>SJYV01048104.1:0-13473 GCA_006410875.1 Neotragus pygmaeus | reverse complement strand
AAAGAAGTTGAAATAGGCAGATCAAATTCCCTTTAAAGAACGTGAAGCCTCATACAAATGAGGGGACATGTGCTTTGCAGAACCCTGGTTTTGGATTTTCTGAACCGAAAGGACTTGGAGAAAAAAAAAAAGAGTTGGAGACTTTCAGCAATTCCAAACTGTGGCTGGGCTCACCCATGCCTAATTTCAAAGGAAATTAAATCCATGTGTTTCTCATTCATTTACACTCAGCTCATCAAAATGTGATTCAGTGAGAGTAATGGGCTGCCCAGGAAGCCGCCCAGGCTGCTTGCAGCCGTGTTGTCCTCAGCTGGGAAGTGGACTTGGCCAATGGCCATCAGCTTTGCGGGCGGTTGATCTTCAACATGAAACCCACAGAGTCCTAACCAACTCGACACTGCTTGAGGTAGCCTCACAGTCCTGTGTGGGCCCAGAAAGGTCAATGGTCCGGTCCCTGCCTCGGGCCAGGCCTGCGTTGAGAGCCCCGATTCTCCCGTTTAGCTCTGTTGTTAATCCATTCTTGTCGTCAACAGCTCTTCCTTTCAGGAAGTACCTCCTTCTAGCCACCCTGGAAGGCTTGTGTACTGTGCTGGACACTGTTAACGCACTACTCAGAGATCCTTGGATATCTTTCTTTTAATTGAAGTACAGTTCATTCACAATATTGTGTTAGTTTCAAGTGTACAGCAAAGTGATTCGGACACACACACACACACACACACACACACACACACACACACACAGCGCTTCCCAGGTGGTGCTAGTGGTAAAGAAACTGCCTGCCAATGCAAGAGACATAAGAGATGCGGGTTCGATCCCTGGGTTGGGAAGACCCCCTGGAGGAAGTCATGGAAACCCACTTCAATATTCTTTCTTGGAGAATCCTAAGGACAGAGGAGTCTGGCAGGCTACAGTCCATGGGGTTGCAAAGACTCAGACATGACTGAAGCAACTTAGCATAGCACATATGTACCCTACATGCATGCTCTGTAGGTTCTTGTTTATCTATTTTATATATGTATCTGTTAATCTCAAACTCCTATTTTACCCCTTCCCTTTCCCATTTGGTAACTATAGATTTATTTTATATGTCTATGCACCTATTTCTGTTTTGTAAGTTCACTTGTATCATTTTTTTTAGTTCCTCATAGAAGTGATATCATATGATATTTATCTTTTTTGTCTGACTTATTTTACTTAACATGATAATCTCTAGCTCTATCCACATTGCCACAAATTTCATTATAAAATTTATCTTCCTGACCATACCTGGGCACCTGAATGGGATGCCCACAGCCTGTTCATGGGGGTGCTGAGGCCACTGGAAAACAGGAAGGTTTAAACTTTATCCTACCAGTCAGTGTCCTCTTGGAGGATGGATGATGAACCCAGGGTACCAGCTGTCTCCCCACAGACTGACTGATGGGAATGTTTGATGGGCCAATAGGATGAAATGCCAGTCACCTCTGCCCTACATTTAAGAGTCTCAATGAATTTCTGCAAGTTGCAGGGATATCTGAACAATACTCCCTTCCTTTGGGAGCCAGAGATTGAAATGGCAGCCCAAGTCCCCAGAGGCTCATGGCATGCATTACTCATGGTGGGGGCTCTCTGATTTGAGGAGACACCGGGGCAGAGTGTAGGGCTGGTTCTGCTGGAACAGGACACCTTGAGCAGAGGAGGGTGTAGGGAGCACCAGTCTGCAATCTTGGTAAAGAGACACTGCTTGGATGGTGGGACAGGTGGCTCAGACAGTAAAGAATCTGCCCACAATGTGGGAGACCTGGGTTCTATCCCTGGTTTGGGAAGATCCCCTGGAGGAAGGCATGGCAACTCCCTCTGGAATTCTTGCCTGGAGAATCCCCGTGGACAGAGGAGCCTGGTGGGCTATGGTCCGTGGGGTCACAGAGAGTCAGCCACGATGGAGAGACTAGGCACACGGCACAGCATGTAATGAGGAGAACATACAAAGAGCAGGCCCATCTTGTGGACGAGGCCTGATACAGGGCAAGTGCTGAATACATACCGAATGTTAAAGCAGTCAAGCCTGCCATAAAGAACAGCAAAGCTGGAAGATTCGTGGACACAGATTAGTGGTTCTGAATTCGGGGCCAGAACCCACCACATTTGGAGCATGACAATTGCTCTGAGCGGAAGCCAAAGAGCACAGTGGTTAAGTGTGTGACGCTTGGGATCGAATCTGCCTCTTCTTGATTTCAATCAAGACCTCGGGCAAGTCCTTTAAATGTTCTGTGCTTTGGTTTTCTATGTTTGCTAAAATAGTAGGGATAAATAGTACTACCTGCCTTTGCCTTGAGGATTAAATGAATAAATTCATACACAACTGTGAGAACAATGCCCAACACTCATGTGTGTTTAATAAATACCAGATGTGATGGTTATCATCCTTAGAAGTCTCGTGGCTGGATAACACTGTAGAGGAAGTCATGGGACATGACACAGCTCTATAAGAATGAGACTAGTGATGCTAATCACACATGGAGAGAGAATTTAGAAAATGCTCTTCAGCTGTATCTTATCTAGATTGAATAGTTTAGTCTCAGGCTCCTTTAAATGTGGAACTTAGACCATCTCTTGGGTGTCACTGGAAGCTTGTACAAAATACAGAATCTCAAGGGGTAGCCCAAATTTAATGAATCAGACCCTTCATTTTAACTAGCTCCTTGCTGATTGCCACTTATATCAATTATTTAATCCAATTTTATTATGTTATATTAAGAAATAATAACTGTGTGTTTAGATGATCCTGATTGATTTGTGTTTAGCTTATTGAGGCATAATTGATATACAAAAATTGCACACACATTAATGTATGCATCTTGATAAGTACACATTGATATGCTATCACCACAACCAAGTACTAAAATTACCAATCACTTCCAGAAATGTCCTTATGTTCTATTGTGTAATTGTGTGGGGTATGTTTGGAAAACCACCTGGCATGAGATTTATCCTCTTAACGTAGTTGAAAGTGCACTATACTGTATTGTTAACGATAGCTACCCAGCTGAGCCACAAAGAAAGCCCAGCAATACTGCAGCGGGCAGCCTATCCCTTCTCCAGCGGATCTTCCCAACCAAGGAATCAAACTGGGGTCTTCTGCATTGCAGGTGCATTCTTTACCAACTGAGCTATCAGGGAAGCCCATATCACAGAGCAGGTCTCTAGAATTCAGTTTTGTGATGTATAGACCTATGAGCCATCATCATAATAAAAATTAACAAGATCTCCAATCACTTTGATTCTAGGAAAGATTGAGGACAGGAGGGGAAGAGGACAAAAGATGAGGTGATTGGATGGCACCACCAACTCACTGGACGTGAATCTGAGCAAACTCCAGGAGATACTAAAGGACAGGGAAGCCTGGCATGCTGCAGTCCACGGGGTTGCAGAGAGTCGGACATGACTTAGCAAATGAATGAGAACCATCACTCTCAAGAGATTTCTCGTGCCTTTTTGTGGTCCATTTCTCTTTCCATCCCTGAATCCAGTGAACTGATGATTAGTTTTCTGTTCCTGTAGATTATTTAGACTGTTTTAGGATTTTCTATGGATGAAATCATGCAGTGTGCACTCTTTCAGTTTAGCTTCTTTTGCTTATGTTTTTTGTTTAAGATTCACCTGCATTGTCTTCATTGCTGCTGCTAAGTCGCTTCAGTCGTGTCCGACTCTGTGCGACCTCAGAGACAGCAGCCCACCAGGCTCCCCCATTCCTGGGATTCTCCAGGCAAGAACACTGGAGTGGGTTGCCATTTTATATCATTAACTTTTATTTATTCCATTGTATGGGTAAATGTGCTGTCTGTTGTCACCCTGTTTGCTTAATTTATACATGGAGCATATCATGAGAAATGCCCCACTGGATGAGTTACGAGCCAGAAGAAAAATAGGTGGGAGAAACAGCAACAACCTCAGATATTCAGATGATATCACTCTAATGGCAGAAAGCGAAGAGGAACTAAAGAATTTCTTGATGAGGGTGAAGGAGGAGAGTGAAAAAGCCAGCTTAAAACTCAGTATTTAAAAAATTAAGATCGTGGCATCCGGCCCCATTACTTCATGGCAAATAGAAAGGGAAAAGGTGGAAGAAGTGACAGATTTCCTCTTCTTGGGCTCTAAAATCACTGCAGATGGTGCCAGCAGCCATAAAATCAGAAGGCGGCTGCTTCTTGGAAGGAAAGCGATGACAAACCTAGACACAGTGTATTGAAAATCAGAGATATCACTCTGCCAACAAAGGTCCATAGAGTCAAGGCTATGGTCTTCCCAGTGGTCATGTATGGCTGTGTGAGCTGGACCGAAAAGAAGGCAGAGCCCAAATGAATTGATGCCCTTGAACTGTGGTGCTGGAGAAAACTCTTGAGAGTCCTTTGAAGAGTGAGCAGATCAAACCAGTCAATCTTCAAGGAAATCAACCCTGAATACTCATTGGAAGCACTTCTGCTGAAGCAGAAGCTCCAGTATTTTGGTCACCTAATATGAACAGCTGACTCACTGGAAAAGTCCCTGATGCTGGGAAAGATTGAGGGCAGAAGAACAGAGTGTCAGAGGATGACATGACTGGGTGGCATCAGTGATGCAATAGACATGAACTTGGGCAAACTCTGGGAGATGTGAGGGACAGAGAGGCCTGTCGTGCGTCCATGGTCGCAAAGAGTCAGACATGACTGTGTGACTGAACGACAGAAACAATGGGTAGATCACATTTTCTTATCCATTCACCTACTGATGAACACTTCAGCTGTTCATAGATTTTCTGGCTATTACAAATCAACTTCCATGAACAATTAAGAATAAGCCTTTAAGTGGACATATGTTTTCATTTCACTTGGATAATTCCTAAGAATGGAATGGCTGTTTCTCAGCTTAATTGTGCATTAGATATTTGACATTATTCTGCAGATCCCTGGCACTTATTACCTTTCTGAAGTCTGTTTTTCTTTTTTCTTCTTTAGTTTGGATAACTCTGCTGATATATATTCAAGTTCATTCACCCTTTCCTTTTCATATCCATTCTCCTATTCAACCTATTTAGTGAATTTTTAAATTTCAGATATTTCATTTTTCAGTCCCAAAATTTCTACTCGGTCCTTATTTATATGTTACATACCTGTAGTAAGGTTTATCTTTTTTTTTCATTCATTGTCGTATTTTCTCTACCTCATTGACCACAGTTTTAGCAATTGTCATCTTAGGGTTGGCCCCTGCTAATTGTCTTTTCTCTTGAGACTAGGTCACATTTTCTTGGTTCTTCATATGTCATTTAATCTGGAATTGTATCCTAAACATTTTCTAAGTCATGTTGTAGATAATCTGAATTCTGTTCTCTTCTTACACAGTGTGCTAAAGTTTTTTTTTCTTTGAGCAGGCAATCAACTTGTTCAGAGTTAAAATTCAAACTTGATTTCACCTGGGTTATATAGTAGCTATGTTCTCAATTTAGACTTTGCAGTCTGCCCCACATGTGTATGGTTCAGTGGTCACCCACAGACTTTTCTGGAGTTTATGTACAGACTTAGGTTTCACAGCATGTGCTCTTTCCTTTCTTGGATTGACCCCACTTCCAGTAGCTCTGATTGCCCTGGGCACCTTCCCTTTTCTCCTGAGCCAGAAACTTGCTGCCTTTCCATTGGAGTTTTAGTTGACCCATGACACACCACAACTGCAATTTTCTTTTGGGCAAGGCTGGTATTGCCCCCTGCTCACTGCTCCCTATGAGCTTCAACTCTCCTCAAGTGTTTCCTTGCCTTTGTTCACTCCAAAGAGTTGAGTAGTTGATTTCATGTGTTTCCCAGCCCCACCCAGCGCATACAGCTGTTATCCGTGGAGGATCAGTTTATTACCAAAAGCAAAATTGTTATATATGGATTTTTCTGTTTCATTGTTCTTTATAATTCATTTTGAATTCAGTTTTTTAAAAAAAAACAAACACAAACTTCTTGAAGCTAGAGCTTAAATCATTGATTTTTAGGACAGGAGACTTTTATTTTGAAGGATAAGGTTTTGAGTGAGGAAAGCATACAACTGGATTTTAATATGATGAATTTTAGTGTGGGCACAGTGTGATGGAGTGGGAGGGAGAAAGACTAGAGGTGGTACAGCCAGTGTAAACCTTTTCAAACACTCAGCTAAGAGAGGATGGCAGCCTGAGCTAAGGGAGAAGCGATTAGAATGAAAGCAAAGAAGCTGACTTGAGAGCCGTTTCAGGGTAGAAAAGACAGGGGTGGGTGATGCTTTAGGTACTGGTGACGAGGGAGCAGGAGAAGACAAGGGAGGGCCTCAGGTTTCCTGAGCTGGAGGAGGAGATGCTTTGGGCAAGATAACAGGGTTTAAGAGCAGTGTTCCCTGAGTGACGTGGTGCTATCTGATTCAGTAGCATGATGCAAGCATGGGCGTCCACCAGGATACCACAGCACGTGAACTGGCGATGGCTACAGAGCTGCCTCCAAGACGCATGTCTTGGTTGAAGGAAGGGTTTTTAGTAACCTCTGCAGGAGGAGACACGAGAAGCCCCAAAATGACAGACACAGAATTAGGAAATGCATCTAAACGTCAAGTACTTTCATGTCTTGGGAAATCGGCAAACTCTTGGTGGATAGCACTTGGAAGAGGAAGCCCAGTGTATGATTAACTTGTGGAAGCTAAAACTAGCCTCTGACTGTTTAAAAACCAGGGTTAAAAAGTCTTCCTGTGTACAGAAATAGTGGACAGAACATCCGAGGAAGAAGACACTTTGTTCTCCACACTGAGAACGGAAAGCCCTCTCAGCAGTATCTAAAAGCATCCACTGGCATAGCTTTTAACAACGGAGCATCTGCTGGAAGTTTGCTTTGCCTGTCCATTCTGAAGAACTGGGAAACCAAGGACAATCACCATCACCAGAGGGACGCTTCATCTCTTCCAGGGAGAATGAAAGGAGGGTTGAGCATAACCAAGCTGGTGAGGAAGCAGAAAGGGAAGAAAAGTATTACAGGTTGAATTGTGTCCCCTCAAAGAAACATGAGGAAGTCCTAATTCCCAGGGCCTTGGAATGGGACCTCATTTGGAAATAAGTTTCTTACAAAGATAAAATGAACTCATTGAGAGGTCTCTCATCTAACTTTTGTCCTTATTAAAAAAAAAAAAAAAAGGAGGAAATTTGAACACAGAGACAGACACACAGAGACAGCAGGCAGTGTGAAGACACGGGAAAAAGACCATGAGAACATGGAGGCAGAGGTTGGTGTGATGCTGCCTCAAGCTAAGGAGCTTCTGGGGCTGCCAGAAGCTGGAGGAGGCCAGGAAGAACTCCATCCTACAGGTCTCAGAGGGCCACAACCCTGCCTACGCTGACTTCAGACTTCTTGCCCCCAGAACTTTAAGTCAACAAATTTCCACTATTTTAAATTATCAAGTTTGTAATCTGTCCCAGCAGCCCTAGGGAAAGAATACAGACAGCATGGCCCTCCCAGGAATCTGATTTTATCCCCTAATGTAAAACAGTGACTGCAGCCACGAAATTTAATGAGGCTTGCTCCTTGGAAGGAAAGCCATGATAAACCTAGACAGTGTGTTAAAAAGCAGAGATATCCCTTTGCTAACAAAGGTCTGTAGAGTGAAAGCTGTGGTTTATCAAGCAGTCATGTACGGATGTGAGAATTGGGCCATAAGGAAGGCTGAGCACCAAAGAATTAATGCTTTCTAATTGTGGTGCTGGAGAAGCCTCCTGAGAGTCCCTCAGACAGCAAGATCAAATCAGTCAATCCTAAAGGAAATCAACCCTGAATCTTCATCGGAAGAAGTGATGCTGATGCGGATGCTGAAGCTCCACCTGATGCGAAGAGCTGATTCATTGGAAAAGACCCTGATGCGAGGAAAAATTGAGAGCAGAAGAAGGGGTCAGCAGAGGATGAGATGGCTACATAGCATCACCACCTCAATGGATGTGAATTTGAGCAAACTTCAGAAGATAGCAGAGGACAGAGGAGGCTGGCATGCTATAGTCCATGGGGTCACAAAATGTCAGACACAACTGAGTGAGCAACAGCTCCTGTTGCAGTCAGGCTTTTTATCCCTGACTTCCAGCCTTAGATTTTAGACCCAGAAACAAGGTTTTGCTTGTTTCCTTTCTTCACTGACTCCTCCTGGGAGTAGGGTCCTGTCTCTGGTTTGCCTGCCTTGGGTTTGGGTCCTCAATTTCACTCCCTTGATCCCCCCTCTTTGTGGTGGGTTCATTCACCATGTCTCTCTCACTTGCCTCTCTTTACCCACCTGTCCATGAAATAGGGAGATGTTCAGCTTGGTCTTCCTGAGCATCAGGACACGGCCTCACTCCACAGTCAGCTTCCCTGGCATGGTTGCCCTGTGTTTCTGGCTTTTCTTGGTGTCTGGGTTCTGAGCCTGCCTGCTTAGCCCTGGTCACATTGGTGCAGTGACCGCATCTTCCAGGGCCACCCACTTGCTCCCACCAGGTCCCCTACACTCAGGATCAAATTCTAGGGTGCTCTATTGGTTCTGTAGTGATTGCTCATCTCTACACAGCACTCTTTGTCTCTCCATCAGCCAAGATCTTAAAATGATCTCCAAATTTCTCTTCGAGGTTCTCTGAAGAGCCCAGTATAAATTATTGCAAGTCAGGTTTTCAGAACTCAGCAAAATAACCCCTTGGAAACTTACCACTCTAACTGAATAGGCAGCACTTGGCCAAATTCCTTATTATTTGCGTTGCTGCTCTTCAGTATTAATTTAGCTTCCAGGGGTCAGGTTTGTGGCAACATAGCAACTCAACTGTGGTTTGTCTTCACTTGACAAAAACACACGAAAGCTGAACAATGGCTTCTTTGTTCCAAGAACATCAACTACCAAATCCTCTAGGCTCCTTTGTTCCAAGAATATCAACCACCAAATCCTCCAGGCTCCTTTGTAGGAAAAGAGCTTAGGGAGGAAGACGGACTTTCACTTGGTCAGTCCTGGGTTTTCCTCCCAGATCTGTCACTTCTTAGCTATGTGACTTTAGCCAAGTTGCTTAACTTCTCTGAGCTTCAGTTTTATCATCTATAAAATGGAGATCGTAACACGCTTGCTTCCATGGTAGCTCAGTGGTAAAGAATCCGCCTGCTAATGCAGGAGATGTGGGTTCAATCCCTGGGTTGGGGAGATCCCCAGGAGAAGGAAATGGCAGCCTGCTCCACGCTTCTTACCTGGGAATCCCATGGACAGAAGAGCCTGACGGGCTACAGTCCATAGGGTCACAAAAGAGTCAGACAGGGTTTAGTGACTTAACAGCAGCAACAGCAATGCTTACCTGATTTAAGGAGATACAACTCAATCATAATGGATGTAAGGAACTTAGAAGCGAACTAGCTACATACACTTAGCCACCAAGATCTTCCTCTGGGATTCCTTAATTCTGGTTACCACTCTGTCGATTTTTTGGCCAACTGTTCATCCCTTCTCAGATAAACAGTCGGTTTGTTGGCTTTGTTTAAATCTTGGTGAGCAGCGTTCATATTCCTGTGCTCTTTTCTCTCACCTGATGGACTAATATCATTTCTATTATCCCATGTGCTTAGCCTCTGAGTAACAGACCCCTGGTAGCATTCAGGGCTTCATATAATTATTCCAGGCTACCAGATTCATGCTTTCCCTGGGCGATCTATTCTATCATCACCAAGCTCTGGTTTTGACACATCGCATGGAGAAGCCAGGTCCATGGTGAAATTCCCATGTTGTAAATCTAAGGGATGGACTATTAGACCAGAAGGGAGAGACCTACATCACTGCACTTGTTTGTTGGATGACACTGGATGAGACGTTGAACCTCAGTTACCTGTAGGGTCTTCTGTAAAGTACAGAAACTAGACTTGCTATACTTCCTTCGTTGGGTATAAAATGGACCATTAAATGTTTTGAAGTGGCTTGAAGCATTAAGGACCTATGAGTGTGTGTCTTATTTGCTCTCTGCAAATCCAAGTTGGGACTGGAAGGCTTGGGGCTTGGGGCTTGTGTGCGTGCGTGTGTGTGTGTGTGTGTGTGTGTGTGTGTGGCTTATATGAGTATAAGAGGCATGTTGCAACAGAAACACACTACAACATGCTTCCTATGTGCCAGGTCAGCCTGACTGATGGTGGGAATGAGGATTAGGAAAAGCACGTATACTTCTGTGTTGGTGCAGAATGGAGTGTCTGTTGTTTACAGAAGACTTCTGGCAGATCTTTAAATCACATGCAGATCTTCAAACCACATATAAACTGAGATCTCACAGACTCAATAGAGGTAAACCAAGAAAGATACAAAAAGCAGCTCTAGAGACTGGTGTGAACACATGTGGGACATTCAAATATGAGATTCCCTGGTGGTTCAGTAAGAATCTGCCTGTCAATGCAGGAGACACAGGTTTGATTCCTGGGTAGAGAAGATTCCCTGAAGAAAGAAATGGCAAACCCCTACAGTATTCTTACCTGGAAAATCCCATGGACAGAGGAGGCTGTTGGGCTACATAGTCCATGGGGTCACAAAGAGTCAGATGTGACTTAGCAACTGACCAAGAGCATGAGGTACTATAGTGGAAGTGTAAAATTCAAGTAAAGGGATAGAAAATTTGGGGACTAAAACCTCAAATGAGGTAGAAGTTTCTGGAAAGAATATGGACTTTGCATGAAAAATCAAACCACAAAGATTGTTTATCTGACTTTTTGAAGGCAGCTGAATGAAATAAAGGATTTCTGAGAAGAGAAATTATGGTTGCCAGGATGCTGTGTTTCCAGCCCAGAGCAAAGCTGTGACAATGCCCCATACATCCACCGCCGCAAAGACACAGTGTGGTGGAGGCAAACCTCTTTCGTGTCTTGAACATGGACAGCTCAGTTCTCAGCCAAGGTCATCCTACAAGGGCGAGCAGATGCTTGAGACAATGGAGTAGAAGATGGTATGTGTCTGAGAAATCTCATGCAAATTGAAATTAATAAAATGTATCCTCCCAACCGATGAGTCTTATTACTGTATTCCAGATCACTGTGCACTTTCTGGAAAATTTTTTTTTTTTTTTTTTGCCCAAACAACATCCTCCAATTTGACTTCCTACCATGTGCACCAGCCTTTTATATTTCCACCTGTCATGTGCTCACTAAAAGAAACTTATCTTGCCATCACTGAAAATATCACAATGAATCACCCAAGATTTCAAAAGAGCAGGTTCCAAGAAACACCTGCAGCAAGTTTGGAGCTGTGGCAGCCACTTTGTTGTGTGTGTGTATGGTGTCCCCATAGGAGGACCATGGCTGTATCTTGGGTACAAATCTCTACGGTGTGGGTCTTAAACAGCTGTGTTGCTTTGCAGTCACACCCATCCTGATACCTTTAAGGCTTATATAATTGTGTGCTTTCTTTCTTTTTACCCATAAAAGTAAAAAGGCAATGAAGTACAAGAAACTTTAGTAAGAAATAAAGTGCAGAAAGGATGTTGTTAAATTGTTAACTCGATCTTTAATCATTGACTAAAATAAAATGAGCAAGTAGAACACCATGGCAAAAGAAAGACATAAGGTAGAAATTCAATTTTCTTTTCTTTGATTAAGAAAGAAACAAAATACATTCCTTTAGGCACTGGAATAAAATACCATCTTAAAAAGTACCTGCTCATCCCCAAATTATTGTAATTACCATCATCAGAAAAAGATGTTTCAAATGATAATTTTCTTCTGAGCTCTGTCAGTTCAGTTCAGTTCAGTTGCTCAGTCGTGTCCAACTCTTTGTGACCCCATAAATCGCAGCACGCCAGGCCTCCCTGTCTATCACCAACTCCCAGAGTTCATTCAGACTCGCATTCTTCGAGTCAGTGATGCCATCCAGCCATTCCATCCTGGGTCGTCCCCTTCTCCTCCTGCCCGCAATCCTTCCCAGCATCAGAGTCTTTTCCAATGAGTCAACTCTTCGCATGAGGTGGCCAAAAACAAAGTACTGGAGTTTCAGCTTTAGCATCATTCCCTCCAAAGAAATCCCAGGGTTGATCTTTAGAATGGACTGGATGGATCTCCTTGCAGTCCAGGGGACCCTCAAGAGTCTTCTCCAATACCATAGTTCAAAAGCATCAATTCTTCGGCGCTCAGCTCTCTACAAAAATATTAAATCCCTGTCCATTAGAGCATGAACTATAACATCATAACCCTTCCAAAAAAATGAGAAGAAACTCAAGACTTCAAAATTAGCTTTATTGTATTTGCTATTATTTTACAGATGAGAGTGATTCCATATATATAATAAAATAAAGGTGATAGAGTTATATATAAGAACAAGAAATGGTTTGATAAATAGAGGGATGATTTCATAGAACGTAAAAAGATCTATTTAAAGCTGATTGGTCATTGGGTTCAGTAGTGACTGAGTACACACACGTTAGTTTGAGATTTCTAAAATGTACCAAATAGTAGCTCAACCTTGAAAAGCAGGAGTCACTGTCATGCTAAGACAAATTTAAGGCCAGTTAAAAATCAGAAGAAAGCAAGGACATGCATCTTGCCACATGGTATAGCGATCAGATCAGATGGAGTGCTATATATAGCAAGAGAGCATGGTGTGATGGAGATTTTGGTAAATGTACACTGCCAGGATTCACAAAAAGTAGGACTGTTCGCTTGTAAAGTCTGCCCGTCATTTGGGATTTCCATCTTCATAACATTCCCGTGAATTTCATTAAATGGTATTTTGGAGTGAGTCCTTTTGGAATGGAGAGGACTGTTTACCAAAGCATTCTTTTTTGTAACTTACAATTCCATGACACTCTACAGAAATAATTCTTCAAAAATAGATCCAAGTTGGCTGTCATCCTGCCTTCCTCTCCTGACTGCTGTTAAATACTTTCTGTCAGCACACAAACACAGCTTCCTCTTGTGATCTGGAAGTTTGTTTTTGTAAAAAGTCCCTGATACCGTCATACTTCCTGTAATGATTTTATTTCATACAACATCCTTAGTCTTAAGATTTGATTGCAGATGAAAGAATATGGTTACCTTATAGTAAAGGGACAAAAAACAGTCATTCCTTTGAACTCCCATCCAATCATGCTCTTGGAACTCTTTACTTTTTCAGCAATATTAAAAACATTAGCAATAATAACAATCATAGGAATAATAAGCTAAAAGGTAATATTTCTTAGCTCAAAATCAACAGCTCTTATTTTTTTTCTAAGAGAATGCATACTATGTAATCAATTGTAGTAGCTCCCTTGGAGTCTAATTTTGAGTAGGTTCTATGTCTAACGTGAATATTTTTGAGGGGTGAAATTAGATATCTTAGATTGTTGTGAAGGCATGGATAGTAGATAAAATTTAGCCTTGAGGAAAGATAAGATCATAGCTAGGTACATTACAAGGTTGGAGCTGTTAAACAAAACATGTGGTAATGGGCTTTTAGGCAGATGCCTTTATCTTTGGTTTTACCCATCTAGTGGTGGTTAGTAATACAGAATGATGCGCC
>SJYV01048103.1:0-13639 GCA_006410875.1 Neotragus pygmaeus | reverse complement strand
CATGAAATGTTCCCTTGGTATCTCTAATTTTCTTGAAGAGATCTCTAGTCTTTTCCATTCTCTTGTTTTCCTCTATTTCTTTGCATTGATCGCTGAAGAAGGCTTTCTTATCTCTTCTTGCTATTCTTTGGAACTCTGCATTCAGATGCTTATATCTTTCCTTTTCTCCTTTGCTTTTCGCTTCTCTTCTTTTCACAGCTATTTGTAAGGCCTCCCAAGACAGCCATTTGGCTTTTTTGCATTTCTTTTCCATGGGGATGGTCTTGATCCCTGTCTCCTGTACAATGTCACGAACATCATTCCATAGTTCATCAGGCACTCTATCTATCAGATCTGGGCCCTTAAGTCTATTTATCACTTCCACTGTATAATCATAAGGGATTTGATTTAGATCATACCTGAATGGTCTAGCAGTTTTCCCTACTTTCTTCAATTTCAGTCTGAATTTGGTAATAAGGAGTTCATGATCTAAGCCACAGTCAGTTCCTGGTCTTGTTTTTGTTGACTGTATAGAGCTTCTCCATCTTTGGCTGCAGAGAATATAATCAATCTGATTTTAGTGTTGACCATCTGGTGATGTCCATGTGTAGAGTCTTTTCTTGTGTTGTTGGAAGAGGGTATTTGCTATGACCAGTGCATTTTCTTGGCAAAACTCTGTTAGTCTTTCCCCTGCTACATTCTGCATTCCAAGGCCAAATTTGCCTGTTACTCCAGTTGTTTCTTGACTTCTTACTTTAGCATTCCAGTTCCCTACAGTGAAAAGGACATCTTTTTTCGGTGTTAGTTCTAAAAGGTCTTGTAGGTCTTCATAAAACTGTTCATCTTCAGCTTCTTCAGCATTACTCATTGGGGCATAGACTTGGATAACTGTGATATTGAATGGTTTGCCTTGGAAATGCACAGAGATCATTCTGTCGTTTTTGAGATTGCATCCAGTACTGCACTTCAGACTCTTTTGTTGATCATGATGGCTACTCCACTTCTTCTGAGGGATTCCTGCCTTCAGTAGTAGATATAATGGTCATTTGAGTTAAATTCACCCATTCCAGTTCATTTTAGTTTGCTGATTCGTAGAATGTCAATGTTCACCTTTGCCATCTCTTGTTTGACCACTTCTAATTTCCCTTGATTCATGGACCTGACATTCCAGGTTCCTATGCAATATTGCTCTTTACAGCATCGGATCTTGCTTCTATCACCAGTCACATGCACAGCTGGGTATTGTTTTTGCTTTGGCTCCATCCCTTCATTCTTTCTCAAGTTATTTCTCCACTGATCTCCAGTGGTATATTGGGCACCTAATGACATGGGGAATTCTTGTTTCAGTATCCTATCATTTTGCCTTTTCATACTGTTCATGGGGTTCTCAAGGCAAGAATACTGAAGTGGCTTGCCATTCCCTTCTCCAGTGGACCATGTTCTGTCAGCCCTCTCCACCATGACCCACCTGACTTGGGTTGCCCCACTGGCATGGCTTGGTTTCATTGAGTTAGACAAAGCTGTGGTCCTAGTGTGATTAGATTGACTAGTTTTCTGTGAGTATGGTTTCAATGTATCTGCTCTCTGATGCCCTCTTGCAACACCTACCATCTTACTTGGGTTTCTCTTACCTTGGGTGAGGCTTTACAAATAGCTGAGAAAACAAGAGAACTAAAGCAAGGGAGAAAAGGAAAGATATACCCATTTGAATGTAGAGTTACAAAGAATAGCAAGTAGAGGTAAGAAAAGTTTCCTCAGTGATCAGTGCACAGAAGTAGAGGAAAACAATAGAAGAGGAAACACTAGAGATATTTTCAAGAAAATTAGAGATACCAAGGGAACATTTCATGCAAAGATGAGCACAATAAAAGACAAAAATGGTATGGACCTAACAGAAGCAAGTGATTATTAAGAAGATATGGCAATAATACACAGAACTATACAAAAAAATCTTCATGACCCAGATAACCACTATGGTGTGATCACTCACCTAGAGCTAGACATTCTGGAATGCAAAGTCAAGTGGGCCATAGGAAGCATCACTATTAACAAAGCTAGTGGAGGTGATGGAATACCAATTGAGCTATTTAAAATCCTAAAAGATGATGCTGTGAAAGTGCTACACTCAATATGCCAGCAAATGTGGAAAACTCAGCAGTGGTCACAGGACTGGAAAAGGTCAGTTTTCTTTCCAATTCCCCCAAAATGGCAATGCCAAATAATGTTCAAATTACCATACAATTGCACTCATCTCACACACTAGCAAAGTAATGCTCAAATTTCTCCAAGCCAGGCTTCAACAGTACGTGAACCATGACCTTCCAGATGTTCAAGCTGGATTTAGAAAAGGCAGAGGAATCAGAGATCAAATCGCTAACATCCTGTTGTATCATCAAAAAAGCAAGAGAGTTCCAGAAAAACATATTTCTGCTTTATTGACTACTCCAAAGCCTTTGACTGTGTGGATCATAGCAAGCTGTGAAAAATTCTTAAAGAGATGAGAATATCAGACCACCTGACCTGCCTCCCAAGAAATCTGTATGCAGGTCAAGAAGCAACAGTTAGAACTGGACATGGAACAACAGACTGGTTCCAAATAGGGAAAGGAGTATGTCAAGGCTGTATATTGTCACCCCTGCTTAGTTAACTTATATGCAAAGTACCTCATGAGAAATGATGGGCTGGATGAAGCATAAGCTGGAATCAAGATTGCCAAGAGAAATATCAGTAACCTCAGATATCCAGATGACACTACCCTTATGGCAGAAAGCAAAGAAGAACTAAAGAGCTTTTGGATGAAAGTGAATGAGGAGAATGAAAAAGTTGGCTTAAAATTCAACATTCAGAAAACTAAGATCATGGCATCTGGTCCCATCACTTCATGGCAAATAAATGGGGAAACAGGGACAGGCTTTATTTTGGGGAGGGGGGCCCAAAATCACTGCAGATGGTGACTGCAACCACGAAATTAAAAGACACTTGCTCCTTAGAAGAAAAGTTATCACCAAGATATACAGCATATTAAAGAGCAGAGACATTACTGTGCCGCCAAAGTTCCATCTAGTCAAGGCTATGGTGTTTCCAGTAGTCATGTGTGGATGTAAGAGTTGGACTGTGAAGAAAGCTGAGCACCAAAGAATTGATGCTTTTGAACTGTGGTCTTGGAGAAGACTCTTGAGAGTCCCTTGGACTACAAGGAGATCCAACCAGTCCATCCTAAAGGAAATTAGTCCTGAGTGTTCATTGGCAGGACTGATGCTGAAGCTCAAGCTCCCATACTTTGGCCACCTGATTTGGAGAACTGACTCATTTGAAAAGACCCTGATGCTGGGAAAGATTGAAGGTGGGAAGAGAAGGGGACAACAGAGGATGAGATGATTGGATGGCATCACTGACACGATGAACATGAATTTGAGTAGGCGCTGGGAGTTGGTGATGGACAGAGAAGCCTGGAGTGCTGCAGTCCATGGGGTCGCAAAGAGTCAGACACGACTGAGCAACTGAACTGAACTGAGCACCTTTATGGCATGGGCATTGTTCAAAGTAGGTATCAGCCAATTTACTCTTCCTAGCAACTCTAAAAGATGGCTAAGGTATTATTATCATTATCTTCACCTTAACAGGTAAATCTGAGACATGGATTAAGTAAATCCCAGAGGCATGAAGCTAATAATTGCTGAAGCCAAAGTTCAGTCTCCAGCAATCCAAGGGCAGAGTCTTTGCTGTCAGCTACAAGGTCATTCTGCGATGTACCACTGTTGTCATCAGCATCATTGCTGGGCAAGATTATCCAACAACATTCTATTTCCAAGTTTGTTAAATAAACCTGTTTCACAGGATAAAAAGGACAACTAAACCTGTGCATGTAAACACAATAACATAATTGAAATACCAAAGAAATGAAATTTATCTGAGAAATAGATTTGTTTTTATAATTGTCATTAATCTTTATTTCTTTACATTCATTCTCTTGGTGGCCATACATTCCCAAATGGTCATCCCTCTAAACTTCAAATGGATTTTAAGTAGGATCTGAGGATCAAATAAGGGAAGGAAATATAGCAAGAGCTACTGACCCCTCTTGCATGGTTTGTACCCAGCTTTTGAACTCTGTACCTGCCCTGGCAGTACAGAACAATGCTATAGTTTCTTTATCGGTATCATTCTCCAATGGTTCTCCTACGTAAAGGGCAGAACTGTAGAGAGGCCCATTCCTTTTTAGAAAATATTTGGCTTCTGTCTGGTGGTATTTGTGCTTTTTGAGTCATAAAACACCTGTGCCAAGAGCCCTGGATATGCTTGGTGTGGGGTTGGGGGGTTGGTGAGATGTTGTATTTTTGGCTCTTAATAGCTTGCCTTCACATCCTCTGTAAAGGATTCATTGCTTAGCCTATTATTAAGACAATGAAGGGGCATCTGTCCATATTTCTCCTCATCATAGGATCTCAAACTCAAGTGTGCATCAGAATTTACCCCAGAGATTCTGATTCAGTGTGTTTGCAACACGATTCAGAAAATTTTGAATTTTCAGGTGATTCTAATGCTGCTGCTGCTAAACCAGTTGTGTCCGACTCTGTGTGACCCATAGACGGCAGCCCACCAGGCTACCCCGTCCCTGGGATTCTCCAGGCAAGAACACTGGAGTGGGTTGCCATTTCCTTCTCCAGTGCATGAAAGTGGAAAGTGAAAAGTGAAAGTGAAGTCGCTCAGTCATGTCCGACCCTCAGCAACCCCATGGACTGCAGCCCTCCAGGCTTCTCCATCCATGGGATTTTCCAGGCAAGAGTATTGGAGTGGGGTGCCAATGCAGGTAGTCCAAGTAACTGCACTTAGAAAAACATAACATGGCCAGTAGTTCTAAGAAGTCAGGGGAAGGACTGGTGTCCTGAGGAGCTGTTTCTAATCCATGTGCCTGGATGCTTCTCCAGCCACACATACACACACACACACACACACACACACACACACACAAAAGGAATTTTTGAAAGATAGAGAGCTGAGCACGTATTTTTGGAAAGAATGGCTGAAGTTTCCTGTGATATCCCCCTAAACTTGCTCTGTTCTAAAATTGTGGTTTGAAGACTACATTGGGTGGAGCCCCCTAAATTTAGGAAGTGCTGCAAAGTTTTTGTGTGGCTAAATAAGCAGGCACTTCCCCTCAAGCTTTTCACTAAAGCTCTATTTATATTACTTAAAAAAAAAAAATAGTGAGATTCCACAGAGTACTTTTTCAGAAGAGAATGGAGTCTGAAAAAAAAAAAAAAAGACAAGAAAAAATTATTTCAAAACCACACCTCTAGAGTTAATATCACAGATTTCACTGAGGCTAAAGAGTTAATTCTGATCTCTTCTTTCCTTTTTTTTTTTAAGCCAGCTTTGTACCTAGCTGTATTCCCTCTTCTCCAACACAAATAAGGTATGATATTAGGAATGTTTCAAATTGAAGAAATCTCTAAATCAAAGAGTTAATCATAAGTGCTAATAAAAACACATTGATCACATTTTAAGCCCATTACCTAAAATGCACAAGAAAATACTTTTCATTTCATTATTATCTAAACACAATTCTATAGAAATAATCATAAAAACTCAATAGACAGCTGAATCCAAAAGTTAGTTGTAACTGACTTTTTGCAAGCTTTCCGCTTGCACTCAGCATCAAGAAAAGGCTGATTGATTCTCTCTAAGCTTCAAAATGAACACATGGGCTGAACTGAAGGTTCTATTTACTCCTGGTTACAAACTGACAAGGTTGCCATTGAACCAAGAAAAATGTTTCTGGTGTGATTATTAATATCTGTTAAGAACCCAGAGTCTGGATTGTGACCATAAAATTTATAATATAAAATTTACAGTCTGTCAAACACTGAAAGTCAAAAACTAAAAACAGGAAGCAAACTAAGTGTAAAAATATCAATGAACTGAAGAACCAGCCTTACCATCTTTATTGACAGATATTAATTTTTTATTATTAAAGATATTTGAGTTGAATGGGAGTATCTTGAGGTTCAAAATCAACTTAACTAAAATAATTTGAGCAAAAAATGCTTATACTTACAATTTCTGATTTTGCAGAAATGTATTTCTAGTCATAGTTTCACTTAAAAACTTTGAAAGCAATTGTCCAAAAGCCCATTGAAATGAACAATCTTCAATGAAATAAGCTAAACAGGTTCAAAACTCATTGAGACCACTGTTTACCTCCTCTGCTCATCAGCTTCAGGCCTCCTTAATAGAGCCTTAAAGCAGCAATTATGAGCCAGATTACCTCTATTCTCTTCTCTCTTCCCAAGCATCAGAAAAACAGGGACACAGCTCAAAGTTAGGCTCAAGACAGAGAACAAATACAATAAAACGTATTATGGCTGAGAAAAAACTAGTTTTGAAAATATTATCTTTGCTTTATCATCCATTTGAAAAATGTTTATTGAGTCCCTTCCATGGGCTAGGCATTGAGGATGCAAAAACAGGTGAGGCAATTCTTTGTAATCTAGGGAATAGTTTTTCAAATTGAGAGCTCTGGCTCATTGCTGAGTTGCAAAATCAATATATGTTAAAGCATATAGTAGGAAATATCAAAGGGCATCACCTAGAGTAAGTAGATACATTCTTTCATGGAAGCTGTGTTTTGGCATGTGTCTGTGTGAGTGCATGTGTGTATGTGTGTATGTTCTAGATCACAGTGCAGAAATGTATTTCTAATGGTAGTTGCATTAAACAAGTTTGAAAGCCATTGTTAAAGAATTCACCAGAAGAAAGTGAAAGTGAAAGTTTCTCAGTCCTGTCTGACTCTCTAGGCCAGATACTGGAGTGGGTAGACTTTACCCTCTCTAGGGCATCTTCCCAACCCAGGGAGCAAACTCAGGTCTCCCATAATGCATGCAGATTATTTGCCAGCTGAGCTTCCCTACCCACGGATCGAACCCAGGTCTCCCACATTGCAAGCAGATTATTTAACATCTGAGCCACAAGGGAAGCCCAAGAATACTGGAGTGGGTAGCCTATCCCTTCTCCAGCTGATCTTCCCAATCCAGAAATTGAATAGCGGTCTCCTGCACAGAGACATTACTTTGCCGACTAAGGTCCATCTAGTCAAGGCTATGGTTTTCCCAGTCGTCATGTATGGATGTGAGAGTTGGACTGTGCAGAAGGCCGAGTGCTGAAGAATTGATGCTTTTGAACCGTGGTGTTGGAGAAGGCTCTTGAGAGTCCCTTGGACTGCAAGGAGATCCAACCAGTCCATTCTGAAGGAGATCAGTCCTGGATTTTCTTTGGAAGGAATGATGCTAAAGCTGAAACTCCAGTGCTTTGACCACCTCATGTGAAGAGTTGACTCATTGGAAAAGACTCTGATGCTGGGAGGGATTGGGGGCAGGAGGAGAAGGGGACGACAGAGAATGAGATGGTTGGATGGCATCACTGACTCCATGAATGTGAGTCTGAGTGAACTCCGGGAGTTGGTGTTGGACAGGGAGGCCTGGTGAGCTGTGATTCATGGGGTAGCAGAGTCGGACACGACTGAGTGACTGAACTGAACTGAACTCCTGCATTGGAGGCGGATTCTTTACCAACTGTGCTATCAGGGAAGCCCCCAAAGAGGCAGACAATTACCAGAATTACCAGAAGAGGCAGACAATTAAGTAGGTAAATTAAAAAAAAAAAAACCCAAAACAAAACAGGGCAAATGGCCTTTTTATAGGTGTAGAAAGTGACACGAAAATCTAAATTGAGAGAGTAACTACTTTACCTGGAGAGTTGGAAATAATGTAGAAGGAATCTTGCTATTTGAAAGTGAAAGTGTTAGTCATTCAGTTGTGTCTGACTCTTTGCAGTTCCATGGACTGAAGCCTGCCAGGCTCCTCTGTCTGTGGAATTCTCCAGGCAAGAACACTGGAATGGGTAGCCATTCCCTTCTTCAGGGCATCTTCCCAACCGATGGATCGAAACTGGGTCTCCTGAATTGCAGGCAGATTCTTTATCATCTGAGTCACCAGGGAAGCCTTGATACATGAACTGGGCCCAAAATGATGAAACTGAAGCTGAGAGGGAGATCTCACAAGGCAATTCCTAGAAGAAAGCAACAGTGAGGAGTGTTCTGAAAGGGAGCACTATGCTTACAGGATGGTAAGAATGCATCTGTGAGAGAAGCTCAAGGAGGGGGTGATGGAAAGGGAATGGCTTGTGATAAAGATAAAGTGCATCTGAAACAGGTAGGCCATTGAGGAAGGGTATAACAGGTCCATGTTGTTTAGCTTTGTCTGCTTGTTGGTCTGTTTATGTTGTGAGATAGATGTTTCAACAATGATCCTATTGTTATAGAACTGCAAAGCTAAAAGCATCAGAATGTAAGAGAGGAATCAAGTTTTTCCCTTTAAAAATAATTTCATTTTTAATGGCAAGTAATTAATCTCTTGAGACTCCATTTTTTTTGCATTTTTGTAGGTTTATTGGCCCATTACTTTAAGTTAATTTGTGTAAAGAAATCTTTTTAAATTTACAAGCTATTAATTTATCAAGCAATACAAATTGAGCCTCCATTAAAAAAAAAAATCGGCTGAACGAAGATGTATATAATATGATTTAAAAGCCTTTAATAAGAGGTTTATAATCTTGTACTCTTTTGAACAGACTGTTTTAAGTAACAGAGAAAACAAATCATATTTCATATCATTACAAAGAATAAGATAAATTCCTAGGTTCCTGGGTGGCTCAGTGGTAAAGAAGTCACGTGCCAGTGTAGGCAACACAGAAGACATGGTTCTGATCCTTGGGTCAGAAGATTTCCTGGATGAAGAAATGGCAGTGCACTCCAGTATTCCTGCCTGGAGAACCCCATGGACAGAGGAGCCTGGAGGGCTACAGTTCATAAGGCCACAAAGAGTCGGACACAACTGAGAACGCATGTGTTCATGAACATTTCCCTTCCTAATCAACACACAAGCCCCTAAGCTTTATCTTCTCATCCTACCAAAATGCAAAAGAATCCTTTCTGTCTTTGTATTTGCCAATAGACACAGTTCAAACCTTTCATCTGGGCATTACAGGGTTACTTACTTCCCAAAAGAGGGTATCTGATTCACAGACAAAAACAAGGAAAAGTGAGCCAAACCAAGCTTTGGGGATTCCTTAGATTGTAAGGCTTATGACTCCCCAAATCTATGGCTTTCACCATCCCCACTCCATATACAAATATTGAAAACCATTCTCAGCAATAATGTTTTAGAATTATAAAAGTCCACACTAAATAGATCCTTTATTGAAAAAACTTGACCATATTATGGCTGAATCATTCTCCATATATTGGGGTGTGTAAATGTAACAAAGTGGAGATTCCTTGGTGCTTTGAGGTAACAGTCTTACAATGGTTCCAGGTATCAAGGACTCAAGAAATGTGCTTTGGAGAAATCAAAGAAAACTGATTGAGTACTAACAGACTCAGAATCTAGGTTTTGTTCTTTCTCCAGCTAACAGATGTCAAGTCTTCATTCTTCCTTAAGTTTGCTTGCCTATGAAACAAGGGTAAAGTTTCAATGTGTGCTTATCAACTCTAATCAACTCTTTATCAACTCTAATATTCTCTGACTTTATGAAAGGCTTATGAAATGAAAGAC
Source organism: Neotragus pygmaeus (assembly GCA_006410875.1). NCBI lineage: Eukaryota > Metazoa > Chordata > Mammalia > Artiodactyla > Bovidae > Neotragus > Neotragus pygmaeus. The sequence continues at coordinate 4,049 of SJYV01048103.1, read as the reverse complement.
AAGGTAAATTACCATTTTGGTGATGGTTTTCATGCATCTAACTTGGAAATAAAACAGGGAAAAAGTCATGAAGAACTTTCATCTAGGTGCCATCTCAGAGTTCCCAGGTGGAGAGGACAGACTATGGCAGTTATTGGGCTCCCCATCTCAAAAACAGTTTGTTTGTAAATGCCTCCCAGAATAGTGGATGGTGTCCTTTTCTCTATAAAATGCCTTCTCTTGTTCAAAATAAAGTGCAGATTTTATAGTTGAAGAATTATTAATAATACCTATTTGTTCACTATTCTGCTTGTAGGTGGGGAATAAAGAACAAATAAAGACTCATTCTCTCATATTTTTCATATCTAGGATTCCTTAAACTTTTGAAAACCATTAATCCATGTAAAGGGACATAGTCTTTGAGGAAGTTTATGACCTTGGCTTCATATAAGACATTAAAACTGCATGTGTGGTAATAAAATATGATTGCGAGTATTCACCAAGATTCTCCCAGAGAGTTGTTAGACTAAGTTCGTCTATTGAAATACTTTGAATCTCTGGGGAGTTTATCCTTTTCCTAAATTTTCAGTTCTGGAAAAATCTATGCAAATAGAAGTTAACAGATGGATTGAGAAGCTATCAGAACAATGTCTGTTTTGAAGAATTATCAGCATGTGCCCTGTGAAAGAGTTCCCATCTGAAAAAAGAAACTGCAGCTGTCTTTCAGCATTAACTGGATGAGTAATAGTAATAGGAAGATTCTTAAAGAGGTGGGAATATCAGACCACCTTACTTGTCTCCTGAGAAACCTGTATGTGGGTCAGGAAGCAACAGTTAGAACCTCTTATGGAACAACTGATTGGTTCAAAATTGGGAAAGGATTACAACAAAGCTGTATATTATCACTCTGTTTATTCAACTTATAAACAAAGTATATCATGCAAAATGCCAGGTTGGATGAATCACAAGCTGGAATCAAGATTGCTGGGAGAACTATCAACAACTTCGGGTATGCAGATGATACCACTCTAATGGCAGAAAGCAAAGAGGAAATAAAGAGCCTATTGATGAAAGTGAAAAAGGAGAGTCAAATAGTTGGCTTAAAACTCAACATTCAAAAAATTAAGATCATGCCATCTTGTCCCATCAGTGCATGGCAAATAGATGGGAAAACACTGACAGACTTTATTTTCTTTGGCTCCAGAATCACTGCAGATGGTGAATGCAGCCAAGAAATTAAAAGACACTTGCTCCTTGGAAGAAAAGCTATGAAAAACCTAGACAGAGTATTAAAAAGCAAAGACACTACTGACAAAGATCTATCTTGTCAAAGCTATGGCTTTTCCAGTAGTCACATATGAATATGAGAGGTGGACCATAAAGAAAGCTGAGCACTGAAGAGTTGATGTTTTTGAACTGTGGGATTGGAGAATACTCTTGAACATCTCTTGAACTGCAAAGAGATCAAAGCAGTCAATCCTAGAGGGAATCAGTCTTGAATATTCATTGAAAGGACTGATGTCGAAGCTGAAACTCCAATATTTTGGCCACCTGATGCAAAGAGCTAACTCATTGGAAAAGACCCTGATTCTGGGAAAGATTGAGGGCAGGAAGAGAAGGGAGTGACTGAGGGTGAGATGGTTGGACAGTATCACCAACTCAATGGACATGAGTTTGAACAAACTCCGGGAGATAGTGAAGGACAGGGAAGCCTGGAATGCTGCAGTCCACAGGGTCGCAGAATCTGACATGACTTGGCAACTGAACAACAACAATAGTAATAGATCCGTTGACTCTTTTATAGGAAATCACCTCTTAACATCAAGGCAAAAGCAAAGAGCTATCTTTCTGGATTCCTTCATTCTGGCTTAATTTATCATATAGAATCATTTTGAGTTTAAAGTGGTCCTTGTATTAATTATCATCCTCACTTTGCTAGAAGATTTTGCTGTTTACTAAGAGAGTCTGGTTTGAGCATACCTGCAAAGAGGTGAGTGTGATTAACTGACTTGAAATGTGTGGCCTTCTCTGGTGGATCTTTGTGCCAACGTGATGCTCAGGATGAATGAATTCCCAGTAGAATGTGAAAACCTTGCAATGATACATATACATTCAACATATGCTATTACTGTTTTTAGATCCAAGAGGAGAAATCTATTCAATAGTCAATGCTTGTACCATTGAACTAGATTACCTAGTATATAGTTCATGCTTGTGACAGGCTAACATTTTTAGTTCCAAGGAATTTGCTCATGTTGTTCAATTCCGTCTCTGCCAGCACGGTTAAGTAACCGCACATGGCTATTGGTTATGGCAGTAGACAGTGTAAGTCTATACTTTGAATCTGTATCCCCAGATTTTGGTTAGGGGCCACCCAGATATCCTGAAATCTGAAAGAATTGCTCCTGACTGCCTGCCATTCCTTGGCTGCTCCAAGTGCTCTTTTTGTCCTATGAAGTATAACTCAATGTCACAGAGGTTTATGTAATATTTAGACTTGTATTACATGAAATTAATCTTAACATGAAAAATCTTTTGATTACAGAGTGTGCTTTGTCAGTGATTGATTGACTAACTCATTTATTCATATAATAATGCCCCCTTTTACTTCTATTTATATTCTTGAGCTGCAACAGAAAGTTTCTGTTTGCGCTATGCTAGTAGGTAGATTACACAGTTATCAGAATCTTTCCACCTATTTTGCTAGTCTCTCTGGAAATAGCCTCTCATTTCTTTGTTAATGATGCTCCCTCAAAAATCACCTTCTTCACACAGAAACAAAATTTTGGCATAATGAGGATATTATTTAAGGGATTTCAACTATTCCAGTATTCTTGCATGGGAAATCCCCTGGACAGAGGAGCCTGATGGGCTATGGTGCATGGGGTCACAAGAGTCAGGCAGGACTTAGTGACTAAACAGCAACAACTTTTTTCCCATCTCATTGGTATGGAAAGAATAAAAACTTTATGCTCATTATTTCATCGTGAATATTTACATTTGAAGGAGAGACATATACAGCTCCTTTATATAATATGATAGTAGCACCTACATAGATGATGAGCTCAGTATGAGAGAAGAGATACTGATTCATCTTAACTCATGTTGGTCTTTAAAGAAAGAATTATACATAGTGGCTTGTGAAAGCCTTTATCCATTCTTTTATTCACTGAAGGATAGGAAAAATATATACCCCTTCAGAGTTGTGCATGTATTATTTATTCAGTGAATGAAGAGCAGGCTGATCTTCAAAACCCACACTCTAATCCTTGGTTATACTGTTGTGCATTGTTCTTCCCTTCCTTGCCTCACCATGTATAAAATGAAATGAGGATAATTACGATGATCTTATCTATTTTATTTTCCTACATTAACAGCATAAGTAAAGATGCGCAATGGATTCCTAAAACCACATATGTTGATTTCTTTGTTGACAAAGGCATCCATAGTGAAGGAAGCCAAGAACAAGCTCATTGATGACACAATTAATCAACATTTATTTATTGTCTACTATGTACCAAATTAATGGTTGGGACCCCAGACGTCAGAAAACTGCACGTACTTTAGAAAATCAAGAGGTTGAAGGTAGATTGAAACAAGAAATTATTTCCTACATCTTTGTAGATAATATATAAGCATTTTATACTTTAATGCTGTTGGACTTCAGAAACGAGAGAAATCAGTGCAGACAAGAGTAAACAAGGAAAGATTCAAGGAGAAAGTGCCACTTCAGCTATGCCTTGATTAGCAGATAAAATTGGATAAGAGCCCAAGTAAGACAGATGACATTACAAGGTGTGAGTTACTCAGTTGGAATGGAACTGAAAAGAGACAATAGTGGTAGAATGGAGAGGTTGGCATGGATGAAAGAGAATATTGAAAGGAAATGTGGAAAATTAGCTCTAGCTGCATGTGTAGCATATGTGCAATGGAGGATCTTTGTCCTTTATTCAATAATATCATATTTTAACAAGAATTACTAAGATTTTTATTCTGATCCACAGAGCTGCAGAGAGAGACCAGGTGGCAGTGGCAGTCTCTCCTCCTAACTACTTTGTATATATATATAT
>SJYV01048100.1:3680-17658 GCA_006410875.1 Neotragus pygmaeus | reverse complement strand
ATGATATGGCCTGACTCACCCATTTTCTATCTTTCTAGTCACACTCTCTAGCCAAGTCAGCCTCTGACCCTGCATGGCCCAGAGCCTGCTGAGCCCAAGGCTGGCGTCTTGGTGGCCTTGGCCTGAGGCCTCGTCTCTGAGCAGACCACGCCTTGCAGGGAGTATCCCGAGGGGCCCGAGTCCTGTGCTCTCCCCCCGACTCTGCAATGGCCATCTGCCCCTGCCGCTGCTCTGCTCAGGTGGACGATGGCTGGGAGGAAGGGCCTTGAGCAGGGACACCCCAGCCAAATCATGCCTTCCTGGGGGCCTCTGAGCTTTGGTTGGGGTTCAGTTGCCAACAAATTGACAGATGGCTGATCTGGGTTGCAGGAAGTGTCTGACCAAGTCCATCCATCACCAGGCTCCTGGCGTGTGATGAGACAGGCCCGGGGCAGGACGGGGGCATGGGACGAGGAGAGGGCCTGTGAGTCTGTCTGGTCCAGCCCTGGCTTGGGTGAGTCCCCCTGGACACCTCGCTCATGTGTGCTTGCTTGCCCCTGGTGATGGGGCGCTCACTGCCACGATGAGGGGACACTCAGCCTCATATGGGAAGCTGTGTCTTTTCCCACCTCTGAGTCAAGCACGGGGGTGAGAGGCATCCAGCCGGGGTGCTGGGGTCTGTATCAGCATCTCATTCAGAGGATAAACGGAGAAATCCAAGAAGCATCTGGGCCGGCTCCGCAGACCTCCCAGGACACGAAAACTCCCACGTTCCCAGGGCCTGGGCTGGGTGAGCACTCTGTTTCTGGGCCTGGCGGCATCTCGGGACCAGCAGCAGTATATGCTGTAGTGCTTCTGGAGAGAGGACCCGCAAGCGCCAGCAGGTGGGTACGCCTGTCTCACGTGTCCAGCTCTTGTGAGCCGTGCTGGGGAGCATGAGGCGGGCTTGCCTACGCTACCTCAGTTTGCATGGAGGAGCATCTCAGTTCGGACCGGACCACCCAGAGCCAGCCTGGGCCAGACCAGTGAAAGCAGTAATAACAGCTAATCAACAGCACAAAGGAAGAAGGAGATGGCAACCTTTGGGGAAGGGAATGGCAACCCACTCCAGTATCCTTGCCTAGAGAATCCCACAGACAGAGGAACCCTGCGGGCTATACAGTCCATGGGGTCACGAAGAGTCAGACACGACTGAGCAAGTTCCACTTCACTTCAACAGCCCAAACAGAGCAATACACACATTCGCACATTTCAGCCGCACTGAAATAAACACCCACCTGCCCAAGCATCCTTAGAAAGTGTCCGCGGGGTTGGGGAGAGGTGGGAACAAATGTGGCTGATTTCTTGTCGGATAGAACTGGCTGGGCTCTCCATCTCATTCAAACTCCTTTCTCTCCCATCGGCTGCATGGGATCTAAGTGTGAGTTACTTAACTGCTCTGCACATCAGCAGTCATGGGGATAATAGGAGGACCTATTATAGTCATGGGGTTGTTATGAAGATTAATTTGGGTGAATGCTACAGCTTAGAAAGTTCCAGATTAGTGCCTGACATATAAACACAAGAGCTGGGTGAATTCAATGCAAGGTGATGTGCGGGCAGTTCTCGACACTTAACTCCCTAATGTTCAAGCTGGTTTTAGAAAAGGCAGAGGAACCAGAGATCAAATTGCCAACATCCTCTGGATCGTGGAAAAAGCAAGAGAGTTCCAGAAAAACATCTATTTTTGCTTTATTGACTATGCCAAAGCCTTTGACTGTGTGGATCATAATAAACTGTGGAAAATTCTGAAAGAGATGGGAATTCCAGACCACCTAACCTGCCTCTTGAGAAATCTGTATGCAGGTCAGGAAGCAACAGTTAGAACTGGACATGGAAAAACAGACGGGTTCCAAATAGGAAAAGGAGTACGTCAAGGCTGTATATTGTCACCCTGCTTATTTAACTTATATGCAGAATACATTATGAGAAACGCTAGATTGGATGAAGCACAAGCTGGAATCAAGATTGCTGGAAGAAATCTCAATAACCTTAGATATGCAGATGACACCACCCTTATGGCAGAAAGTGAAGAGGAGCTAAAAAGCCTCTTGATGAAATGAAAGAGGAGAGTGAAAAAGTTGGCTTAAAGCTCAACATTCAGAAAATGANAGAACAGACTTTTGGACTCTGTGGGAGAGGGAGAGGGTGGGATGATTTGGGAGAATGGCATTGAAACATTATAATATCATATAAGAAACAAATCACCAGTCTACGTTCAATGCAGGATACAGGATGCTTGGGACTGGTGCAAACCCAGAGAGATGGTATGGGGAGGCAGGTGGGGGGGCGAGGTTCAGGATTGGGAACTCATGTACACCCATGGCGGATTCATGTTGATGTGTGGCAAAACAAATACAGCATTGTAAAGTAAAATAAAGTAAAAAAAGAAAAAGCTATGAGTACGGTTAGCAGTGCTTGAGACAGTGGAATGAAATCAGACACAGAATTTGAAACTTCCTTGTACTGTAACTATCTTTCTCGCCATCCAAGATGCCCACAGAGGATCACATTCATCCATATAATATGTGGGACACCCTCCCCGAACATCTTTCTAATTCCTTTTCATGTTTAACCTCACCAGCACTGATTCCCCTCACCCTTAACCACAAAATATACATGAGTCATATAAGAAACTTTTTCTCTCTGAAGTTCAGAGAGCAGTGATAAGAGAGAATATCACATTCAAAAAATAAGTGTTAGAGTCATATGACTAATGCTCTGCAAGCACTGAACCCACCAGGAGTAAAGGTGACACCCACTAGGGAAACACTAGGTCAGGGCTTTCAGCTGGACACACAGGCGCTTACCAGGAAAAGGATAGCTATTGTTTTCTCCATTTTCGAACAATGAATACACACAATTATGTAATTACATGATAGATTTTCCTAAGAGGGTAAACAATAACAAGGAAATAATGATGTCATGATAGCAGCTCTTCAACAGGGTATAAAGGGGGCTGGGGACCAAGAAGAGTCTCAGACTCAAGAAACTCACTTTCCTGGAAACTCACCCAGAACCTCCACCCTCTGACACCATGGTCAGCTCCTGTTGTGGCTCCGTCTGCTCTGACCAGAGCTGTGGCCGAAGTCTCTGCCAGGAGACCTGCTGCTCCCCCAGCTGCTGCCAGACCACCTGCTGCAGGACCACCTGCTGCCGCCCCAGCTGTGGTGTGTCCAGCTGCTGCCGCCCCGTCTGCTGCCAGCCCATCTGCCCTCGCCCCACCTGCTGCATCTCTAGCTGCTGCCGCCCCTCCTGCTGTGCTTCCAGCTGTGGCTCCAGCTGTTGCAGGCCAACCTGCTGCATCTCCAGCTGCTGCAGGCCCCGGTGCTGCCAGTCTGTGTGCTGCCAGCCCATCTGCTCTCGCCCCAGCTGCTGCATCTCTAGCTGCTGCCGCCCCTCCTGCTGTGTTTCCAGCTGTGAGTCCAGCTGCTGCAGGCCAACCTGCTGCATCTCCAGCTGCTGCAGGCCCCGGTGCTGCCAGTCTGTGTGCTGCCAGCCCAGCTGCCCCCGCATCTCCAGCTGCTGCCGCCCCTCTTGCTGTGGCTCCAGCTGCTGCCGCCCGAGCTGCTGCCTGCGCCCAGTGTGTGGCCGGGTCTCCTGCCACACCACTTGCTATCGCCCCACCTGTGTCATCTCCACCTGCCCCCGCCCCGTGTCCTGTCCCTCCTCTTGCTGCTGAGCCTGCTGCCCTGTGACCACTGTCTCCGTTTACCTCTGTTCCCATAGATGCATGACCCTCCTTTGGGGTTGATGTTGCTCAGCTAAACAGGGCTTCATAATTCCAGTGAGGAACCAGACCTGCTGTTGAAGGAGATGGATATGGCATGGAGCACTTCTCCAGTAACAGATTTTCCCCTTTCACCTGACAATTGGTAAACTCATTCTTCTAACTTCTTTTCCTAAGACTTTTCTGTAACCTGATCTATTTATGTACCAAAATAAAGTGATACTTTCTGTATTAAAAATTCGTTGTGATTTTCTCTCCTTTAAGATTTTGTCTTTGGTTGCTAGACAAGTGTATTTGAACTGCACGTGCAGGACACACAGCAGGGCCTTGCCACTTCTCAGTGAGAAGTTCCATTATTCACTGTCTAATTCTTTCCTAGGCGCCTGCTAATTTCATGAGCAAATCAGCTAACACTATAAATCCTAGCCCTAGGAAAAGAACAAAAAAGTGAAAAGTAGTTTGGAGAACTTCTCGTATGTAAAAGCAAAAAGAACACAGTCAATGGTTCAGGCATCACATCAGCTATGATAGCTACACAATGTGCTATTTAACACAGTCTGCCAGTTTATATTCAGACTTGCACTCAATGCAATAGGTTTCATCCATGCAGCAAACCAAGTGTGCCCTGATTATCCCCTATTTACAATAGGACCTCAGTTATGATTCTTTTTTTTTTTTTTTTTTTNGACTGTGAAGAAGGCTGAGCGCCGAAGAATTGATGCTTTTGACCTGTGGTGTTGGAGAAGACTCTTGAGAGTCCCTTGGACTGCCAGGAGATCCAGCCAGTCCATTCTGAAGGAGATCAGCCCTGGGACTTCTTTGGAAGGAATGATGCTAAAGCTGGAACTCCAGCACTTTGGCCACCTCATGTGAAGAGTTGACTCACTGGAAAAGACTCTGATGCTGGGAGGGATTGGGGGCAGGAGGAGAAGGGGATGACAGAGGATTAGATGGCTGGATGGCATCACGGACTCGATGGACGTGAGTCTGAGTGAACTCCGAGAGATGGTGATGGACAGGGAGGCCTGGCATGCTGCGATTCATGGGATCACAAAGAGTCGGACACGACTGAGTGACTGAACTGAACTGAATAGGAGTGCAGTGGGTAGCGGTGTCTGCCTTCCTGGCCACCCCAAAGCTCATCTGGACAGATCTCTGTAACCATGCACATCTGTACGCACCTCTTCTGTCACAGGATGGCACCCCCCACCACCACACCGGGTTGGAAATCGTACAGTACACGCCCATCACAGACAGACATGCAAGCATGCAAAAGAGAAAGAAAGCAATTCGCTAACACTGTTCTTACACTCAGATGTGTTTCTGTCTGGCCTGTTTTCCTTGCGCACACGTCTTTGTGCACTCACACGTAGGTGTGCGTGAATGTAGTTGTCAGCAGTTACAAGGAGCTCCCCAGTTAATCAGGAGTCTCCTCCTCGGGGTACCGGCCCTGCACCAGGGCTGGGATCCGGACATGGTGTGGGTCATGCTGGTTGCCTCTCAGGAGTTTATAGTCTCCTGGCAGAAACTGACACACGCAGAGATTTTCCACGTACTTGTGAAAGTGCAGGAAGGACCTGCTGTGGATCGAATCTCAAATAACTCCCGTAACATCGTGTATGAGTATTTTCTGATCGCGTTTGACTCTTCCTGTGATGTGTGTTTGCTGATTGAGTTAAATGGTAGCACTACAGTTGACTCACCCAACAGACGCTGCTCCTGGCTTGCTATTCTAAGTCAAGAATGCCGAGATGACACACAGACACAGCTTCGGGTGTTGACAAGCGGGAGTGTTAGCCCAGCCCCAGAGCTGGGGGCAGCGTTGGGCTGACAGATCAGACGGTCTGCCAAGGGTCTGATGCTGGCGGAAGGAAGGCACTCACAAAGCCACACGGCTGTGGTCTCAGCTGGAGCTCCCGCGACATTTACCACTGGGGCCTCCCGTCTGAAAGCCAAGACCACATCTTGATGCATGCGGAGATCGTTGTGCCAAATTTGCCCCATCATTAACTTTCAATCACTGTTAATTTTAGACAGGGCTCTTAATTCAAGTTTTCTGTCTTTGTCAAGTTGATGGAGATGGGTCTGTTTTTAGCTCTGGTGGGAGGTGGCGGGGTGGTGCTCCTTCACCCGGGACTGTCGAACACTCTCCGCCGCAGCTGGTGATGAAATGCCAGGCTTGTGATTTAGGGAAATCGGCTCAGGAAGTTTATGTGTGGAGCTGGATTTGACAGTTCTGCTTTATAACAAGTCACTCCTGTGAAGGCAGCATTCTGCCTGAGATACATGAGGTGGGATTCAGCCAGATGTTTTGGTCTCAAACAGAATTGTTCCCATCCTTGTCCTTTGGAGGAAGATAAAGTGACTTCACCCTGAGGAGAGCTTGTAAATTAGATTTCAAACTGAAAGATCTTTTTGTGTTCAGGAACGCAGCCATTCCACCACTTTCTTCACTTCAAACAAGTTATCAACATATGCCACTTTTCACGGTGAAAGACATATAGATATATCTTGCCCCCTCTACTTTTAGCTAGAATTCCTTAGACTAACCTGAAGTATGGAGGGAAGCAGGGTCGACTCCCTTTATTACAGATAATATGTATATGGGAAGATGGTGGCTGTGGCTATGAAAATGAAGCCAGTTTGGCTGATGAAAGTTACCTTGAATGAAAGGGACATCTCTGTTGAAATTTACTCGACCGCTTCTTCTCATGGTTGATGATGGTTATTATTAGGGATCCATTCAGCGGACATAAAGCTTTTGTCTGATGCCTTCCCTTCCTGCTGTTCAGGGGACCCCTGAGCCAGGCTTTGCCCACGGCATCCCCAGGTTGCTGCCCATTTCCACCACTCCCCTCCACACCCACTGCCTGCTGCCACTGACAGCTGAGAATAAGCCTAGGTCTGCCCCACCCAAGCCTGGGTTCCATCTGTGACGGTCTTAATCAGAGGAGAGGGCATGTTTCCCTTCTGGCCCCATTGTGCCACACGACACAGATGAATTCTTGGCATCTGTAATTGACCTTGGCATAGAAGGCAGCAAGAGAGCCTTTTATCAGATCCCGCTCCATTTTTCAGTATCATGCAGAACCCATCTTTGTTTGATCTGCTGTAATCAGCACGTCGATCACACATCTGAAACGCAAGTGTGCAGCTATCTTGGAATTCTGTGGCCCTGGACCCTGTGCTGGGAGGGTGGCTGAGGACACCTGGGATGGAGGGAGGCAAACTGGGGGACAGGTCACCTCTTCATGTGGACTTGCTTTGAAAAGAAGGACTCGTTTAGAAATTGCAGGTGGGCTCTGGTTTACTCCCTAGTTCGCTGGTTTGTGGCAAGTTCAGTGGGGGCTGGGAGACTGGAGCCTTGGGGTAGGGAGGGACGTCAGGACTGCTGTTCAGGGGTCAGATGCAGCCTGTGCTATCCCGAGGCAGAGCTGGGGCTGATGGGTAGCCCCTCAGGGAGACAGGTTCAGCTAAACACAAGGAGGAGCTTTGGGAAGTAGGGAGCCTCCCGCCATATGACGTATGCAAGCTGAACAGCCACTTGGCTGGGTTGCTGCAGTTACAACAGTGTGTGAGCGAGGCTTTACCATCCACAGGTGAGATTTATGTGGTATTCACCTCCCCACTAAACAGTCTTCTCCTGCAGATATTATTGGAGTCCCATTTTACACATAAGATATCCAAAGCTGGGAGCGATGGGCAACCTGCCCAAGCTGCTTAGCTAGAATGGGGCAGAATTTTATAGACCCTGAGGTTTTCTGGACTCTTTTTTTCTAAGCAGAGACAAGGGACTCACTAGCAATATGTTGCTTTGTTTGGAAGATTTATACTAAGGCCACTCTGAAAGTCCACATTCTTCCAGGCTGTGGCATGCTTAGCAAACATGGTGAAGAGAGCTGCAGGCATTTGCTTTTTAGAAACCACCCATGTTATTTTTAAAATTCTTTTCTTAAAATACTTAGTCTCAGACATTCAAAGCATCTACTGGGATGGTTTGCTTCTTCCTGGAGCTGGTCCTGCCCCCAACCATCCCCCAAGTCTGCCAGCTCCATTCTGCCTCCCCAGCCACCCGGTGCCAGCTGAGGGCCGGGTTAAGAGAGGTGATCACGGGCCTCCAAAGTAGCAGCCGCTTCCAGAAAAGGTGTGAACATCTGATGCTGCCCAGGCCGGGAGTGTCACTGGGAGAACCTTCTCCTGGGGCCAGAGTCTTGCAAAGAGGCTGCCTTGGTGAGGATGCTTGTGTGCAGAAGCTGAGATAACAGCCAACAGAGGTGGGGGGTGGGGGGAGTGGGTCACTGTTCTCAAAGACATGCTCAACATCAGCCTGGGATTCCGGGCTTAGCCTGAGCCTCTGTGTACTCTGTTTAGACACTGAGTCATGTCTGCCTCTTTGAGACCTCGTAGACAGTAGCCCTCCAGGCTCCTCTGTCCATGGGATTTTTCATGCAAGAATACTGGAGTGGGTTGCCGTTTTCTCCTCCAGGGGATCTTCCCAACCCAGGGATGGAACCCATGTCTCACGCACGGCGGGCAGACTCTTTGAGCACTGGGGAATCCCTGCGTGCAAGCCTGGCTCTATCTGAAGGGAGCCGCTGCTCACAGACAGGAATCTGGCCTGCACGTCCCCCAGCTTTTTCACTTTACAGAGAGCGCGCTCGCAGAGACTGAGCTCCTGTGGGCAGCCTGGTCTTACAGAAACGGAAGTTGCTGAGGCGCGTCAGTGATCTCACTGACACTTCCAGTCCTGCGGGAGTTCTCTTGGCGAGGTGGTGAGCTCCCCGTCACTGGGTTGCTGGAGCCACGGCGGGGAAGCTGGGCCTGTCAGGGATTCTGTAATCAGAGCAGCTGGGTGTTTCCTCAAGAGTGGAACTTCTGCCGCCGTGGAGGGGCCGGGACAGGAGATCCAATGACCCTGGAGGCCTGGCAGGGGTCACACTCTTGTGTCCATCGTCCTAGAGCCTGGCCCGGGTGAGCACGCCTCTGACCGTGCTCGGCTTTGCTTCTCATAAGTTGAGGGCAGCCCCAGGCCCTGGGCTCGTCTTGGGTAAACCACACAGAGCAGGAGAGGACGCTTTGTTTTCGCTGAGTTTGCTTTGTGGGTACTTTCCATTGACTTCTTTGTCGGAGTTGCTCTCTTTTCCGTTTCTAGAAATGGTGTGAAATTTTCCCATTTAAGTAAAAGAAGTGAAGTGTTATTGGGTCAGTGGTGTCCAACTCTTTGCCACCCAATGGACTGTAGCCCGCCAGGCTCCTCTCTCATGGAATTCTCCAGGCCAGAACACTGGAGTGAGCAGCCATTCCCCTCTCCAGGGGATCTTCCCAGCCCAGGGATCCAACCCGGGCCTCCTGTACTGCAGGTGGATTCTTTACCGTATCTAAAAAAACTTCCAGAGGTGCCCTCCTGGTGGGTGATTCTGGTGCAGAGGTTGAAGGTGGTCCCTGTATGATCAGACACGGGTTTTTTTTGAGGTGTTTGGCTAAGCAGTGCTGACAAGGATTCCTGGCCCTGTTTGAAGGGGACTGGGATGGCCCCCTAACCTGCTGCCCAGCTGAGAGAGTGTTCAGGCCGGGGCTGTGAGAGAGACGGGGACCCCAGAGCCAGGAGATGAGCCCTGGACGGGGCAGGCTGCGCTCGAGGCTGACTCACATTACGGACAGCTTTCCCCAGGATGTGACACCAAACACCTGCCTTCCCCACAAGCCCCTGCCACTGGCAGCTGCCCTTAAAATGTCCCCTTTTGGAAGAGAGCCCTCCTCCTTCTCCCCAGGGCAGGCTGAGTTCCCCCAAGGCGACTGAGCAAGGGGCCTCTGGGCAGAAGGAAATGCCCCTCCAGCTGCCCCTCTGCCCCTACCATTCTCTTTCTAATTCAAAGTACGATTTAAACCTTCTTTGAAGCAATGCCCCGGAATAGTGGACAGCAGACACGGCTAATCTCCAACCTCCGAGACGTCCCAGCGAGAGCGGCGGGGTCATCCCCACCCCCCTCCGCCCTGACAGCCTGACGGCTCTGGTGCACCAGCTGTATGTAGCCTGCAGCTGCTCACAGCCAGAGGACCTGCTGTGTGCCAGTGGCTGGGGAGGCGGGATGGGCAAGCCCTTGGTCCCTGTGCTCCCGGAGGGACGGACCCCAACCCTGAAGTGTCAGAGGAGACGTGATGCCATGCGTTCGGCAGTAACGAAGAGGAACCAGCCCGCTTCTCCAGGATCCTCCAGGGAGAAAACGGGCTGGTGAACTAGGGTGGGATACGAGGAAGACAGTGACGGCCAGAAGACAGGGCACCATCGGGAAAGCCTGGGGTGGGAGAGGCGCCGAGGACCCTGAGGGGTGGGTGGCATCACTCGGGGCGGGGAGGCATCTCAGGGCCAGGAGTGGGATAAAGCTGGTGCCTGGGGCTGAGTGGGGGAGTGATGGAGGCGGGGGGTCCTGGCCTGCAGGTCTGGGCTGCAGGTGAGGGGTCCGGGCCGCAGGAGACACGCGGGCGCTCATGCCTGGGTGTGCAGGCCTCGCCCTCCTTGCCTTCCTGGGAGTACAGAGGGTTCCCGGGCGACATCTTCAGGAAGTCCCCACACTTAATACGAGGCACAGAGTCCAGGCTCCTCTGGACGGGCCCCACGACTGGTCAAGGCCACTGAAATGAGTTTGAAATTGATTTCCTGTCTGCCCCGCGGCAAAAGTGGAAAGGGCTTATTGGCCCATAGATTGATTGGGTCCCAGTGACATTGAAAAAGTCTCTCAGTGGTGCCCGACTCTTTGTGATCCCATGGGCTAGTCCATGGAATTCTCCAGGCCAGAATACTGGCCTTTCCCTTCTCCAGGGGATCTTTCCATCCCAGGGATCGAACCCAGGTCTCCCGCATTGCAGGCAGATTCTTTATCAGCTGAGCCACCAGGGAAGACCAAGAATACTGGAGTGGGTAGCCTATCCCTTCTCCAGCAGATCTTCCCAACCCAGGAACTGAACCAGGGTCTCCTGCATTGCAGGCGGATTCTTTACCAACTAAGCCACCAGGGAAGCCCCATACTGGGTCCCAGACTGGTCTGTAAACCCTGGAATGGAGTGGAAAATGGTGCTGATGCGCCTGTATGTTCGTAGGTTTGCTGAGATTCTTAGCAGGGCCCCCTTCCAGAAGAGAGGTGATGGCACTCTCCTCCCAGCTGAGGGGGCATGCGTTGCCAACCCGCCTGCACTTGAGAACCCAGCAGGTGAGGGGGGCTGGGGGGCGTGCTGCAGCTGGACAGCAGAGGTGGTGGGCCATCGGGGATCTCCTGCACGTACAGAGCTCCGTACCAGGGCCCACAACCCATTTAGAGACCCACAAAAGTGTCTTACTCTCCTTTAAAATCAGAAAAAGAAGAAATAAAGTTTTAGGTCATGGAAACATTTCAATATATAATAGGAATATATATATATATTTTACACCAATGCAGCTGCAAAATAGACGTGTTAATATCTTTTACGGAGGAAGTGGCCCACAGAGGCCCAAATGCCTGAGGCCCCTAGAAGTCATTTTGCACCCCCAGATGGCTGAGAGGAGCCGATTCTGGAAACAGGGAGAGAATCCATGGTTGGTCTCTCCCACTGGCTTTCTTGGGAAATAAATTAGTCTTTGCAGGTCTCAGAGGGGCACTGGTGGATTCTTTCCAAGCTGGTAGCTGATCCACCAGCCTCCCTGCTTTCCTGACACTCCTGAGGGATGGGTCTTTCTGGGTGACCTGCCTGTCTGGACTCCGTGAGGTCAAGAGACCCGTTCAGGGGCTGCTGTGCCCCCCAGAATCTTAGCCTTCCCCACTGGACGCAGCCAAAGTCTTCACTACCCCATCGCCCACACTTCCTTTGTTCTGAGCTCCTCTGTTCCGATATGACAGCATCTCTTCCAAAGAGAAATTCTTGGAAGTAAGGAATGTGCAGTTTTCTGACAGCAGACGGGTGGGGGTAGGGAGGTGGCAGGCATGGGAGGCTAGGGAGGGCTTTCTGTTTTAGAACCAGTATCAGCAATTTCCACCCCGCTCCAAGAGATTCCCCGGGCGCATTTTATGTCGAGAGAAGGTGGCCCAGCAACATCACAGTTTCTCCAATTACCCTTTATTACCATAAATAGATCTGAAAAACGCCAGCTCTTCCAGGTAGTAGAAACGCCGAGCATCATTTTGAAGAGTGACGGCCAGGAGGGGAAAAAAAAAAGTCCTGTAATTTCATTAAAAACTTTACTTCGAGTGACTGTTAAAAAGGAGGGATGGGTGAAATTAAAATTCAATCAGGTCATGAGCAATGGAGGGTAAATAATATTTTTAAAGGACAGCTGAGGTGGAAACGTCGATGAAGACCCACCTATTAAAATACACTTTATCCCTCAAACAGATTTGATGTAAAAACGCCGTTTTCCACAGATCAGTAATGTTCCTCCATTTATTTTCTGCTGACTGATTTTGATTTATAGGGATCCTTTCAAAGCTTAGTTCTCAACACTTTTTTTTTAAACACTGGGCTGCGTGCCTGTGAAGGCGGCTGATTGATGGAGGGGTTGAGCAGGCGCTCACTTGCTCTCTGTTAAGGCGCAGCCCAAGCTGGAATCCCAGCACCTCGCAAGGGGAACTGGCGGCAGGGAGTGAGCAGGGCCCCCCAGGGAGCTGGGCAGCTGTGCAGAGCCTCCCAATGGCCCCCGCTGTCTGGGGCCGGCTCTCTGTTTGAAGAGGCACCTGGAGCAGTGGGAGGGGTCCCTAACTGTGGAGTCAGGCAGCCTCCGGTGGAGACCCCAGGCCTGCCCATTCCCAACCATCACCTCCTACAAGCTCAGCCTCAGTGTCCCCATCTGGAAGATGGGCGAGTGCCTGGGGTGCCTGATCAGTGTCCTGGGGTGTCCATAGCAAAGCACCACAAACGGAGTGGTTAAACAGCAGAGATTTATTCTCCCAGGGTCTGGAGACTGGAAACCCAAAGTCAAGGGGTTGGCAGGACTGGTCCCTTCCTAAGCTGTTGAGAGTCTGCCCCAGGCCCCTCCCCCAGCTTCTGGGGGCTGCTGGCCGTTCTTGGGGTTCCTTGGCTGGTAGATGCATCCACAGGCTCCAGGGGGACATCCTTTGTGGGGGCTGTATCTAACCCACCATGTCCTGGTCTGTGGGGGCTGAGAGCAGGAGGTGGGCAGAAGGTGCCTGAAGTCTTCCCAGACAGACGTGCCTGGGAGGAGCTTCTGGGAGGAGTTAGGATGTTCCCCGCGGGGAAAGGAGGACAGGGCAGGACATGGGCGCTTAGGAACAGCAAGCTGAAGACTGAGTGCAGCGGGGTGGGATCAAGACAAAGGAAGAGGGGGCGGGGCCTGTTAAAGTGGGTGGGGCCTGTTCAGGTAGGCGGGGTCTCTTCCAGGTGGGCTGCTGTCTGTCCTGCCTGATTGGCTTGTGCCGTCCACCTGCTCATTCATTCCCGAACCATGGCGAATGCTGCCACAAAGGCGGGGCTGGAGACCTGGCCGCGGCCCCGGGTGCTCTGGGGGGCAGCCTGTCTGTGTGGTGGCTTTGAGGCATTACGAATAAATCAGCCTTAATATAGCCTTTTGTTTGGACGAGGGCTCTCAGAGGAGTGGTGAAATACTGACATGCCGCGATCTGAAATTGGAATCGTAAAACATCCAGTGCAAAGTCAGTGGAGAGCCTACTGGGGACTTGGCCAGGTCGCAGTGGGCTCGCGGTGGGCTAGGGTGGGACGGGTGCCCCGACCCTGAGCCCAGCCTGGTGCCCAGGGCCTGACCCTCCAAGGTTGAGGAAAGCCCATCAGTGGGGGGAATCTGTCAGCTGTCAGGCAGCACTGAGGTCCGTGAGCCCGGGGCTCCACTGCCCGGTAAACTCTTTAGCTCCAGGATAGCTCTGAGCCTGCTTTACCAGGCCCCTCCAGAGGCCAAAGCTCAGGATGGGAGTTCAGTTACAGCAGGAAGCGTGCTTTGGTGTCCTCCAGCCCCACACTGGCGAGTTCAACCAGGATGCACTGGGCAAAGGGCCTCCTTTCTTCCAGCCAGACTCCCAGAGGCCTCAGGGCTGTGTTCCCAAGTCAGGGCAGCCTCCCTAGGTGTGCCCCCACATGCCTACCTGGAAAATGGGGACAGAGTGGTTCCCGGCAACCAGGGCTCCTGGGAGGTTAAATGAGCTGACATCTAGGAAGTGCTCAGCGTGGGGCCCAGTAGAGTGGGGCCCGCCTGCCTTTTATGCATCATGATGATCAGGAGGAGGCTTTCCT
>SJYV01048097.1:0-14093 GCA_006410875.1 Neotragus pygmaeus | reverse complement strand
AATAGGATTGTAATAACAGTTACCAGCCACTGAGTCTTCATCACACATCTCGCCGTGAGTCAGGCATAAAATCTGTCTGTTCCCCTGATAGCACTGTGAGGTAGGTTATATTATGCCCATTTTGCAAACAACAAAATGAGGCTTGGTTAGCTTAAAAACATTCCCACAGTCAAGTGGATAGTGAACAACAGAGCCCAGATCCCCAGCCCAGTCCACTCTTGAGCCCGAGCTACCCAGAACACACCCTCCCTCAGAAGCCATCAGAATGGCACATTGGTCAACCCAGGACACTTCCTTCACAACAGGTGGAGCCCAGGAGAGACTCCAATAAACACCAGTTTTCAAGCATCGGGTTGACTAAGAGCTGGAGAACCCACAGAACCCCAGGTCCTGGGCTGGTTATTCCTGGCCTTCCAGATAGAAAGAGTCTGCACACAGAAGCAGCAAGCAAGGTCCAGCCTTTGCCATACTTGGAACTAGTTTGTTGAGTTCCTAGAGGCCGCCTGGGGGGTCATCAGCAGCATATGGAGGGGCTAAGCAACCCCACAGCCATCCACTCACCAGCGACTCTGGAGCACCTTCCATGTGCCTGGCCCTGCCCTTGGGATTGGGGGTTTAGTAGTGTGCAAAACACAATCCTGACTCAAGGCCTCTGCTGGACTCTCAGAAGGGTGGGGAGGGGTTGGGGCTGGGGTTGGTGTAGGGGGAACTGTGCAGATTTGGGACAGGCTTCTTAAAGGCATCATTTCTGGAGCTGGGTCCTAATGGATGAGTGCACAGTTGCCAGGTCAAGGGAACAATCAACAGCATGTGCAATGTTTGTGTTAAAGAAAAATAATGTTCATACTGGGTTCCGACCACGTGCCAGTTCTTTCATCCTCACAACACCCTCATGAGGCTGGTAGCATCAGCTCCATTTTCTTGGGGAAGAAATTGGGCTCAGACTGGCCCAAGTTCACTTGGTGTAAAGGTATGAGAGCCAATCTGCACCGTGCCTGCTGGCTATCTCAGCAGGAACACAGAACCTGCCGCGAAGGACAGGCACTTCACACTCCCTAGGGAGGGGATCTGCTCAGGAAGCTTTGCTGAGGTTCTGCTCAGTTTCCTAAGCTGACAGGTCTCTTCTGAGCAGGAACAAAGAAGCATAAGCAGCTTCAACTACCGTGCTCCCCCTCCAGGAAGCCCTCCCTGATCACCCTCCTCTGGCAAATAGCAGGGTCAGTGATGTCTGCCGCAAACTTGTTTTAGTCGTGAGCTGGTGGGAGGGTGGCTGGTAGACACTTACGCCCACACCCCACTTCCTTACTTGGGTTTCTTCATCTCTCAGAAGCTCAGACTCGTCACTTTTACAACAGGAATAATAATGGGCAAAAGCTGAACCAGTAAGACTGCCTTGCACAGTCCCTGGCACAGATGGGCAGTCAGTAGACGTGTGCTCTCTTCCTGTTGCTTAGATTCCCCGCCCCCCATTTCGTTCTCCCACTCCCTTGGCCTTGCTTTCACTTCTTCCTGTGCATCCTCGCTTTTCTGGTCGGTTTCTAGGTAGTTGTTATCCTGCTTTCACCATCTCCACCAACTAATAGCGGCTGTTTAGCTCACCCATGCATATTTTAGCCTCATAATTTTTCCTCCTGAATCAGCCTTTGCAGATTCTAATCACCTCGCGTTCTCTTCCCTGAATTCCCTCCAATTTAGAGATTCAAAAGAGGCGCTTCTCTGCATGAACATGCTGTGATTCAATTTGAAAATAAATTTCTCCTGGCAGCAGCCATCTTTCTGAAAAGTGACATTTAAGACTGACAGTGGACAAGATTGTAAACAGGTTTCCAATAAGAAAAAAAAAAGTCAGCGTTAAGTACATTCTATGAATTTTTTTAAACAATGTGTGCACGTGTGTGTGTGCGTGTCTAAAATTGCAGCCTTGCTGTGCAGCCGTCTGCTCCAGGAAAAATTCTGGGATGGTATGGGTCTGTTTCGAACTATCTTGGTATTCTTTTACTTTTCGGAAAGCAGCTTCATTTCATGGGACTTACCCCCATACAGGACTGTAGACAGTTCATTCTTTCTTTCATTCATTTATTCAGCACACAGGTGTTCAGTGCTACTTGTGTGCCAGGCTGTGTAACCAGGGAACTGTATGAGGTGATAGAGGTTGGCTTGGGGTGCCATGGGAGCCCACAGAAGTTCCAGAGAGGGGGTACCCTGGGGACAGGGGTGACTCCTACAAGCCACGACGCCTCAGCTTGGCCTTGTAGGATGAGTAGGAGTTAGCCTGATGAGGAAGGGAGGAACGAGAAGAGTTGGGGTGGTCTGAAACAGTGTGGTTGGTGCAGAGGAGCTGCAGGCAGTTTGTGGTGATCGAGACTTCCAGTCTGCAGGGGTAAATGTTGGAGGTGTGGCTGCAGGAGCCTTTAGGGCATTCACATGCCAACAGAGAGGAGCCTTGGAGCCCTCACGGGGGCAGCAAGGACAGTGCTTTGAGTGGGTGTGATGTGGCTAGATGGTGGAAGTGGCATGTTAGGAAGATCCCTCCAGGTGGTGGTCAGCAGGAAAGGGCCTGGAAACAGGGCCCAGGGAGGCGACAGTAGGCAAGAGCCAACCAGCGCAGCCTGCCAGGGTCAGAGGGAGGGCCCAGGGGACTGCATGTTTAGAAGTCAAGTCACCCTGCAGCAGGAAATCTGTTACCTTGTGTTTCTCTTAAAACAATTTTGTTCCTAAGTGACTCAGATTACCAGCTCTCTTTTTCTGTCTGTCCCGACACAGGGAATGTGTTGCTAGTAAAACAATTCAGGTGAGACTTGCTTTCCCCATTCATTACTAAATAAAAGCTCTTTCCAGGGGTTCTTGGGATGGCCTTTTAACAGTCCCCCTGGCTGGAACCTCAAATTACCCTGCAGTTATCTTCTAAAGGAAGCAAGAAGTGAGAGGTTCCCATTGTACCACCAGAACAAGAGGGAGAATCTTTTGGTCCCTCTGGAGAGGTTATTGGCAAAAGGCCTTTGGGGTCCTGAAGGGGCAGACAGCCCAATAGGCAGTGAAAGGCCTGGAACTGTCCAGTCAAAACTCTGTCAAACACATGCTTTCTTTAGGCAGCTTCTCCTGTCCTTCTGCCATACTTACCAGCCCCGACTAGTGCTGGGGCAGAGGGAAGGGAGGACTCAGCAGACAGCCTGTCACAGGGCAAATGAAATCCCAGAGTCACCTTTCAGGGCCACACGAGCATTATATAAGGTAGTGATTGGGGAGCTACCTTCAAAGCGGAAAGATTTCCCAAGTGAAGACAATTAAGTTGATTGCCGGTAATCTATGAACCAGTCTGATGAGGGGCAGGGTTGAAAAGAATGGCTGGAATGAAATTTGGAAATGATCTTGGGATTTCAGTTTTCTGTGTAGTTCCTCTCCTCCAGAGCAAGTGAGATTTGATGATGCTAGTGACATTTTGCAAGGTGGCAGAAGAAGGAACCCAGCCTTTGCACTTAAGATGTGCACGGGGGGGATCCCCCTCCCGCCATCTACCTGTGATACAGTCTTGGGTGAGTCGCTTGACCTTTCAGAGATTTATTTCCAGATCTGTCAAAAGAGGGTAGATGCCTTCATGTGCCCATCACATATATGTTGCGGGGGTGGGGTAGTAATCTCCCTACACTCTAAAGGGAGAGAGACTGAACAAGTTAGCCATTACTATGCCAGTGCCTGGCTCAGAGTAGATGTGCAATAAATAGTTTTTTTTTTTTCACTTATAACTCACTTTTACTACTTTCCTATCACTAGATCAGCAATAAATTTGATAACACAATGTCATGTTCGGTGTCTCCTCAAAACTAGTTGATTGTAGAATAACACATCCTGCCTGCCACCACCCTTGCCCCATGAAGCCTAATATTTCGTGTTCCTCTGTGGGTTTTCCCCTCAATATTTTGTTTAAAATGTTTCAATAAAAATTGAAAGAATTTTGCAGTGAATACACACATACTACCAGCTAGATTGTGCCATTAATATCTTACCGTGTCTGCTGCATCGGGCATCTTTCCGTCTCTCACTGCACCTATTTTTGATGCATTTTCAGAGTAAGTTGCAGATACCAGTATGTCTGAGTGGCTTCAGTTATGTCCAACTCTCTGTGACCCCGTGGCTCTAGCCCACCAGGCTTCTCTGTCCATGGGATTCTCCAGGCAAGGATACTGGAGTGGGTTGCCATGCCCGCCTCCAGGGACTCTTCCCAACCCAAAGACTGAGCCCACGTCTCTTACGTCTCCCTTATTAGCAGGCAGGTTCTTTACTACTAGCGACTACCTGGGAAGCCCAGATATCAGTACTGCTACTGCTACTGCTGCTAAGTCGCTTCAGTTGTGTCTGACTCTGCAACCCCATAGATGGCAGCCCACCAGAGTCCCCCGTCCCTGGAATTCTCCAGGCAAGAACACTGGAGTAGGTTGCCATTTCCTTCTCCAATGAAAGTGAAAAGTGAAAGTGAAGTTGCTCAGTTGTGCCTGACTCTTAGCGACCCCACCAGGCTCCTCTGTCCATGGGATTTTCCAGGCAAGAGTACTGGAGTGGGGTGCCATTGCCTTCTCCGAGAGTTATCAGTACAGTTTCCTCTAAATAATTCAGCATGATAACTACTAACTGGAATACTGTTTGTGAATAGCAGACACTCAGTAAGTGTTTACTGCTATTATTACTACTACTATTATTATTAAGGAAAGAAGGACAGTCATGGTGATCTGATATTCTGGAATAAAAGACACCTGCCTGCCCCTGTTGGAAGGGGCCTGCCATTTCCTGGGAACTGAACTGTCCTTTAGTTTGTGGGCTAGGAAATGGCTGAAGTCACAGCCACCGTAGTGCCCTGGCACAGACTGCAGCCCATCCACTTGATGCCCATCCCCTTGACAGCCTCCAGAAGCCTTTGGAAGACTTAATAACTCAACTGTGACAGTGGAGGTTGAGACTTTCACAAGGAATTTCTACAGAGAGAGGACGGCTTTGGTTATCTGGGCTGAGTCCCTCCCAAGTCCTGCTGGGTCAGATACAGTCCCACCCCCTTCCCTCTGCTTTGTCTATTACAGTAGGGACTTGGGACACCGAGCTTCCCCAGGGGCTCAATGGTAAAGAATCCACCTGCAATGCAGGAAATGCAGGTTTGATCCCTGTGTCAGAAAGATCCCCTGGAAAAGGAAATGGCAATCCACTCCAGTATTCTTGCCTGGGAAATCCCATGGACAGCGAACATTGGCAGGCTACAGTCCACGGGGTCACAAAAGAGTTGGACAAGACTTTGGGACTTAATAACACCCTTGTGACATAGAAATCAGGAGCTGGAAGATCATGAATCCAGGTTCTAGAAAGTCAGAGTTTGTGAGCCCTGACCATTGTATGTCTTAGCCTTACATAGAACTGTTATTGTCCACACGTCCCAGCAAAAGAGCTCAGGTATAAAGACCCCTCTGAGGACCTTCTCTTTTCCAAAAACTATGTGGGATCATAGCAACAGATACTTTGAAGTAAACAACTAGAGAGAAATAGAAGTAGTTTACTAGGAGGATTTGGGGAGCAGTTTAGTGTATGAAGAGTCTTACATCCATTTAATCCTTACATCCATCTTGTGGAGCAGGAATTTGCTATTGTGTGCTGCCTGGCTACATAGCAGGAGATATAGGAGCAAGCCAAGCTTGGCCTCCAATCTCAGTCCCACCCCTCACTCAGAAATGGCCTCAAGTTGGTTATCACCCTGTCCTGCCCTCATTTTCTTTGTCTGAAAAGGGAGGGTGTGATGATCACATCTTCCTTGGGATGTTGTGAGATATGCTATCTAAAAGCACTTGGACATTTGAATGCGTCCATCACCTGCTCCAGAAGGTTCTTGCCTGAGCACTGAGGACGCAATGGTAGAGAAATGGAGCAGAGCCACTGTCCCCCTGCTGCTCACAGTCTAGGTCTGGCAAGAACACTGGAGTGGGTTGCCATTTCCTTCTCCAATGCAAGAAAGTGAAAAGTGAAAGGGAAGTCACTCAGTCGTGTCCGACTCTTCGTGACCCCATGGACCCCAGCCTACCAGACTCCTCTATCCATGGGATTTTCCAGACAAGAGTACTGGAGTGGGGTGCCATCGCCTTCTCTGGTTACAAGGATTAAATGAGGAAAAATAAATAAATGAGGACATACACATAAAACGCTTAGAAAGGTATCTGTGCTTACATGTGGTAAGCACATGTAAGTGTCTCCTACTCTTGTAGTAGTAGGAACCCCACCCAGATTCCCAAATGCCTTAGAATCATCTGAGCAGCTTTGTAAAGGTCTGAGTCACAGCATAGGAATCTGCATTTAAAAGACCATCCCTAGGTGAGTCTCCTTATGATACCAGATGTAGGAACCATCATCAAAATGATCAACCAATGTTAGCTTCCCATACAAGTGAGGACACCGAGACTCAGAGCAAGGGGGGAGCATGCCCAGGGGACACAGCAGTAAAGCACTAGAAGCAGGACAGACCTGTGAGCCCCACCTCCAGGCTCCTGGGCAGATCCTGGCCCCCCGCAGTCAGCTGGCCAGCGTGCTGGACCCTGAACAAAGTCAGGGCTCTCTGCACCACTGTGATCGTTCTTCATGGTAAAGGGCCCAGTAGAACTGAATCGACTATTTGGTCTGGTGATGATCATCTCTCTCTCAGATAGGAAAATTCCTGTATCTCACATATTGAAAACACTTCTCAACTGTTTTAACCAGGAATTGGCCCAAGTATTTAGAGTCCTCCCACTCCAGTACTCTTGTCTGGAAGATCCCACGGATGGAGGAGCCTGGTAGGCTGCAGTCCATGGGGTCACGAAGAGTTGGACACGACTGAGTGACTTCACTTTCACTTTTCACTTTCATGCATTGGAGAAGGAAATGGCAACCCACCCCAATGTTCTTGCCTGGAGAATCCCAGGGACGGGGGAGCCCGGTGGGCTGCCGTCTGTGGGGTCACACAGAGTCAGACACGACTGAAGTGATTTAGCAGTAGCAGTAGCAGTCATTAAATAACTCCCTGGAGGAGGTATGTAAGAAGTTGTCTCCCTACATAGGCTCTTCGCCTGCATATGTAGGTGTAGGAATATTCATGCCACCCTATCCAGGCGACTCTTATAATTAATATTTACTTAAAACAATCATTAGTCTCTGCTGGGCGACATTAAACCCACGTTAGCAGTATTTTTAGCCAGGCCTTCCCCACACCTGCGACGGCAGGCATGTGTGGCAGCGGGAAGCCCTGCGGTGCTTTATAAATAAGCCTCTGCGCACCTGGACAAGCCCGCCGCGCACGCCACTCAGGCAGCAGGCTGGGCCGGGATGCCGTGCTCGTGGGAGCCCAAAGCAGCCCACACCTCTGGTCCCGGTCCTCACTTCACTTTGTCACTTTATGCCCTGTCCATCAAAAAGGAAACTCATTTCTTTTGAGACAGTGTGGCATATGTACCCCAGGCTAAACCCACATAAAAGGTGTAATTTTTGCCAAAAGAGTTGAGGATTTCTCCAGTAAGAGAGGGGAGAATCATGATGGCCTTTTATTACCTGCTTTACGTTCACTGTTCCCTGTAAACCACACAGCAGCATGCCAGGGAGGTCCTATTCTCCTTTTCCAGAAGAGAAAACTGAGGCTCAGAAAAGATGAGTGCTTTCCCAGGGCCACACAGCCAGGAAGGGTGCTTCCAGTCCACTCTAACTGAACCCACACTTTCTTTCTTTTTTTTTTTTTAACTCTTTATTTATTTTTTAATTTGACTTTACAATACTCTGTTGGGTTTGCCATACATTGACATGAATCCACCACAGGTGTACACAAGCTCCCAATCCACTCTTCCTTATCCTCAGTCTTACTTGATTCTGTTAAATGATCAGGAAGAAAGAAGGGAAACCTTTACTGAATGCCTATATATGTTGTCATTATATTGAATTAGGTCATTAGTGGTAAAAATGGTTATTCCCATTTAATGGATAAAGAACCTGTGGCTCTAGAGAACCCTAAGTTGCTTCCTAAAGATCACACTGCCGGTAAGCATCAGAGCCAGAATTCAAACCCAACCTGACTCTCCAACACTAGATATTTTCTCCCCTCACCAAAGACATAATAAGAAATTTGTCATATACCTGGGTAATCAAGTTTCATATAGAACCTAAGATTTTTTTTTTTTGTCACTTTTCTGTCATTCTCTGTCCTTTTTTTTTTTTATGNACTAGATATTTTCTCCCCTCACCAAAGACATAATAAGAAATTTGTCATATACCTGGGTAATCAAGTTTCATATAGAACCTAAGATTTTTTTTGTGTGTCACTTTTCTGTCATTCTCTGTCCTTTTTTTTTTAATGAGCTTTCTACCTAAAATTTTTGAGGTTTATAAAGAACTTTTATCCTGGTTAAAAAAAATTTATAGGATTTTGTTATTTTCAGGGATCTTCTATAATTATTTACTTTGATCCTTGAAATAACCCCATGAAAGTAGATGTTATAAAGCCCATTTTGCAGAGAAGTAAATCGACCTGAGAGAGGTCCAGGGCACGTCCAAGTGAGTACCTGGCCTGGCAGGAGCTCAGCCACAAAGCCCCTGTTCTCCCCACACTTGCTCAACATTGCCCTTGATCCAGGATCTGTTTAGTGGGACCTAAAGACTGAGGAATCTAGACACTTTAATGGTGAAGAAAGAGATTGGAAGGAGAAGGAGCCTTGCAGCAGCGGAGCCCAGCGGAGAGGACCCCTTCATTAAAGGTGGTGACATTTCCTCGCTCACAGGAGCAGGCCGGAAGTTGTGCTGGTCCGAGAACTACAGAAATAGCAGCTTTCACACTGATTCCTACGCGGGAGGAACTGGTGGTTCCAGGGCAGATAAGAATGACTTTACAAGATGAAAATGATCAGTGAGGGCCCGCAGGTCTGGAGGGGAGCGGAGCTGGCATTTTTTGGCCCTGCAAATAGCTGCCCATCTGCTCTCTGTCAGAATATGTTAGGAGTGCATCTGGATTGCTGCCCCCGAGTCTCGGCTCCAGGCTGGTCATGTGGTTGTCTCCACGACAACTCCAGGAGCGGTGTAAACTGCTGCGCTTTGAGCCAGATGCTGCTCTGCACATGTGGTCTAATTAGACAGTGTTCCCAGCCTCCCGCCTCCCTTCGCTACCCCTCCCAGCACACACACCACGTTCTCTCCTCCCTTGCTCTCGCTCACCCTCACGCTCGCATCCTCAGTCTGTCTGTCTTGCTCTCCACCCCGTTGGCCTCTTTCTCGGAAGTGTTCCTGTAGCCTTATCTGCCGTGAATAATTCATTCAACAAGCGTCGGAGTGCCTGTGCTGACCTAGGCAGTGTGCTAGGAGCAGGAGATGCAGAGCCACGTAGGACCCCACCAGGGCCCACGAGGAGTCCGCATCTAGTAAGGGAGCGCCCGGGCGGCCAGGAGTACAGAAACAGCAGGAAGGGCTACAGCGGGAGGGCGCAGGGCTGCGGAACCCAGAGCAGGAACGCCTCACCCAGCCAAGGCAGGAAGAAGGAAGGCGGGGGTGTCCCAGGGCAGCTGTCCCCACTTAATCCATGAAGGAAGGGCGAGGAGGGGGGACTTCCGCCCGCAGCCTGGCCCATAGCGGGTAGATTTGAAGACGAGGCTCTGAGAAAATGAAGCCCTTCTTTCCCTGTGAATGAAGTCTGCTCCTCGGACAGGGGAGGCTCAGCTCAGGGCTGGGTGGTTTGCTCAGGGGCAAGCTGCTGGCACGTGCTGAGTAAATTATTTTCTGCACCTTTCTTGGCAGTTGTGTAGTATAGGGGTCCAGCATTCACCACTCCTCAGATCTCTGGCTCTCAAGAAGAGAGGTGGCATCTCTGTCTCACTCACTCCTTCTGTGACGTGCCCCTCGAGCCCCAGGGACAGCACCTCCTCGCCGCACACTCCTCGTCGCCGCCCCACTCCTCTGCTCCTGGCCCCTCTGCTTTGCGACCTAGCGAACCCCTGCCCTTCCGTGGAGCTTGCTCTGTGTATCAGTGCTGGTGTTCGCCCACCCTCCCCACCACGTGGGCTTTCTTGGAGCTCCTCGCCGCTGCGCCCTGCATAGTCACCCTGTCTGTGCTCTCACAGTTCACCCCCCGCACAGCCCCCATCACAGGTATTTGTTGAGGGAAAGATACAGAAGGCCCCACACAAGACGAGGCACCCAGCTCTCAAAGGGCATCTGAAAAGAGCTGTTAGGACCTGAACGGCCTTTGTGCAGCTGCTCTGTGCCCCTCAGAATTGGCACCTAGGCAAATATGGTATCATCTCAAACCTCTCGATATGAAGTAGGTAATATCCCCAATTTACAGATGAGGAAACAGGCTCCCAGAGGCTCACTGGCTTCCCCAGTCACAGGGCTCTGGGCTGCTCTTCCCCAGACAGTACGTAATCCCCATCTAGAGACTCTCACGTGAGAAAGGGCTCATGTGTGAGAAATCATCTTCTTTGTCTCAAGTTCCCCCAGAAACCCAGAGTGGGAAAGAGTTTGGGCAATTACGCATGCTCTGAGTGCCCTGGTATGTTGCAGGAAGAGCCTATCTGGGCTTTGGGGACAGACAGAAAGGGCTTCAGATACAGCCCTGGCTCTTTGCAGCGCTGTGGCCTTGGGCAAGTCATGTCCCTCTGCAAGATGAGGATAAAGAGCCTCTCTTGGTAGGATTGTTGTGCAGATCCAGCTTTCAAGAGGGTTCCACATGCCTGCCACGCCCAGCCCAGGCAGGGGCTCCACAGAGGTCTCTGTGGGCATTATCCTTTTCTTGTCGCTCTGCATCATGGTCCTGACCCCACTGACCCGATGTGTGTCCTTGACAGGGAGTGCACATCACAGGCCCTGAAGTAAGTCACAGGAAGCACACTCTGGGCAGAGAACAACCATTATTTGGGGTAGAAAACCAATATTTTTTAGCCCCTCTAGGAGTCAAGGCCTGACTTTGATTTTATGTGAATCACCTGTTGATCCCCACATAGCCCCGTGAGGTAAGAAATGTATCTTCCACTTGGGGAATAAGAAAACTGTCTCCAAGAGCTCAGGGCCTTCCACCATGCAGAAAGTGGCAGAGCTGTTGTTCCCTGTTCCCAGCTCTACATGGAGAGCTGTGCACAGAAACACATTCGCTGTGGGGGGCTTGGGTGACCTTGTAGAGAAAGGTCTTTCAAAAAGTGACCTGGGTGGGTGTCTAGAAACGGTACATGTTAACATTTGAAAGTACCGTGAAGATTTTCTAGCCCAGTCCCTTTCCATTTCATAGATGAAGAAATTGAAGGCCAGACAAGGAGAAGGAGTCAAAGCCAAGCTGAGCACCTCGGCTCTTCTCCTTGTCCCCTTTCCCCTTCACAATGCCGCCATTTGCTCATGACTAGAAACTTGGCACCAGAGACTCCTGGGCAGCACACCCCATCCAGACACCAGAGGTTGGCCCTGAATAAGTGACATTTGGGAGAGGGCTGGTCATGTGTCTGTGACCCTGTGAGTGAGCCCGATAATCCAGCATGTGGACAGTGCTGTGAATGAGCTCCCTGGGGGCCGTGTCACCAAGGACTGGTGTATCTTAGGTAAGGTCTGTCTGTCTTCCCCTGACTTAACTCAGAGAGCTGGGATTTCTCCTCTCTACAGTTATTTTGTGCTGCTCCAGTTATATTTTCATGTGGTTTAAAAGCCCTTTGATCTGTGAGTCCTGCATTCCCATGGCCACAGCTAACGCTGGTCCTCCTTCTGGTCACTCTTCAGGTTGGTTTGCTTTTCGCCCAAGGGACCACCAGGCCCTCCAAACCCACCCCCCTCCAGTGTGTGCTCTTGAACTGTCTTCTCCTCACTCTCAGGAAACAAAATCTTCATCTCTAGTCAGTTTGGCACATCCTTTCCTGGGACTTTGGAATGTAAGGGTCACTGTGTTAAAACTGAGAATGTGGCGCTCAGTGACAGCAAGGCCCACCGGTGGCTGAGCAGAAGGTGTTTGATGCTGAGATCTTGGCGTGTCCCTGTGTGGTTCCCTACTGGGGACAGCGAAGCAGCTCACTCAGTGAGGGGTGGTCAGCAGCTCTCACTAGCCCAGCCGCTGCTCCTGGGACCTGCCGATGTCATGGTGTGAATGCTCAGAGGATGAGGGTGGGGATTGTCTCCAGCATGTTGGTAAGAAAACAGGGGCCCCAGAGCTGGATGGCTCCTGCCAGCCCAGGGTGGAGCCCATACTCACTCATCTCTCTAGAGCCCGCCCTTCCTCACCTCCTCCACTCTGTCCCCCCAAATTGCCGGAGCAGCGCTGGTGGCAGTTGCCACGTCAAATACTATCTCTGTATTTGAGAGAGAGATACAAATATTGCATTATATGTTAAATAATATTGTGTCACATGAGGCCAGGGCCAGACAGACTTGGCTTCAGACTCCGGCTCTGAAGTCAGTGACCAAAGGCCAGTAACTTCACCCCTCTGAGCCTCAGTAGCTGTATCTGTCCAATGGAGGTCTCAGAGACCCCTGCCTCACAGGTGGCCTTGGAGAGTGAGGTGATGCACAGGAGAGCGCCCAGTGCAGGCAGCGCTCAGGGAGCGGCCTCTGTCTAATCGTGGCACCTGCTTTCCCATCGAGCCGCCGCCATCTGCATTTCTTATGGGGAGGAAATCTTAAGCTGGTATGCACGCAGACCCCCTTCATCATGTCTCCTCGGCTTCCGCAGCCTCCCAGCTCATCTGCTAATCAGAATTTCCTGACTTCCCCCTGTTTGTCTCGGTTAATGCAGAAAGCAGGGGCTGCTGGCACAGAGGAGCTGGGCGTGGGCCGTGTGCCTGTGATTTGAATGTCTTTACTGTAATCTAGCAAGAGTGTGTGGGGTCTCCTGTCAATACCAAGCGGCTGGCCTGCCCGAATGGGCAAATACTGTCAGCCCGGCTGTCTCTGGCCCTGCAAATCATCTGAGGAGCCCTCGTCGGGCACCCACATTTCCCCGACTGAAATCATCCCAACAGTGAGCCGCCTTCACAGTGACACATTGATTCTTTGTTTAGGGCTTATTATAGTCACAGGGGCCCAGCCTGGGAGGCTGTCCCTGGCGCACCTGGGCTACCACATGCGTGATTCGAAAGACTGTCTTGGTCCTCTCATCCCCCAACGTGGCTTGGCTCAGGCCCACCAGAGCCACGACTGTGGCTGTGCTGCAACCGCCTTCCCACCACCCTCCACCCCTGGTGCCCTCAGGCATGTACCACCACGTGCCTCTGAGGGTGTGGGGAGAGCTGCGTGCGCTTGGGAGTCATTCAGACCCACCAGCTCTGGAACCTTGAGCAGAGCATTTCATCGGCCAGGGCACCCTTTCCTCGTCTGTACAGTGGGAATCATTCATGGGTGCCCACGATTCTGGTGAAGATTCTGGGAGGAGAAGGTATTAACACATGTTGGTCCAGAGCAAGTGCTCAGCCGACCTCAGCCTCCTCACCCTATACTGCTTCTGGCTAACCTGAATCGGCCGGAGTCTAATCCTTCCATCCCAGCTCTCCCTCCCTCCTTCCCTGCCTCCAAGGAGTAAGTAGCTCAGACGGTAAAGCGTCTGTCTACAATGCTGGATACCCGGGTTTGAGAACTGGGTTGGGAAGATCCCCTGGAGAAGGAAATGGCAATCCACTCCAGTACTATTGCCTGGAAAACCCATGGACTGAGGAGCCTGGCAGACTGCAGTCTATGGGGTCGCAAAGAGTCAGACACGACTGAGCAACTTCACTTTACTTCTTCAGGCTGGACACCATCCTCAGCCTTTTCTGTGTCTGCTGGGAACTCACTGAGGGTCCTTGCCCGACCTCGTGAGGAGCAACCCTTCTGACCCAGCTCTGGGAGTGGTGCTGAGACCCAGAGCAAACAGTACTGGCTGCTCAGGGGAGGCTTTAAAAGGACCCTTCAAATCTCAGAGCAAGATACGGCTCTGCTGCACTTCAGCCAGTGATTTGGGTATTTTGCTAGGAAATTGGAGGTTCAGTTCAGTTCAGTTCAGTCACTCAGTCATGTCCGACTCTTTGCGACCCCATGATTTGCAGCACACCAGGCCTCCCTGTTCATCACCATCTCCCAGAGTTCACTCAGACTCACGTCCATCGAGT
>SJYV01048095.1:5175-16859 GCA_006410875.1 Neotragus pygmaeus | reverse complement strand
ATGAAGAAAATTACTCTCAATATATTGCAATTAATTTATAAAACATGAAGTTGCCAATAAAATTTGACTTTCTATATGAGACATTTTTAAAAAAATGATTAATGTGCATGCAGTAATCCATTTTACTAATGCAAAAGCATAAAAATAAACAATAGATTATTTATAACTATCACCTAGAGAAAGCATTTTAGAAAATACCCTTCTTGATTACTGTTTTGTTTCTCTTCCTTTAAATATCTCCTTTCCTTCCTTCCCTTTTCTTTCCTTTCTTCCTTCCTTCCTGGTCTTCTTCCATCTCTCCTTTCTGTCTATCCATTCATCTGTCCTTATATTTAAAACATGGTGTTATATTAGATATAAACATTTTACAGTTTACTTTGTTAATGAAGCAGCATACTTAAATTGTCTTCCAAGCCAATAGATATACTTCTACTTAACAGGGATTTTATTTCATTGTATTAATGTTCCATAAATTATATATCCAATATCTTATTACTGGGTATTTATATTGTTTCTAATTTTTGACTAATATAAACATTTCTAAACAGATAAAGAGAATTAAAATTCATTTATTCAATAAATAGTTATTGAACTGACACTATGTGCCAAATACTGGGGTTATAACAATATTAAAAACAGCTCATGTTTCTGTCTTGAAAGCCCATGATAAATAGATAAAACAAGATCTTTGAAATTTAGTTTAGGGAAACATTTGCTTTTCCTAAGACAGTCTTTATCATCTGTTAGAGAAGGTTAATACTTCTGGTTATTATTTTCCAAGGCCATTGAAAGGCTTTATTCCTGATGTCACACTGACCAACTGTAACTCCACTTACTAATTCCAGTTACTCCAGTCACTAGAGATGGTGAAAAATGGCCACATTCTGGATCTATGTGGAAGGTAGACATGGCTGGATATGCTGATGGTTAGGATGTCAGATGAGAGGGAAAGAGATCTACAGTTTTAGCCTGAGAGAGTAGGTTGTCAGTCACTAGCTGTCAATCACTGATTGGTGGATAGGAGGGAACAAAGGTTTCATGGAGGCAGAGATGAGGGTGATCAACATTTTGGTTGTAAGTTGTTTATTAGGTGGAGATGTTCAAGTGTGGAATTGGATGCATGAATCTAAAGCTCAAGAGAGAGAAGTCAGAGTGGGAGATTTAAATTTGGGAATTATCAACACTGGCCAAGTGATCTTAATCAAGGCAATTAGTCTTTCTGTACCTCAATTTAATCATCTATAAGATGAGTATAATGCCTTTTTGTAAAAATTAAATGAAATAATACAAATTTTATAAAAATTTCAGCACACTACCTGACATATGGTGAGTAGATGATAAATATTACCTCCTCCTCCTTCTCATTATGATGATGGATGGATGGGTAGGTGGATGATTGCAGTGTTGATAAATTAATTAATGTGAACATTTTTAAAACCCAGGTCAGAAGTTCAACTCCTTTTGGAGAAATGGAGAAAACATAGGTTCATCTGCTTTCAGTGTAGGATATAGAGGTATAGGAAAAAAGCAGATCCCAAAATACATTTAGATTAGAGGTTTAGTAACTCTGGGTTATTAATTACGTTTTCCAGGGAAACCAAGCCAGGAATCCCAGGGCTCATATTATCACGGCTGACTATGCCAAGTCTAATCTTTGTGGCTGAAGTGTGGTCCTGACCTTCCTTGCCTAGATGGAAATGTTAACTAAAAAAGCATTGTGTAGTCTTTGAGGTGCTCAAAGAGAATCCTTTTAATAATTCAGTCAACTGTATTTACATGGTCCCTCGATGTCTGGGCCAGGCCTTGTTAGGAATAAAGGATAAAATATTAGAGAAATATAAACAATCCTGACTTGAATTACAATTTCTAGTTAAAAAAAGTGTTCATGACTCACAGAAGCTATTATGTGTGTAATCTCTGAAAATGGAATTGGCTGGCTGACCTCCTAAGAGCCCCTCTTAAACACTAAGTGAATATTTCACTATAATGACCAAGACTTTGCAGTTGATGTTAGCAGACTGCCTGCTCACTAAGGATTTGCAGTCATTCATTCAATCACCTGAGATGACTGGCTCTCCAGATTTAAGATGGTATTTAGTCCCCACTGGTGTACATGTCCACAGTCAAGCTAATGCCCTTGCCCAGGTGGTCTGGAAGCTCGTCCTCTGTAAGGATGAGAATGCGGGGAGAAGTCACGTGCCTCCAGCAGGCACCACGTCCCTGTGGTGGCGTCGTTCATAGGACAGGAAGGACCACGCTGGCCTTCACACGATACGGACCAACCTTCAGTGCTTGTTTCCAAGTGAAAGAAGCCGGAGCCCAGAGCCCACTTCCTGTTGGAGCCCATTTCAGTGACATCCTGGGGAAGGTAAGACTGCCGCCTTGGAGATCAGGTGCGACTCCCCTCTGCCGGCTGGCACTGTGACAGTCTGACCCCACGGGAGCCGGAACCCGGAGCCGTGGACATTCATGTGACCAGAGGCCCAGTGGCCATAGCTTGGAGCCGGGACACAACCTCTGGGCACGCCGTCCACTCTCCTCGGCTTGTGCATAGGCAGCCAGCTCCTTGGGTTCTACGTCTAGAGTCGCCATCCCAGCTCCCGGCTCGTCTTCCTAGAAGAGGCTGTGTTTCTGAGTTGGCCTCTTAAGGAGGGGAAGCTGGCACCGGCTCTGGGGCTTAGGGGACCTGTGACATCTGGTCCAATGACTCTGCCAGGCACAGGCACGGTGATACGGTGGCAGGAAGCCCAGAGAGAGTGGGTTGGGGTGGGGGGCACTCAGGAGCCAGACCTGCCTCTAAGGTCATCCTGTCCAAGTGGCCTGGTTGGAGGAGATAAGACTTGTGGGGACGCAGGTGGCTCATGACTCAGCCTGGCCCAGAAAGCCTGGCTCCTGAGATGCCCCCCTGCCCCACAGTGTCTGCAGTAGCAAGGGCCCCAGGTCCACCCGAGGGCATGAGGGGAGGCTCCTAAAGGTGGGGCCCCAGGGGTGGCTTCCTGCAGGCATCTCAGAGACCAGCAGCGGCCCGTGCAGGGGCAGGTGGTCCTGGCAGGTGCTGAGCTGGGCGGTCAGGACCTTGGGCTGCTGCCCTGCACTCAGGCCTCGATCTCTGGCCCTAAGCCTGACAGGCTGATTGGCGTGTCCCAGTGGGGTCTCGGCGGGCGAGCCCAGCAGGGGAACTGGTATGCTCGGGTATGTGGGAGATGACCCTCCCACCTCCACAGGAATGAATGCAGGAGTCATGTCCATCTGTCCTGATGTCTGTGTGCCAGGCAGGGCTGTGGACAGACGCACAGACCCCTGCCCGTCTTAGCACCTCCTTGAAGAGGAGGGCGGGATCACAGAACCAAAATCCTCTAGGTCTCCCCAGCTGCATACCTTCTGCATGGCGATGGGTGCACAGGGCAGCCGGGTGGCCCTAATGTTTCAGTCAGAGGATGCGTTAAATGAAGGCGTCTATCGCGAGCAGGTGCTGGAGAGATTCAAGGAGACTGAAGGCTGCCTCTGCCCGGTGGTGGGGCCTGGCCGGGCTCCCTCCTCCTGCCTCTATGCTTCCTTGTACCCTGACATCAGGCCCTGGGACCCAGGTCAGACTCTGCAGACACAGGCACAGTAGCCGAGGGCCAGGCACATCCGGCACACCGCCCCCCCCACCCCAAGGCTGACTCCTGCGGTCTGCTCAGCTTACCACACTGTAAACACAACATCCTTCAAGTTAGAAATCAATGGCAGATGTGAGCGGATTAGGCCTCTGAGGGACAGGCAGGGGGGAGGGCTGGCGGCCAGCCAAGGCCCGAAGAAGCTGCAGCTGCTGCAGCAAGATGCCAGGGGACCCACGACACGAGGGCATCTGGGTCAGGACAGCTCACCCTGCTCCTTGAGAGCTGCAGAGGAGAGCAGCTCCTCGGTTCTGGCGGCCCTGGGCGCATACTCCCCAAACGTGGGCACAGGCCTGTCCCTTGGCTCTGGAGCACAGCGGACATGCATTGGCATTTGTGCATCTTTTAGCCATAGTTGCCATCTTTTAAAACAATCCTCTATTTCAGAATTTTAAAAACTGAGGTATAATTCACATACCTTGCAATTCATCCTTTAAAAGCGTCGTTCAGCATCATTTCACACGTGCACACTGTTGTATGAAGGACACCGTCCCCTCTCTAGTTCCAGAACTTTTCCATGAGCACAAACACAAACCCGGGCTTCCCTCATAGCTCAGCAGTAAAGGATTCTTCTGCAATGCAGGAGCCTCAGGAGACCTGGGTTAGATCCCTGGGTCAGGAAAGATTCCCTGAAGAAGGAAATGGCAACACACTCCAGTATTCTTGCCTGAAGAATCTCATGGACAGAAGAGCCTGGTGGGTTACAGTCCATGGAACTGCCAAGAGTCAGACATGACTGAAGTGCCTGAGCGCACGCACGCAAACGGAAACTGTGCTCACCAGCCAGCCCGTCCGTTCTCCCCCCACACCCAGCCTCGCCACCGCTGCTGTGCTATTTGCGTCCGTGGGTTTCCCTATTTGGACGTTTCCTATGAATAGACTCAGACAGGGTGGGATTTTCTGAGTCTGACTTCCTTTCCTGAGCATAGACTTTCAAGGCTCCTGCAAACTGTAGCACGTCAGGGGTGTTCCTTTTCAGGACCAAGTAATATTTCACGGATGGACCACACCGTGTTCACGCCTTTATCGCTGACGGACACTGGGGTTGTTTTCACCTTCTGACTATTATGAATGATAGTGAAACGAACATTTTTGTTGTATGTGTGTCTCCACCTAGAAGTGGAATTTCTGGGTTGTATAGAAACTGTGTTTCTAACTGCTTAAGACTGTAAATGGCAAAATACATTTTTTCCATCTTTTATCTTTACCTTTCCCAATGTTCTTTAATTTTTTTTTCTTTCTTTTTAGCTGTGCCAGGCTGCATGCCAGCTGATCAGGGATTGAACTCGTGCCTTCTGCATTGGGAGTGAAGAGTCCTAACCACTGGGCAACCAGGGACGTCCCCACTTATGTGGCTTAATTTCCCTTTCACTTTGCAGGGCGGTTTTACTGTGCATAGAATTCTTGGTTGACAGTCTGTCTTCCAGCCCTGTGAATGTGGTCCCCATGGTTTCTGATGAGAAATTAACTCCCAGCCTTTCTCACGCTCTCTGTTGCTCCTTTTAAGATCGCTCCCTGACTTGAATGTTCCTACAGTTAAGTATGATGTATCCAGACATGGGGATCCCTTTGGACGTTTCCTATGAATGGACTAGCGTTTGTTGAGCTTCTACAGTGTGTAAATTGATGTTTTTCACCAAATCTGAGAAGCCGTAGGTCATTCGTTTTTCACATGTTCTCTGGCCCTTCCTTCGCTCTTTTTCTTGACCCTCTGATGCGTGTTTTGGGTGCCAGGGGTGCTCCACAGGCCTCCGAGGCTCTGTTCCTTTGGCTTTCTTTCCTCCCTCTGCTGTGCTGTTCCTCATCTATCTTCAAGTTTGCTGATTCTTTCTTCTGCTGCTCAAATCTGCCAGTGAGACCCCCAGTGAATTTTCTATTACAGTTACTGTACTTTTCGACTCTGGAAGTCCCGTCTGGCTCTTTTCATGTCTCTTTGTTGACAGTCCTTATTTGATGATACGTTGTCCTCATACTTGTAGTTCCCCTCCCCGCCCCCCCGATGTTTATTTGTTTATTTGGCTGCACCAGGTCCTAGTTGAGGCACTTGGGATCTTCAGTCTTCAGTGCAGCACGTGGGGTCTTCTGCTGTGGTGTGTGGGGTCTTCAGCTGTGGCGTGTGGTATCCAATTCCCTGACCAGGGATTGAACCTAATTCCCCTTGCACTGGGAGCTCAGAGCCTTAGCCTCTGGATCACCAGGGAAGTCCCTCTTCTGGTGTTTTTACTTGGTTGCCTTCCCTTCTTTGAATATATTTAAAACAGCTAACTTGAAATCTTTGGTAAGTTTAGTGTCTGGACAGCGCCAGGGAGTGTCCACTGGTTGCTTTGTTCCCTGTGTATAGGACGTGCTTTCTTGTTTCTTCACGTGTCCCTGCTTTTTTTTAACTGGACATTTAGAATGAGGCAGTGGGGCAACCCTGGAAGTCAGTTTCTCTTCCCTCCCCAGGGTTTGTTGTCAGATTTGTAGTTTGGTGGTGGTTGTTTCTGATTTTCTGAGTTAATCCGTAAAGTCTGTGTTCTTTGTCCTGTGTAGCTACTGAAATGTCTCCTCAGCCACCCTAGAGGTCAGCTGATGGCTGGACAGGGAGCTCCTTAAACTGCTGACCAATGTGCCCCAGTCATTGCTGAGGTGCTCTGTGTGTGTGCACCGTCAACACTCAGCCAGCAGTTGCCAACTCTGCCTTAGCCTTCACTTCCTGCCTGAAGGTTGGCCAGAAGGGAGAATGCAGGGCTTC
The DNA here is from genome assembly GCA_006410875.1 of Neotragus pygmaeus. Classification (NCBI taxonomy): domain Eukaryota; kingdom Metazoa; phylum Chordata; class Mammalia; order Artiodactyla; family Bovidae; genus Neotragus; species Neotragus pygmaeus. The sequence goes on along the minus strand of SJYV01048095.1, from coordinate 10,466 downwards.
ATCAGCTCCTCACCAAGCAATGCACAGTGCTGGGCATGTTCATGGCCTTCCAGGCTCCCAGGAACACATGGGAGCTCTCCAGTCTCCCTGTGGACATCTGACTCCCCAGTGTCTCCTATTAAGCTTATTTGTTTGTCTTTTTCTTGCCCCAGCTATTATGGGCTGCCTTAGGCAACTACAACATTAAACGACTGCCCTTGGTTTGTTTTCTTTTTTTTTTCTTTTTTGGCAGTGCTGCACGTCTTGTGGGATCTCAATTCCCCAATCAGGGATTGAACCCAGGTCATAGCAGGAAAAGCCCAGAATCCTAACCACTTGCTTTTGATTAAGAAACAAATGCCCTTGGGGAAATGGCTCTTCCCACTGGGTGAGCTCCAGCTCAAGTCAGATGAAGACGGCCTTGCAAGTGTGGTCTTCGGGGCCCACCAGACAGGTCAGACTGTGACGATCTTCTGGGAATTGATGGTTGGGGGCAGCACCACCTTTCTTCCCCCTCCACCAGCGGCCAGCCTATTGGTTTTCAAGGCTACTGTGGAGGTTGGGGAGGCAGATGGGAGGAGGGCAAGTTAAAATGCCACAGAGCTCACTGTTCTTCCTGAGATTCAGCTGTTTTTCTTGAATAAACATTCCTCATTGCAAGTCTTTGGTTGATTTCCAGAGGTCTGAAACAGTTGATTCCGATCATTTTTGCCAAAGTTCTCGTTGCTTTTATGGATAAGAGGCTTTTTGGATGTCCCCATTCTGCCATTTTACTGATGTCATTACTCAGAATGTTAAAAACAGCCTTACAGAGGTAAAGCTGACATGTTAAACTACACGGATGTAAAGCCCAGTTTGACAAGTGTTGAACATCATGTGTGCCCGTGAAGCCATCACCACAGTGGAGCTGATGAACCGTCCAGCCCCACAGACTCCCCATGCGCCTCTGGGGTCCCCCCTTCCTACCCTCTGCACTGCCCTTCGTCTCCAGGAAACCACTGATCTGCTTTCTGTCACTGTAGATTAGCTCGCATTTTCTACAGCCTTATGTAAGTGGAATCATTCTGTCACTCGGCATCAATATTTTGAGATTCATCCATGTTGCTCTGTGAACCAGTTTCATTCCTCCTTAAAGCTGAACAGAACCCCATTGTTTGGAAGCGATAGTTTGTATGTTTCATCCCCTGTTGATGGACATGTGTGGATTGCTTCTTGTTTGGGGCTATTACAAATAAAACTGCTGTGGACATTTACATACACGTCTTTGTGTGGACATGTTTTCATTTCTCTTGGGGAGTGAAATGGCTAGATCATATGCGAGGAATGTGTTTAACTTTTTAAGAAACTATTCGGTTTTTTCCAAAAGCACTCATATTTTGCATTCCCACCAGCAGAGTGTGAACTGACCCACATCCTCATCTGTGCTTGATTTGGTCGATCTTTTTATTTGTAGCCATTCCAATAGGTTGATAGTGGCATACTGTTGCAGTTTTATTTTCCCTGGTGGCTAATGACATTGAGCATTTCTGGTGTTAATATGTTGTGTTGTTCAGTCTCTACGTGTGTCTGACTCTTTGCAGCATGCCAGGCTCCTCTGTCCTTCACTGTCTCCCAGAGTTTGCTCAAACTCATCTCCATTCAGTCGGTGATGTTATCTAACCTCATCCTCTGCCGGCCCCTTCTCTTTTTCCCTTCAATCTTCCCCAGAGTCAGGGAAATTTTACAAACTATATCAGTGTTAATTTGCAAACTGTGTATCTTCTGTGGTGAATCGTCTGTTCAAATCTAAAAAAGGATTATTAGTTTTCTTATTGAGTGTTGAGAGTTCTTCACATATTCAGGATTAAAGTAGAAATATAGTTTGCAAATATTTTGTCTCATTTTATGGCTGATCTTTTTATTCTCTTAATAATGTCTTTTGAAGAGCAGAAATTTAAAATTTTGATGAAATCTAGTTTATCAATTTGTTCTTTTATAGATCATCCTATTGGTATTGAACCTAAGAAATTTTGCCTAAACCAAAGTCACAAGGATTTTCTCTTGTGTGTTCTTCTACAAGTTTTATAGTTTTAGGTTTTACATTTAGACCTATGATCCATTCTCAGTTAATATCTGTATATGGTGGAGGGTATAGATAAACGTTCATTTTCCCCCCATATGGCTAGTCAATTGTCCAGACACTCTTTATTAAAAAAGAGACTCCTTTCAACTGAACTGCCTTGGAATTTTTGTCAAAAATCATTTGCATGAGGATCTAACCTGGATTTTATATGAACACTCTATCTTGGCTACTATCTTTATTAAGTTTTAAATCAGGTTCAGCATAAGTCCTCAAACTTCATTCTTCTCTTTCAAAATTACTCCACTACTACAGGTCCTTTGCATTTCCTTATGGATTTTAGGGGACATCTGTCAGACTCTACTGAAGAAAGAGAGCCTTCTGGGACATTGGTTGGGTGTTTGTTGACTCTATAGATCAACTGGTTGATATTGCAAGAACATCACCGCTTCCAACCATGATGCAGAGTAACCTCTCATTTCTTTTAGTCCTCTGCAGTTTTCCTCAGCAACGTCTTATTGTTTTCTGCGTACACGTCTTACACACCTTCTGTCAGTTTTATCCTTAAATATTTTGAACTCATGTGACTACAAATGCAGTCTTCCTTTTCATTTCACTTTCTGGTTGCTCATTGCTCACTATGGAAACTCACACTGACCTTGATCTCATGACCTGGTAGACCCCCTCCGCTCCAGTCACTTTTTCTGTGGATTCCATTAGGTTTTCTGCATAGATGAGCCAGTCATCTGCAGACAAAGACAGCTTCATTTCTTCCTCTCCAGCCGTGACCTCAGCCTTCCGTTTCTTTTTTTCCCACCCCAGCGGGATGGACTGTGAGTGCAGACCTCCTCTCCTGTCCTGATCTGAGGGGCAAAGCACGCAGGCTCACCCATAAGTATGACGTCAGCTGTAGATTTTTCTAACTGCTCTTTATCAATGGAGGAAGTTCCCGGCTATTTCTAGTTTGCTGAGAGTTTTTATCAGAATGTATGTTGAACTTTATCGAGTGTTTTTTCTGTGTCTATGAGATAATCATATTACTTTTCTTTTAGTTTTAGTTTGCTGAATTACACGGATTAAATTTTGAATGCTAAGTCAACCCTGAATTCTTGGGCTAAGCGGTGATGTATTACATTTGTTGTATATTGTTGGATTTGATTGAGTAAACTTGTTTGGGATTTTCCATCTATGTTCATGAGGGATAATTTCTGCGTCTTTTCTTGGTAACTTCTTGTCTGATTGTTTTCTCTCAGGATAAAGCTGGTCTCATAGAATCTGTAGCTGTTGTTCAGTGGCTCAGTCGTGTCTGACCCCGTGCACCCCCATGGACTGCAGCACATCAGGGTGTCCTGTTCTTCATTATCTTTCCCAGTTTGCTCAGATTCATGTCCACTGAGTCAGTGAAGCCATCTAAGCATCATGTCCTCTGCCACCCGCTTCTCCTTTTGTCTTCAATCTTTCTCAGCATCAGGGTCTTTTCCAATGAGTCGGCTCTTTGCATCAGGTGGCCAAAGTATTAAAGCTTCAGCTTCAGCATCAGTCTTTTCAATGAATATTCAGGATTGATTTCCTTTAGGATTGACTGGTTTCATCTTGCTATCCAAGGGAGTCTCAAGAGTCTTCTCCAGCACCACAGATCAAAGGCATCAATCCGTTGGCACTTAACCTTCTTTGTGGTCCAGCTCTCACATCCAAACAGGATTACTGGAAAAACCACAGCTTTGACTATATGGCCTTTATCAGCAGTGATGTCTCTGGTTTTTAATATGCTGTCTAGATTTGTCATAGCTTTTCTTCCAAGGAGCAAGCATCTTTTAATTTCATGGCTGTAGTCACTACCTAAAGTGATTTTGGCACCCAAGAAAAGAAAATCTGTCACTGCTTCCACTTTTTCCCCTTCTATTTTCCATGAAGCAATGGGACCAGATGCCATGATCTTAGTTTTTTGAATGCTGAGTTTCAACATAGTCTCATAGAATGACTTGAGAATTATTCTTTTCTTTTCAATTTTATGAAAGAATTTATGTAGAATTGCTATGAGTTCTGCCTTAACTATCAAGTAGAATCCTCCAGGCTGCCATTTAAGCCTGGCCTTATTTGTGTGGGAAGGTTTCCAACCACAAATTCACTTTCTAACCTGTGCTCTTCAGTGGATGTGGGGATTCTGGGTCTCCCTGGGGTCTGTGTGCAGTTCTATCCTCACGAGTACACGACTAAAGCTGTTGCTGCCTTGGTCTCCCTGGATTCTCAGTATCCTCAACCTGGGAGGTCCAGGAGGCTCTGCTGGGTGCCGCTGTGCTAAGGCGTGGAAACTCTGTACCACAGCGGCCCAGGGCTCCTCTGTCACCATCTCCCTGGGTTTGTGGCTCTTTGTGGCCTGATATCTCAGGCCTTGGAAACCCTGGTGTCACGTGTTCGTCTGTGGTGGTGGTTTCAGGTAGGAAAGTAACCCAGTCCTGGTCACTCCATTCGACAGGAAGTTTCCCATCTTTTCTCCTTTTATTAGATAATAAGATGTTTATTAGACAGTAAGAAGTAAAGAGCCTCTTGATGAAAGTGAAAGAGGAGAGTGAAAATGTTGGCTTAAAGCTCAACATTCAGAAAACTAAGATCATGGCATCTGGTCCATCACCTCATGGCAAATAGATGGGGAAACAATGGAAACAGTGAGAGACTTTATCTTTTTGGGCTCCAAAATCACTGCAGATGGTGACTGCAGCCATGAAATTAAAAGACACTTGCTCCTTGGAAGAAAAGCTATGACCAACCTAGACAGCATATTAAAAAGCAGAGACGTTACTTTGCCAACAAAGATCCATCTAGTCAAAGCTATAGTTTTTCCAGTAGTCATGTATGGATGTGGGAGTTGGACTATAAAGAAAGCTGAGTGTGGAAGAATTGATGCTTTTGTCCTGTGGTGTTGGAGAAGACTCTTGAGAGTCCCTTGGACTACAAGGAGATCCAACCAGTCCATCCTAAAGGAAAGCAGTCCTGAATATTCATTGGAAGGACTGATGCTGAAGCTGAAGCTCCAATAGTTTGTCCACCTGATGTGAAGAACTGACTCAGTAGAAAAGACCCAGATGCTGGGAAAGATTGAAAGCAAGAGAAGGGGACGACAGAGGATGAGATGGTTGGATGGCATCACCGAATCTATGGACATGAGTTTGAGTAAGCTCCGGGAGTTGGTGATGGACAGGGAAGCCTGGCGTGCTGCAGTCCATGGGGTCGCAAAGAGTCGGACACGACTGAG
>SJYV01048094.1:0-42009 GCA_006410875.1 Neotragus pygmaeus | reverse complement strand
GTGAACTGGGACATCTGACTGTGGCTCAAACTTCTTGAGCAGCCAATGTGACCAATAGTCAAATTTAATCTGTTCATTAAGTAATGACTAAGCATTGACAATGGGGATAAACACTGGGATCAAGTGACCTTTGAGTTTTCATCACCTGTGAGAATTTGTGACTCTCTGTGTCAATCACAGTGCCAGGTCCAACAGGAAATAAGGAAGAAGTATAAGGCAGCAACCCTGCCCTACAAGTCACCTCAGTCCCAGAGGGGATTCTCTTTTCTTCTCAGTCCCTAGGCTGAACCTTAGGTTACAGGTGGCTAGTAAGGAGTAAAAGGACTGCCAGTGAAGTCCCAAGGGAGTAGGAAAAGTGACATGGAAAGAGACATCCTTCATTTTTCATTTTTCTTGAATTTTAATTTCTCAAATGCAATATACAATAGCTTTATACTTACAAGGCAGGAGGGTGCCATTCATCAAGCCAGCTCTGGCTTCAGGAGACAGTGAGTCCTGTTCATTGCTTTGTGGACTAACCCTAACCCTAACCTACTTGAAAGAGGGGGAACAAATCTTCCTTTTTCCTTTGACAATAGAAACATGTCTTTAATTCCTGCGTTTGGGGAAGTAGTTTTTTTAATTTTTAAAAAATTTTATTCAAGTATAGTTGATTTACAATGTTGTGTTGATTTTTTATTTACAACAAAGTGACTCAGTTATACATGTTTATGTTCTTTTTCATATTCTTTTCCATTATGTTTTGTCACAGAATATTGAATATAGTTCCCTGTGCTATACAGNGTTGATTTACAATGTTGTGTTGATTTTTTATTTACAACAAAGTGACTCAGTTATACATGTTTATGTTCTTTTTCATATTCTTTTCCATTATGTTTTGTCACAGAATATTGAATATAGTTCCCTGTGCTATACAGTATGCTGCTGCTGCTGCTAAGTCGCTTCAGTCGTGTCCAACTCTGTGCGACCCCATAGACGGCAGCCCATCAGGCTCCACCATCCCTGGGATTCTCCAGGCAAGAATACTGGAGCGGGTTGCCATTTCCTTCTCCAAAGTGTGAAAGTGAATTCGCTCAGTCGTGTCTGACTCTTAGCAACCCCATGGACTGCAGCCTACCAGGCTCCTCCGTCCATGGGATTTTCCAGGCAAGAGTACTGGAGTGGGCCTTGTTGTTTTTCATCCTGTATATAGTAGTTTGCCTCTGCTAATCCCAAACTCCCGATTCTTCCCTCACTCACCCCTTCTTCCCCGTGGCAACCACAAGTCTGTCCTCTATCTGTGAGTCTGTTTTTTGTTTCATAGATATATTGATCTGTATACATTTTAAATTCCACATATAAGTGAAATCATATGGTATTTGTCTTTCTCTTTCTGACTTACTTCACTTAGTATAATAATCTCTAAGTCCATCCATGTTGCTGCAAATGGCATGATTTTACTCTTTTGATGGCTGAGTAATATTCCATTGTTTGTGCTTATACCATATCTTCATCTGTTCATCTGTCAATGGACATATAGATTGTTTCCAGGTCTTGGCTATTGTAAATAGTGCTGCAATGAACATAGGGGTGCATTTATCTTTTTGAATTAGGGTTTTGTCTGGGTATATGCCCAGGAGTGGGGTTGCTGGATCAATTTACATTTCCACCAACAGTATAAAAGGGTTCCATTTTCTCCATACCCTCTCCAGAGCTGGTTATTTGTAGACCTTTAAAAAAATGTTTTTAACTGAAGTGTGGTTGATTTACAGTGTTGTGTTAATTTCTGCTGTACAGCAAAGTAACTCAGTTATCACATATATGCATTCTTTTTTATATTTTTTTCCATTATGGTTTATCATGGGATACTTGATATAGTTCCCTGTGCTATGGATTAGGACTTTGTTTATCCATTTCAAATATAATAGTTTACATCTACCAATCCCAAATTCTCAGTCTACCCTCTCCCACTCCCCCCACCAGCAACCACAAGTCTCTGCTCTATGTCTTTGAGTCTCCTTCCGTTTTTGTAGATAGGTTCATTTGTGCCATATTTTAGATTTCACCTATAAATGATTTCATATGGTATTTGTCTTTCTCTTTCTGACTTATTTCACTTAGTATAATAATCTCTAGTTGCATCCACATTGCTGCAAATGGCATTATTTCATCCTTTTTATGACTGAGTAGTAATGGCACCCCACTCCAGTACTCTTGCCTGGAGAATCCCAGGGACTGGAGAGCCTCGTGCGCTGTCGTCTATGTGGCCACACAGAGTCGGTCACAACTGAAGTGACTCAGCAGCAGCAGCAGCAGTATTCCACTGTCTATATATACTACATCTTCTTTATCCATTCCTCTGTTGATGGACATGTAGGTTGTTTCCATGTTTTGGCTATTATGAACAGTGCTCCTATGAACATTCCGGTGCATGTGTCTTTTTTATTTATTTATTTATTTTTTTTTTAAATTTATTTATTTATTTATTTTTTTAATTTAACTTTACAATACTCTATTGGGTTTGCCATACATCGACATGAATCCACCACAGGTGTACACAAGCTCCCACTCCCGAATCCCCCTCCACCTCCCACCCCACAACGTCTCTCTGGATCATCCCCGTACACCAGCCCCAAGCATCCTGCATCCTGTATCAAACATAGACTGGTGATTCGTTTCTTACATAATAGTATATATGCTTCAATGCATGTGTCTTTTTGAATTCTTGTTTTGTCTGGGTATATTCCCAAAAGTGGGATTGCTGGATCAGGAGGTAATTCTAGCTTTAGTTTTTTAAGGAACCCCCATAGTGGCTGTACCTACTTACATTCCCACCAACAGTGTAAGAGGGTTCCCTTTTCTCCACAGCCTCTCCAAGCATTTGTTATTTGTAGACTTTCAAATGATAGGCATTCTGACTGGTGTGAGGTGGTACCTCAGTGTAGTTCTGATTTGTATTTCTCTAATAATTAGCAATGTTGAACATCTTTTCATGTTGGCAGTAATTTTAAATACATGCTTATTGCCAAAATAATTTGGATAATATAGGAAGGTAGAAAGTAACAAATTGGTCACAGGCAGATACAGACCGCCATTAACATTTTGGTATATGTTTTTACATCTACGCACACATGCACACACACACACAAATGAGATCATGTTACAGGTAATGAAAAGCAACATCTCTTGCTGGGTAATTCTCTTTGCCAGCCAGATGGTAGCATGACCAGAAGGAACATCCAGGGGCTTCAAGCAAGAAAAGGGAGAGTGGCATTGCAAAAGTTGTCACTTCAAATTTCAAGCCTGGATGTTCTTTCCAGTACAAGCTCTGTCAGTCCAACCCAACTATTGGCAACCACCAAGGGCCGGCTTGCCAGCACTTCTGAAATAGGAGGTCACCTCTATTCAGAATATGAATCTTGTTTCTTTCTAGGAAACATTACATTTTTCCCATTGAAAATGAACAGAAAGCACGTCTCATCACGGAAGGCTGAGGGGCAAGTGCAGGCTGGAAGAAACATTTGCAAGAGTTAAAATGGAGCATGGTAAGGAAAGAAAAAATCATTTTATGCCTTCCTTTCTTGACTATACAGATTTTCTTTATTACGGTATAGTTGATTTACAATGTGCATTAGTTTGGGGTATACAGCAAAGTGAGTCAGTTACACATACATCCACTCTTTTTAAAATTCTTTTCCCATATAGGCAGACTTTTTTCTTTTGGTTAAAAGAGAACATTATTCCATACAGATCCCATTTTGATGCACATGGATCAAAATTAAAAGGATATGTGTTGTTCCAGGTAAGGAGGTAGTTGAAACTGTCTCCTTGGGGGAACTTGACTCCCTTCTGGAGAGTGACTAGAGAACAGAGGTCCACAGAGTCAAGACTGTAAGAGCAGTGGTAAAGGAAGCCAGCCAGGCCTGTTTTGATGGAGAAGGGAAATCTTATATCAGTGGGAAGGTGGGCTGGACTTACTTTCTATTCTTCTGGAAGCTAGAACCAGAATGAAAGGATCAAGCCTATTGTGAGGCAGGCAGCTGACATATGAGACTAGAGAGTATGGAGAAGGGAAAGCAGTGAGGCAGCTCATTTTAATTTAGCACCTACTATATGTGAGAAGTTGTGCTCAATTCCTTGTATTATCCCATTTAATCTTTACAGTATCCTTAAGAATATTTTTAAGGATAATATGACTAGTGGTATTTTTCAGTTAAACAGAGTAAGATTCAGAGAGGTTAAGTAATACTTCTGCCCTGGTGGCTCAGAGGTTAAAGCATCTGCCTGAAATGTGGGAGACCTGGGTTCGATCCCTGGGTCTGTAAGATCCCCCAGAGAAGGAAATGACAACCCACTCCAGTATTCTTGCTTGGAGAATCCCATGGACAGAGGAGCCTGGTGGGCTGCAGTCCACGAGGTCACAAAGAGTCAGACACAACTGAGCGACTTCACTCACTCACAAAGTGAGCCAGGTTCAAACTCCGACCTGTTTGGTTCTCAAGCAGCTCTGTTTTTCCACATCACACTCTGAAAACGGAATGCGTTTCCCTTATGAGCTAGTGTGTTCCTGGTAACCTGGGTGGATTTAAGCAAAGACTAGGTGATCATTTGTCAGAGACATTCTTAAGAGGAGATCCATGTATTGGTACAGAACTGGAACACCCAATTTCTAAGAATCTTTCCAGTTGCCTCTCCTAATGAGGCCTCTCGAACTAAAATATATCATGACTGCTTATCTTCTAGGACATCTACTATAGTCGTGATTAGAATTACTTTTTTGACTAGGGCATCTTCCTCAGAGAAAGCCACTTAAGATATATCCCCGTGAGTGTTTGCTTGGAAGACTAACTCTAGCACGTATTGTTGGCACCCTACTCAATGCTCAGCACTCACCATTCCCATGCATGCCCGTGGGATTCTGCGAGAAGCACCAAACTCTCCCCCTGAGGGGGCTTTCTTTTGGTTCTTGAAAGGTAGGCTGGAAGTGCCAGAAACTTAGCATGCTTGGGAGCAGTCTACAGCTAATAACAGATGGGATTTGCAAGATAAATATTTTGGCTTCCTTGTCCTTGTTTGAAACACCTCTGAGGTATGCTTCCTTGAGTCTCCTAGAGTTCCCCAGGAAGCCTGAGTCCTAGTTGCCCATAGGAGTAACTTGCTCTTTAACATGCTCTATTGATTTTATTCCCTTTGTCTCATTTACCCTCTCACTTACTGGTGCTTTCAGGGACCATCACTCAGGCCAGTTATACTCAAATCCTTATCTCCTGGTCTGCTTTTGCGGGAACCTAAACCAAGATACCAACATTATTTATCCATTAGCATGGGCTTTCACAACTTCAGCACTACTGACATTTGGGGCTAGAAAATTCATTGTTAGGGGGAGAAGCAGTGCTTCCTGTGCACTGTGGCATGTTCAGCAGCATCCTTGGCCCACTAGATGCCAGTAGTACCCTCCCCCTAGTTATGACAACCACAAATGTCACCAGGCATCACCAAATGTCATCAAGGAGACAAACTCAGATCCACTTGAGAACCCCTGCTTGTCTGAAGTGTCTATGGGAAGCACAGAGAGAAGAGGCCTTACGAGGCAGACCTGTTAGGGTAGGCTGTTGCCAAGCTTCTCAGTGAGCTCTAGAGTTTAATAGATGGCACAAATGGGATGAAGAGGAGGCTGTATGTGTGTGTGTATTTGGGGAGAGAAAAATGATGAACCCAGTCCTTCTGTGTCTGGTGGCAGGTGTCCCTCGTCCAAAGTAGAGGAACAGCTCAGAACTAAGTTGTACCTGTTTACAATTCCTTTTTAAAAAATGACAAGCACACAGTTTTGCTGGTTGTGTACCATCTGTTTTCAGACCTCAGTTTGGATGACAGAGAAGGCAATGGCACCCCATTCCAATATTCTTGCCTGGAAAATCCCATGGATGGAGGAGTCTGGTAGGCTGCAGTCCGTGGGATCGCGAAGTCGGACACGACTGAGCAACTTCACTTTCACTTTTCACTCTCATGCATTGGAGAAGGAAATGGCAACCCACTCCGGTGTTCTTGCCTGGAGAATCCCAGAGACAGAAGAGCCTGGTAGGCTGCCATCTCTGGGGTCGCACAGAGTCGGACACGACTGAAGCGACTTAGCAGCAGCAGCAGTGGCAGTTTGGATGACAGGTCCTTAAGCAGTCATTTCACAGCCTCTCAGTGTCTGGATTGCTCGTGCTGTTTTGACTTTTAAGTAGTTTTGTGCAGCTATTTAAAAAATCAATACGCAGTTCCAATACGGGGAATGATGTCCATGAGAGTAGAGGGTTCAATAAAAGATGCAAATGCCTTCTCAGTTGGAGCTTTGGGTCTGATTTGGCTGGATATATAAACATGCAAATGAGACCCCTGAAGAGTGTTACAGATTTTCAGATCTGGGCTTGCCTGGTGGCTCAGTGGTAAAGAATCTGTGTGCAATACAGGAGACACAAGTTCGATCCCTGTGTTGCAAAGATCCCCTGGAGAAGGAAATGGCGATCCAGTATTCTTGTCAGGAAAATCCCATGGACAGAGGAGCGTGGCGGGCTATAGTCTGTCAGGTTGCAAAAGAGTTGGACATGACTTAGCAATTAAACATCAAACAATGAAAAGGAGATTGCAGTATAGGCACCCAAAGCACTGTATTCCCTGTAAATAGAAGTAGCAAAGAGGTATATATATGGGTTAAAAACTATGATGAAGTCTTCATTTTATCCACTGGCTTCCTGGCTAAAGATACTAATTCGGGTTTCTCATTTCTGCTGTATTCCAATACCTTCCAAGGTCGAGTGGGGAAACAAGTTGGTGGTGGATACTGTCTGATCCCTGCCCAATCCTCAGATGTGCTCCACACTCAGCCCAGTGTGCTTTTCTCTTAATGACTAGCACCCGTGACCTTCTTCACTGTTTCTTTGGGCTACTGAAGCTGCCTAACCTGTACACAGACCCTGGAATCTATATCCACCTAGAGATACCCATAGCCAATAGATGGGAGTATAAAAGTCCAGTTCCCTTGCCTCATGTTGAAATAAACTTTAGGCATAATTTATGCTCCAAAGCTACACTGTGGAATGATTCTGAAGCTGAGCACTTCCTAAATTGCAACTTTGCTTCTTGGATTCCTTTCTCTTTCCTGCTTCACCACTCTTTTGGTCTCTCTGGGAGCACTTTCCCAATAAATCTCTTGGATAGGAATTCTCATCTCAAGGTCTGCATCTGGAGAGTCTGACCCAAGACATAAGCATTCCACAGTCTACATTTGAGTGGTAGAAGGTGAATTCTACCATTTGCATGGGATGTTCTTATCCTCTCTTATTGAAGAAGGAATTCATAGGGCCTGGACTCCATCTTAGGCCTGTTCATGCTGATCATGCTCAGCCACCTTTCCAATGGACTCTGAACTCTGTGTTTAGTGCCTATGAAAACAACAACAGAAGGATAAGACCCCCTCCAGACAGGGGAACCTTGAAGATCATATCTAGGTTACTCATCGCCTAAGAGAAAACATACACTAATCACCCCTTCCTCCAGACAGGCCATAAATTTTTCTGTATCAGTCGGAGTGTAACCTCAGGTTTATTGATTACTGGCTAATTGTTTGACTGTTTGAGCACATGAACACATAGCACGTGATTGATGGGGTTACTGGGATTGTATTTTCCCTGGTTTACGTAAGTCTCAAGGAATTTGGAGTGGTGGGTTCGGACACATACACATGGGGTATAAAAGATTCTCACAAATGCTGGTCGGGGTCCTTGGCTAAGAGGTGACTCTGCCCTGGGCCTGCCAGTGTAATAAACTGTACTCCACTATCTGCATTGTCCTTCTGAGTGAGTTTGTTTCCCGGAACGCGTGGCTACAACACTGTAAAGTAGGCATTCCTTTAATGTTTCTTGCTGTAGCGACCATCTTGAGTTGGAGAACTGAGAACAGAAATAGACCTCTACCATCTATGCACTGCTCCCCTCCCTCCACAGCTGGCAGGGCCACAGAGGACCTCAGGAGGTGTTGCTGAATCTCACTTAGCCCAGGGAAGTCAGAGAACCTGGCTTTGCTCATGCTTTAAATGAATTTGATCTTGACACCCAAAGCTCTGCCTCTATGCTTTCATAATTGAAAGGACATCGCCACAGAAAGACAAGCGATTCAGCAGAACAGGTCTGTAGTGAGGAAAATGTGTTGTCTGTTAGTTGCTCAGTTGTGCCCCATTCTTTGCGACCCCATGGACTGCAGCCCATTGGGCTCCTCTGTCCATTGGATTTTCCAGGCAAGGACACTGGAGTAGTTTGTTATTTCCTGATCCAGGGATCGAACCCAGGTCTCCTTCACTGCAGGCAGATTCTTTACCAACTGAGCTACCAGAGAAAGATAATGAGGAAACGTGGGTCGGAAACATATTGGGATATGCTTTTGATACAATAGGGCTTGACAGGGCCTCTACAATCTTATTACAAAATCTGATTGACGAGACAGCACTATTTTGGGGGGTGCTTTCTACTTGTTGTGGTCGTTTTTTTCCTCATCTATTATGTCATTGATCCCTTGTGGTATGCTTGTGAAATGTTAACACTGACATGTTATAGGCGAGAAAACTGAGGCCCTCCCAGAGAGGTTATGCTCCCTGCCTAGGGTTACACTTGTAACAAGTGGCGAAGCTGGGATTGGAGCCCACGTTACTCTGATTCTGACAACTATGTGCTTAACCAACCACCAGAGTAGTTTCCACACTGGCTCTCCTCTCTCTGAAGTGATGAGGGGAAGATTTATAAACATTTGCACAAAGCAGAAAATGATCCCATCTGAGAAGGTTTATATAGACATTTTTCTTTTCCAAGTAAATGTATGGGAAACTGAAATATATTAAATGAGCCTGACATCCTGCAGTATATGAAGTATGTTATATGGTGAGGTTTTCTCCAGGCTTTGCATTTTCTTGTTCCAAGGTCAATACGATGATTAATGGTTTATGCACACGGTAGGAAATGATCATTTTCTTTGCAGCTATTTGGAAGGTATGGCATCTAGTATCATTTCTCTTCTATTTGGGGATGTGCTAGGATTGTTCTTGGATTTGAATTTCTGTTTTTTCCCCTCCTCTCCACCCCTAGCCTCTTTTTGGCCGGAGAACCAAGGCCAGAAAGGCTGCAGAACTACTCCTGTTTTACCCAGTGAATTTCCTCCAGGTGTGAAAAATGTGCTATTCTTGAATTCTAACTGTTTTTGCAAATTTCAAATGCAATATGAGACCACTTTGGGATGACAGCATTTCATGAAGTGGACGATATATCCTCTATTTAGATACAGAATATGTATTCATATTTTAGCTTAAGCAGTAAAGGGAGACTGCAGATATCTTTTTGAAATTTTAAGATGTCAGTTTTCAACAACAGAGATAGTAAAATTGGAAAGTAGCTGTAAAACAGTGGATTTTTACTTTCATTTAGACCTAGATTCAAAGTTTAGAGCAAAATTCACTTCTCTAGGGTTCAAATATTGTTTACCCTGAATAGAATATGCCTTCCTGTTTGACAGAAAATGCATGGAAGCATTCTAATTGTGCGGCAGCCCCAGGCAGGTGGTATTTCGGAAAATAAAATGCTAAGCATGGAATCACAAAGCTGGAAAAGCCCTAATGAAAACATCTAGTTTTGCCCTCATCTTCTGAGAATGACTAACTTATCCTGTATGGGATTTTTTTTTTCTATTTTGGTAGAATTTATACGTCTACATTTTCATCTTTAATGCCCATTTACATGACATGTTTCAGTTAATGCCTGAATATCTGGGTAATCACAGGAAGCCACCAGTACCTAAGAAAACTGTAGCAAAGTTACAGGGCTCAAAATAGCCTGGAGTTAAAACACCCCTCCAGGTCCTCCCCACCATTCTATGCAAAACAAAGAACTCTCTCACCCAAAGGAAAAAAAAAATGGACATTAAGGTTGATTATGCCCAGCTCCCAGCTGGTCCAGCCTCTGGCCGATCTCCAGTATTCTTTGCCCCAGCCCCTTAAGAGATAACTACTCCGAACAACCTTGGAGAAGAACAGGCCCCCTTAAGAGTAGATTTCCACATATATGCCTATCTATACTTATTTTCTTGGGTTAGGGCAGCAGCTCACTAATCTGACTGCTGCCCCTTCTCGCCTCATTAAAGGTGATCTGTTCCATAAACTGGCAGTCTCTTTGTTTTGCCAAACCTTGCTAATGCCCTTACCCTATAAAAACACTTGGCGCATAATCAGTATTTAGAACTTTTAGTAGAAGGAATTAAAGGATCAACAAATGAAGAAAATGAAGGCTGAATAGTAGAAAGTTTATGATGGGATTCTTACTGTTCTGATTAATTAGTACTGTGTCTTGTAAACGCTACCATTTCACATTCCATAGTGTGGATTTTGTCCTTTTCAATCACCAAGTTGACTATGTAATGTATATTCCAAACAAGGACCCTTTTGAGTGTGAAAGGGGGGATGCTATTTTTTAATTAAGTAATTAATTTAGGGGGCACTATGAATATCAGGACAGCAAGACTGCTCTGGGCAAAGTCACCCTCTCCATCAAGGATCAGGAGCAGGAGAAAATCTATTCAAACAGGCTCTAAAATAAGCAGCAAACGAGTGTTAAGTCACAAATGAAAATTGGAAGAGGTTCACTATCAATTCTTTTGAGGTTTTTACCTTCGACGTTCTCTCATCTTGGAATTATGGAAAGAAATGGGTCAAAATGATAAAGACTCCTTTCCAATAACTAGGACTCTGGCTCGTTTGGATGGAACAATCTGCATGTTCCCACCCGGGTCTTGCCTCCCCCTCCTCCTGCCTCCCACCACCCTCTAGCCCCACCCCTTCAACCACAACTTCCGGCACAATCTTCTGGACTTGTCTCCCACTTCTGAGACCAGCCTCACAGCACAGTTTGTGGAGAAGTCCTCCTGCCTGCTACCCCTGAGCACCCAGATCCAACAGAGTTCTCCTGAGATGGAAGCAGCGGCCAGCCGCCTGATCAAACTGCACCTAGAGGTCTCGTCCACCTACCTCTCCCTGAGCGTGTACTTTGAAGGCAGTGGAACGGCTATGAATGGTGTGGGCCGCTTCTTCAGGGTGTTGGCTAAGGAGAAGCAGGAGGGCGCCCAGCTTCTCTTGAAGATGCGAAAATCCTGGGGTGAAGGCGCCCTGGTCCAGAGTGGCCAGACGCTGTCCCCAGAGAAGTGGAATACCAGCGTGGACGCCATGGAGCACGCCGTGGCCCTGGAGAAGAGCCTGAACCAGGCGCTGCTGGATCTGCATGCCCTGGGTCGTGCGAGGGCTGATGTCCAGCTCTGCGAGTTCCTGGAGTGCCGCTTCCTGGAGGAGGAGATGATGCTCCTCAAGAAGATGGGTGACCACCTGGCCAACCTGCGCAAGATAACCAGCCGTCAGGCTGGGCTGCAGGCCGGCCTGGCCGAGTATCTCTTCGAAAAGCTCTCCTTCCAGTGCGACTAGGAGCCTCCGAAGCCCGGCTGCGTCGGAGGGACCCCTCTGCCTCCGCTGGCCTCGAGATCTCCGCTCCAGCCCTTCCTCCAGCTGGGACGCAACTTGAGCCAAGGCACCAAATGGCAACAAAAAAGGTTCTTTTTGCAGAGGTGGGGAAATAAATAGGTTGTAAGAAAAGTATTTGAATAGCGTGTATAATTTGTAGTTTGCTTAATTCTCTAGATTATCTAAAGAAATGGTTCCTAACTTGTGTGTATCACCTGGGTACATTGAGTATCTGATAAAAACCTGTGATTTTCTCTGTCAAGAAGATTCAGAAATGGTTGAAACAGCTATTCTGAATATGTTGCAGGGAATTTGGGGGGTTTCAGGACTTCTCTGGAGTCACTCAGGGTACTGGCTTCAACTCTCTTGTTCGAAAATGTGTCTGGCTTCGCCGAGCGGAGAATGGAGTACCTGGACCGTATTATATTGTGTTCCCCCCTCAACCCCCAGACTCGTGATAAAATCATTTTTCCTGATTTTAAAGTTGCTGTGATGCCATCTTCCTGTATGGAAGAGGGAGCCCTGTGAAATTCATCTTTGTGTCTCCCGTTAGGTTGTTACTGAGAACACTGATTATTACATCATACACTGACCTCTTCATGAAGCCTCTTAAGAGAAATTTCTTTCTGGTCTTAATAGTAGGAACAACAGTGCTTTGCTTGGGTAATTGGTTTGTTTTTGTTTTATGGACACTAAATGATGTAACTAATTCAGTTTCCTTTTCTAGACTGCCTGCTAAAAAGGTTAGACCGAAATTTGTGGTCCATCCAGAGCAAACGAATAGGATTATATAAGCAGTTTGCATAGTTTCACTTCTGATTCTTCTGTTATAATTACTTAGCTTTATTGTTTCTTTCAAGCCGCCTTAAACCTTTTCTGGAACAAGGTTATGTAGAAACAGGTAAATAAACTTTAAAATGCAGATTTAAACATGGCTATGTGTTTGTTTTTAGTAAAAAGAGGAGATAACTTGAAGGAAGCACTAAGAGAGCCAAAATGATTAGAATGGAGATGGGTCAGATGGAGGTTAAATTCCAGAAGCCAAGAGGAGGAGAAACAGTAAAATGTAGCATTCTTTTAAAAATGTGTTTCATTTTTCTGGTGAGTTGTTTTCTACTAAACTATTACATTTGTTTCCCACAAATAGCAATCTAATAATTGTGTATTATTTTCCTTGCACTTTGAAATGCTGGAGTTATAACTTGTTCTCAAACCACAGAAGTGGAAAAAAAATCAGTTCTTTTCCTACAGCAACTTTCCTTCCCAGAGCAGGAAGACCAAAGGCATATTATCATTTCTTTTATCTTAGAAGGGTCAGAGGCATAGGAAGAATATTTTACAGAGATTGGGACAGCTATTTTGCTCAGTTAAGGAGAAAACCTTATCTTCCTGTTTTTGTGCAAAATCTTTTGATAAAAAAGAATGTACTGGAAAAGTCATTCCTACAGAAAAATTTTGCCCATTTGCTGATGATTAGTTAGTTGTAAGAGGCATAAGGAAGCAGCTAATAATTTTCAACTTTGGATTAAAACGTGGATCTCCATACTTAAAGTACATACTTAAAATTATTTTCGAATTAGCACTCATATAACCACTGAATGAGAAACATCATTCTCATTCATAAATCTGAATAATTTCTCACTCATAAATCTGAATGAGAAAAAAACACATAATAACTATTAGACTGATTGAAAGACTACATTTGGTAGATTATTTGGGAATAAAGATATAAAATTTTGTTTCCAAATAATGGCATATTTGTCACACCCTTACTTATATGGGTGTCTCTTAACATCAAGAATGGGGCTATAGGAGAAAGCTTTATTAGAGTCTCCAAATAGGCTGAATTATTCTTTGACAAACAATTACTGAAAAACAAGTGGCTGGTCAGATAATAAATGATTCAAAGACATATGGATGAAATATTAGTTTAGCTTTTAAAAATGACTTTAAGCTTCTTAGAAAATAGATATGTAGAAAATGAGGATTTGATGACATTAAACTTATAGAGATTAACTTGGAAACAAATCCCATAGTGATTTTCTCTGTTGCTGACCAATGTACGTATATGTGAGTGTGTGTGTGTTAGTGCACTTGCACAGAATTATAATAACTGATTCCTTTAGGCTATGGCTAAATTCCTTATACCAGCCTTCAAGGCTCTCCTTGGTCTACCATGTCTAATCTATTTTTTAAATGTAATTTTCCACTACTTCCCTATTATTGGAAGTTTGGGGAGTACCAGTTGCTTTCCTTTTGTCCAAGTTCAAATTAATTAGGACACAGGAAGCCAGATGGAAATCAAGATGACTTTATTGGTGGTAAAACCAAATTGGAGTTGTGTTAGGGCTTCCTATTGCCACATCCTGAATTAAACTCAAACCACCCAGTTCTGGGAACAGAAGCGGAAACAGAAAAGAAACTAGGCTGGACTGGCTGGAGGCAGGCTCAGCCTTTTCTGCTAACTCCATGGAGACTGGAATCTAGGACAGTACTGGTGGCCCAAGGGAAGTGAGGAGGACGTGGCAGACCCCATTGCTTTGTTATTACGGTGACCTGTACTATGGCTAGTATGCACCAAAAAAACACCAGGCTCTCAAAGTTCTCCATCTTCATTCTAGTAACCCCTTGTTAGAGACTGAAGTGGAAGTTTCCTCTCTTTTTTATAGAATGTGAGGCTGAGGAATCCTGCAAATGACTGCAGGAGCTCTCTGCCATAGCTGAAGCTCTCAGTTTGCCATCCCAATGCCAGCAATTTTCATGTGGTTCCCTTCGCCTGGAAAGCTCCTCATACTCATCTTCACTGAATCAAACTCAGTCTGTTTTTCAGCCTACTTCCAGTCTGCCTCCTGTGAAATTTCCCTGACCAACCCAAACCAGTCATCTGACATGGATTCCGCTCCTTAGTTGTCTCTTGATTGTATCCACTAGACTATAGGCAAGTTGGAGTCTGAAAGGCAGAAAGCATAATGGTTGAGCAATGGGCTCTGGACGAGACTACCTGTATTCAGATCCTGCCTCTAACTCATCTTGGTCTAGTCTGTTCACCTTTGTTGGTCCCATCTTCTCCTCTGAAAATCTGGACATGATAAAAATAAAGATGATACTATCCAACTCAAATCTTTTTTTTTGGCGGGGGGTGTGGCTCAGATGGTAAAGCATCTGCCTACAGTGCGGGAGACCTGAGTTCAATCCCTAGGTCGGGAAGATCTGGAGAAGGAAATGGCAACCCACTCCAGTATTCTTGCCTGGAAAATCCCATGGACAGAGGAACCTGGTAGGCTACAGTCCATGGGGTCCCAAAAGAGCTGGACAGGACTGAGTGACTTCACTTTCTAAATGAGATAAGCCATGTAAGATCCCTAAGGCCCAGCACATACTAAATGCACAATAATTGTTAGCTGTTTTCATCACCTGATTGTCTATCCCAGTAGAGCTTAGTAAAGAGCTATGATAGTAACATCTTAAAATAAGCTTGCTCCTAAGTTTTAGGCAATTAGATACCTTTCAATTCTAGAATCCTCCTTAATGATCATTGAAAAGAGTGGAAGTCACTCAGTCGTGTCTGACTCTGCGACTCCGTGGACTATAGCCCGCCTGGCTCCTCTGCCCATGGGGTTCTCCAGGCAAGACTACTGCAGTGGATTGCCATTGCCTTCGCCAGGGTATCTTCCTGACCCAGGGATTGAACCCAGGTCTCCTGCATTACAGGCAGATTCTTTACCATCTAAGCCACCAGGGAAGCCCTTAATGATCACTCCTCCCTGTAAACAGGCCCTATGTATAGAAGTGAAATGTAGGAATTTGCTCATTTCTTAGATGTGACATTCAGTATGCAGGAGGGGAAAAAAAGAAAATGAAGAAGGACCGCTGTCTTTAGCCAAATGAATGGAGCCACCTTAATTAGGACCTGGGATTATTTGTTTTAATTACTATTACTGCTAAAAGGAGGCCTAACAGCATCTTAACTTCTCTCTCAGGAAGGACAAGCCACACAAAGGGTTCATTTCAGAAACTAATTAGCTGCCAGCTACTACTCTCTACATAGTTCCCAATTCTTGGGAGTCTTCTCTGCCCACTCTTCCCACCCACACATTCTCCTCCTTATACTTTCTGGTAGCCTAGGATGTGTCAGCTTGAGGGAGCAGGCACTGAATAGGCACAGTCTAAAGTCCAGGCATCACTGAAGCCTTGAACTTCTTTTCTGTTGGGAGAGCCAACAGTACTTTTGGAGTACTATGTGGCTGTCTTTCCAGAAAGATGTACAGTCTTAGATGATTAGGTTTAAAATGCTACTTATTTAGAAAAGGACCACATTTTTTACTACATTTATGTCATGTTATTTATCTCTATAAGCAATTTATCCACCTTGATGGAGAATTTATTCTTCATGATAATAATGAAGCTGGTACTAATTCATGAAGGTGGGAGAAGACACACATTAAGAAAGAGTTTTGTATTAATATGAGGTTTCAGCTGAATATAAACACCCCAGGAAGCAGACATCCGATTCAGGATTTTAGCAATTCTGATGGCTAAATTAGGGATCGTAAGAGGAAGCAGAGAAAAGCCTGGATTTCATTGGGAGACCTCAAAGGGCCCTCACCTGCATGAGGTGTGTTAGGTCAAAGTGTGGGAGATGTGGGTAGAGGCAGCCCTTCTAGGATTTAAAAATCAAATACATATTCCTGCTAAAAATTCATACCCTGAATCTAATAATGAGAAAACATCAGATGGATCCAAATTGAATGGCATTCTACAAAATATCAGGGACTTCCCTGGTGGCTGGGACGGTAAAGCGTCTACCTACAATGCGGGAGACCCAGGTTCAGTCCCTGGGAAGATCCTCTGGAGAAGGAAATGGCACCCCACTCCAGTACTCTTGCCTGGAAAATCCCATGGACAGAGCAGCCTGGTAGGCTACAGTCCATGGGGTCGCAAAGAGTCTGACACGACTGAGCGACTTCAGTTTCACTTTCTACAAAATATCTAGCCTATAATTCTCCAAAGTGTGAAGGTCAAGAAATTAGGAGTTTGGGATTAACAGGTACACATAAAACAGATACCAACTGTATGGCACAGGAAACTATATTCAATATCTATAATAATAAAGATTTAGAGAAAGGATATATATATATACATGAATAGATTTTTTTTTTTACTTTGCTATACACCTGAAACTAACACAACATAAATCAACTATACTTCAATAAAAAAAAAGAAAGAAAAAAGCAGAGAAACAGTAAGGAGTTATACCAGGTTAAAGAAGACTAAAAAACAAGACAACTGAATGATTGGACCTGTATAGGGGGTAAAATCTATAAAGGACATTGAGACAATTTCTAAAGTTTAAATATGGATGATAGATAATAGTACTATATCAATGTTCAATTTCCTGATTTGGATAATTTCATGATATGTAGGAGAATGTCCTTGGTTTTAGAAAACATACACCAGAGTACTTAAGGGTATGTGTTGTGTTTAGTCACTAAATAGTGTCCAACTCTTTCGTGATCCCATGAACCCGCCAGGCTCCACTGTCCAAGGGATTGCCCAGGCAAGAATACTGAGTGGGTAGCCTTTCCTTCTCCAGGGGATCTTCCCCACCCAAAGATTGAACTTGTGTCTCCTGCATTACAGGCAGATTCTTTGCCCCTGAGCCACTGGGAAGCCCATTTCGGGGTATAGCTGAGCACAGTTTCTCTAACTTACTCAAAAATGGTTAGGAAAACCAGCTGGTGAATCTCAAAGAAGGGTAAACTATTGATGCAACGTTCCTGTAAGTTTGAATTTATATCTTAAATAAGAAATTTTCCCACAAAGTCAATCCAGATTGTGTAGACCTGTAATTACCGCATTTAGCATAGTACCTAAGTTATACCAGAGAAGGGCATGGCAACCCACTCCAGTATTCTTGCCTGGAGAATTCCATGAACAGAGGAGCCTGGTAGGCTACAGTCCATGGGGTCACAAAGAGTTGGACATGACTAAGTGACTTTCAACTAAGTCATACTAAATGTTCAGAAATAATTTATTGGATGAATATTGTAATGTCTTTCTATGGCCCTGTGGACTTAGATTTCTAGTCACAGGACTTCATAACCAATTTAACCACCAGAAAACTCCAAATTCTTTTTTCCTTCTTGAACATAAATTCTACACTTTCAGGTTTCTTATCTAGCCCTCATCCCCCAAAAGGATGTCAATAATTTTTTTTTTTTTAAGAGAGTAGCCAGAACATGGAGGTAAGGAAAAGGAAATCCTATTACTTGATCACTACACAAGTGATATTGCTACTGGATTAAGTATTTTAATTTTCCAGACTTTATGGTTGATATCTTCAAAGAATAATCTGTAATACTTGCTTTTCTGTTGAAAAACATTCTCTCAGCCATAATATGCCTTTAATACTATGCAGAGCTTCAGAATTTAAAATTCCTGTCAACCTACAAAGGTCATAGAGCAGGATTTTCACTTTATTCCATTCTTTTCAGCTCTCACTCCATACCTGTGAACACTATCAGCACATATACATACTACAACCTTTCTTTTGGGCACATCATCTCAAAAAATACATTCTCTGATGTTCAAAACTTACTTGATGTTCACAACTAGACCTCAGTATTATTACAAGCTGGTCAGACTTTTACAGCCAGGCCATCTTGTTCTGTTGGACCTAAATAATCTCACAGAATACCAAACTCAAATAAAGGTACTCTGAGACCATGATAAAATGAAGCAAAACAAGGGCAGTTCATAATTTTTTCTAAGCACAGACAAAATCAAAGTCACTGTGCCTCTCACAGAATATCCAATCATAGGATTGTCCCTGCTATCTGACAGCATCTAATCTAGAGCAAATCTCTGCCTCTTGGTCCCTCCCCCAAATCATCTATCCAAAGCCCCAATCCTATAATAGTTTCTTCCTACATTCTCTCACTGAGACACCCCACAGTCCTCATGATGTGTGTTCTTTGTCTGCAGTGAGTAAAATTCTAAGTTGTTTTAGCTGCAGGTATGTTCTAGGTTGTCTTTGACTGAGGGGCAAGGACATGCTATTCTGGGGAATATTCTCCATTCAATGTAAAAATACTTGATAGTTTTATTAGAAATGCCCGGAATAGGTATGTCCAGCCCCTTGTTTCATCTAATCAGGAAGTATTGATTGGTCATGTTCATTTATTCATTCAAAAAATACCCTATACCAGGCACTGAGTGAAGTGCTAACAGATGAAGAAATATTTATGACACATTTTGCTTTTTCAATGAGCGCACACTCTGGTAGGCAAGACTAACACAGAAAAACATTTACATTTACACTTCAGTACAGTAGGTAAATTATGTGGTGGAGGTAAGAGCCAGGTAGTAGCTTGCACGGAAGGGCAGGATTACTCTTCTTGGATGGGAGGTGAAATATTTTTATGAAAGAAAAATTAGCCATTCTCAAAAGCTGATCAGTATTGACCAGTTGATCAACGGGAAGAGACGTATTCTAGAAATTTTAAATCAAATGACTAGAGTGCTTGGAATGAGAGAGTGGACTGCAAAGAGAATTCTGGAAAGTGAGTCTCAGGAAGGCCCAGATCATGGTGGGCTTAGTGGATTAATCTCCCAGTAGCAAGGAGATCACCACAATTTTTGGAGAAAACAATACAAAAACCATAAGCTATGACCCATGCATTCAACAAGTTTACATTCCTGTTGGTGAAATGAAACTCACCCATGAGACAACCAGAGAGTAACACATGCAATATAGAATTATAGCCCGCACACCCTCTTCCTCCCCACTGGAAATTGCTTATTAATAGTTCCCATTCACGTCTTTGCCAGAGGGCTCTCAGTCTACATGTGGGAGAGTTCAGAAGTGCTGAGTGTTAACTTTTGCCACTTCCCTTGCAGTGACCTTTAACTGATAAGGAATGGAAATCAGTCTATAAACATCTTAGTGTTGTCAGCTCTTAGTAGGCCAATTCTGAAACATATTTTACACAATGTCTCAGAAAGTGCCCAGTGAGATTGAGCCCTGGTTTCCCGTAACAGTAACCCTTTCATTTATTCATACTTTATCCATTTTCCTTCCTTCCTTCACTCTGAGGATCCACTTTTTCTAGAACCCCAAACTAAGACAAAGATGAAGTACTAAATTATGTGTTACAGTCTCTACTGGCCCTTGGGACTGCCAGAGGAACCCATTCTGTCCTCCTTGTATCCTCCAAACAGTGTGGCTTGCCCTTCTGTCCCCACAACCTTGCTCTGTATGTCACTCATTACTTTGCCCCTAGATACTTAGCAATCTATCTTCATAGCGTGATGCTCCCCAGGAAATTCAGTCTGTAAAGCTCCCACTCCCATGCAAAGCTGCTTTTATTCTGGTATCTGCTAGGGAGGTGATTTGCTGCCTTTCAACTTTCAGATAAAGCCATCACATTTTGGGGGCACTGAGATCATTGCCAATCACTGTAGCTTCCTAAATATTCATAAGGATAACAGCTGGAGCTTAGTAAACACATTTTTCCAGAGAGTGGTCATTTGGAATTCTCTGAGTAATGACAGCCTTAGTACTGGGATCAGCTATAAATGTATTCATCTAAACATCAAGGTCATGGACCCACCGAGACTCAAGAAGAACATTTGAGCCTATTTCTCTGAAGCAAATATTAATGAGCCGGATGTCTATTCTTGAGTCAGCTCACATTCCAATTATTATTAACTGCTTGCATCAGTAAACTTGAATTTAGCATGACACCTGTTGCAAAGAGGATCACTTTTCTTTATTCCTGTAACAACAATTTAAATCTCTAGGAGCAGTCAGTCTTTGACATTGAATCTATTTCTATAACAGCATTGACTGGAAAATCTTTTTGACATGATGGGATGGAGAACTAAAACAACAACAATCTGGAATGTGACACATTTTCAAATGAATAGCCAAAAGCTGGTAAGAATTGTGGAAGTATGTATTAAAATGGAATTTAATAAATTAGTAGGTTATAAAATCAGCGTATACATATAAAAGTCAATAATTGGGATGGTGGTTAAGTGGATATATACATTTATTAAAAAGTACATGTTGCTGCATGTAAATTATACCTTCATAATACTGATTAAAATTAATAAACTTTATATATAGAAGCAATAGCAAGTTGGAAAATATAATGGAAGACCCCACTTATAATAACAAATAATAAAACAAAATAAGTAAAATATAATACCTAGTAGGAAACTTATTTTTAAAAACTCCAAAACCTATATGAGAGAAACTGTAACACACTTCTGAGATACACAAAAATATACATGAATGGATCAAAAGATACCATATTCTGTTTAGGAAAATGTATTATTAGTAAGATGTCAATTCACCTTAGTTTCTTAGTTCGCCTTCTAACTGAATATTGAATAATATCAAGGAATTATTATTATTATTGGATGTGATAATAGTATTGCAATTATACTAAAAAGAATTATTGATATATTTTGAAATGCTTATGAATAAAATAATATGGTTNGAGTCATCCCTACTATTGAAAAATTCATACAGTATCTTTTATTTAAGATGGAGTCCCATCATTAGATATTTTCCTGGTGACATTTTTTAAAAGCACGTGATAGTCACTGTGCACTCAGCACAGCTTTGAAAAATCCTATTCAGGTCAGAAATTTAACTTTTTGTATTTTAACCACCACTGCTGTGCTTAACAAGAAATTATTTACCTTTCTACTACAGCAAGTTCCACATCTCTTGATTTATTAAGTGTCTTGGGGGCACTTTCAATCTTTCTAGCCATTGACCCCTAGACCTTTTCAGGCTTGCAAGGGAGAGCCTTTTTCTTTCCTCTTATTTATTTTTAATGACTTTTAAGCCCTCTTTTCTAACACAACTCCCAAATCCTGTCAATATCTGAAAGAAAACAACAGATTACCTCATGCATATCATGGAGCCCATCATTTTCAGAAGATGACAGCCAACCCAGATGTACTGATTGGATAGGAAGAGGTCAAACTGTTATCAGCACTGAGAATGGAAGATTTATTTTCCTTAAATGCTTCATCAGAAAAATGGGTAGCATCTATGTGTACAAAACCAAAATGAAGGACAGGCTGTGGTGTTTTTTTTCCTCAGTCACCTAATGACAGTATAGGTCGAAGTGAGGCGGTGTGGGGCAATTAGGTGGGAAAGACAACTAGGGCTCTCAATATCTCTATACCTTTCATAAGATGATTGCTTTTTGCTTATGTTTAAGATAGTTCATCCTTACACCATTTAGAGCTTTTAAAAAGGAAAGGGCAGGGTTTTGGTGTATCTGGATAATCGAAAAAGGATAAAATTATAATAGCCCAATAACACAAAGACATGTTTTGAATACAAACACAGGATACCAATTCAGTCATGTAACTTCAAAGCTTTTCTCTCCCATGAACCTTAGGACTTCCTGCCTCTGCTCTGTGCTTCGGTGCTCGTTCTGAAGAACTGGTAAAAGGAAGGTTTGGGGGAAGCTGGAGTAGGAAGAGGGCAAACCAAAGATTAAAAATGGACTTCAGGAGTTCTTTCTCTTTATAGTATAATTCACAAATGCAGAATTCCTTCATTTGATTTGATCCAGAAGCAAGTATAACTGCCTTAGAGTCAACATCCTACCAGAGTTTTAATTTAATGGCTTCTTAAGTCTGGATTTCATCCTTAAAGCACAAAAAGCCCATGCCCTGAATGAGAAAGGCATGGAATACCATAATGCAGTCCTTTTGATGGAGGTACCAGCAAGCTCTATTAGAAAACAGCAGTTTGTCTCTAGAACATCACAAGGAAAAAGATTATAAGATTTTGCCAGACATTACCAAAGGATTTTCTAAGCTAGCTGCATTTCCTTGCTATAGTTCAGTGCTTCTCAACTCTCATGTGCCTGTGAATCACCTGGGATCTGGTTAGAGTGCAGATTCTGATTCAGAGTAAGCTTCGGGCGATGCCAGTACACCACAGTTTGAGCAGCAGGGACCCGGAGGACTCTGTTTCATACCTGACATGAGAAGGTTAATATCCAGACTCTGAGAGCAGATATGTTCACTGAAGCCAGAAAGGGAGAGAGGGAGATACAGGTAGCAAGGAGGAAAAGTAAGGACCCAACTAAAAGTGATGCAAGGAAAGCCAGGTAGAGCTTGGCATCCAGAGAACAACATGACAAATAGGAGGTGGCACCTCAAGCCAGCAGTGGCAGTTAAGGATGTCGTGACCAAAAGGAGGGTGATTGGTATAGTGCAGAATCTCAAAACTATCAGATGTCTGTGTGGCAAGCAGCTGAGTAGCAGATTTCTATAACTGAGACACAGACTCATACTGAGGACAAGACAGGGTTCCATTGACCAAAAGTAAGGCTTCAGAAACATGGCTGAGCCCACAAATATCAAAGCTCCATCCCTAAAAAAGCTAGTATTTAATATATATGGTCTGTGTGCTGAGCACTGTTACAGAGGGCTGTGTAATTACTATCTCACATAGTTCTCACAAACATCTATATCAGGCATTACTGCTCCATCTTGGACAAGCATCTGAGGTTCAGAGGGGTTAATTTCTAGTCTAAGGTCCCTTACTATTAAGTGCCAAAGCAAATGACTCACATTCTATGCACTTTACATGACTCTATGCAGGCCTAGCACCACACTAATGGCTAGCCCAGGGCTCCTGAAATCTGCCCCCAGATCCATAGAAGGTGGGGTTTCAGTGGGGCAAGTGGCCTGAACTGAAGGTGGTGGGGTGAGGGAAGGGTAAGGTGCCTGGCATTGCAGGACACAGAAAAACCTGCTGTTTCACTAAGACTTCAATTCTTGTGATGATGCCAAAAATGTTCTTGTCGGTGTTAATTCTTCTGCAGTTATGCCATATCATGTAGGAAGTACCCACATCTTAAGCTCTGGGCTTGCCAACAGTAATTCGGACAAAAAAATTGTTGAAAGAGTACAGAAGAGACATCATAATGATCACAACTTCCCAAGCAGAGCCAGACCTTGTCCTTATTTCTTCATGTTGGTCTCTGAAGTGGCCATCCCTGAACATCTCGTTGAAAGAAACCTAATGGCTCCATTGTAGCAAATCTGGAGCCTGGCAGTTTCACCTGGGTGTGTTGGTGAGTGCTCTTCAGTTCAAATGAAGAGAAATTGACTGGACCACCTTTGAGGAGAAAGAGAGTAGATATGATGGGGATATGCAGATTAGCCCACTGAACCCTATCATATCCCATGCCGGGTTTGCTGCATGCCACAGACTGAAGCAAGAGAGCTCACATGCTCAGATCCTTAGAATTTATGGGGTTAGGTTGGAAGTTGAAAGTGGTAGCAGTTATCTCCTTGACCAGTCCTCAGCTTCACAAGTATAAAGAATCTTACTGGTATGCCTCCTGATAAAACCAGTGCAGTACAAAGCCAGTGGCTGTGGGAGCAGCTTCTTGCTTCCCCAGCTTTCTTGCTTACCAACTTTCTGGAAGGGTGGTAACTCCCCCAGTGGGCCACTTCTGTGGGGTCATTTGGGGGTTTTCCTGAAAGTTCGGTTTAAAGCCTGCTCCTCTCCCTACCAACAACCTGGTAGGTACCCAATGGATTCTCTTATCTATAACTGAACCTTGACTAATCCAGAAGTAATTTACAAAAAGGATACTTAGAGATGTCACCTAGAAATGGAAGAGTAAAGAAGTCAAGAGTCAGGAGTAAAAAAGTATATACACAGTACTCTGTGTATGTGTGTATCTCTGTCTTTCTCACGCATTTCATCCTTCCTCACTGGTAAACCTGCTTTCTTTACTAATCAGCCCTTTATACAGGGTGGTTCAAGTTCTTCTGTCTCATATCCTTGTTCAGAAGTGAATGACAGTCCTTTAATCCTAATCCCAAATTCCCAAGGGAAAATAACTGATTGGCATGGGTTAGACTAGACGTCTCCCCCTGATTCACTTGGCTATTATGTCAACTACAAAGTTTTTTTGGTAGTTTAATCCACGTTTACCTTTGAAGAAAGTGGGTCTTCCCTAGTTTACAAGACTTGCCCCAAATCACACAAGTGTTAAGCAGAAGATTCCGGATTTATGCCTATGTCTCCTGGTGTCAAATTTGATGCTCATCCCATTGTACTATCACTGTTTCTTTAGTATTTATATCTGTGGGGCACTCTACAATTTACTATGTGTTTTTATATCCTCTATCTCATTTGATTCTTCCAGCAATCTTCATTTTATTGTCCTCGTTTTACAGGCAAAAAAAATTCATGCTCACAGAAGCTAGGTGACTTGTTCAAGGTCATACATTTCATAAAAGCTGGTGCCAAGGTTCACACCTCCATCTTCTAGTTCTTAGAGGAAATAATGTTCGGGTATGGGTGAGGGAAGCTAAAAGGTAAATGGAGCTCAATTTCATAGGCTATCATATGTAAAACTTCAAAGACACTTCGTATAATGGGTTCCTTAAAAGCATCTGGGAGATGACACTTAGCTTGTTTTGGTTTTTGATGAAGTAGGTGGGGAAAATTCTGTTGAACTCTTAAAATTTTGATAGGTCTAAATGAATGACCATTTTAGGGGAAAGGCTTCCAGCTTAGTTACAAGAAGGAGGAAAGGTTATGACACCAGTAGTTTACTAGGGAGCTGGTAAAAACACATCTGAAATCAGGTTAGATTATTTTCTTAGAAGTTTAAAATTCGGCATAGGCTGCAGAATGCTGTTGAACTTGGTATTTGACCAAAAAGACCTTGCTGTGGTTTCTTGCTGTACTTCAAAGAGATGCCTAGATGACCTTCCAATTTTAATAGACCTTGGGAATTATTTATGTTGGGGAGGGACAGCATTAGCATAAAGGACTCTTTCTTGTCATCACTTTAGAACTAGTTATGCTTTCCTTTCAACCTAAGTTTTGCAAAGAAAAACATTTCCCAGTAGAAATTGCAAAGGCATTTTCTGCACCATCTTTAACAGTTACCAAGCTGCTGTTACATACAAAGTGCAGTGCAGGGCATGTAAAAGACCTAATGCTTCTTAGTTTTGTAAACTGCTCCATCATTCCCTCCATGATGACCTTGTGGCAGCAGGGCAGAGCCCCGTGACTCAATTATTGTAATTCTGTCTCAGCAGAGCTTTCAGCAGGTGTTTCCACTCCCCACCATTTATGTGCAGTGCAGATGTGTGATGCCTGACACAGTAGTAGGAGTCCAGCCTCCAATCTCTTGGGCAGAAATCCTGCACTTTTGGAAAAGTTCTGGCAGCTCTTTCATCATTGATATCAGGCTCTGTCTACCCCGCTGCACTTCTTGCACTACCTGGGAACTGTTTTAAAACTCCAGCACATTCTTCCATAGTCAGCTCTAGTAATTCTCTAAACCATGGTCTGTGGCTTGCTTTTCTATTATCCCATCATTGTGTAACAAAATTCTTTGTTCTTGAGTTGGCACAGAAATCCATGGTGACCATTTGGAATGACCTTAAAATAATTTGTGTGAATCATGAAGCTGAGATTTGCTGCTATCTTGGTTTTCTAGAAAACAAAAGAAACTTAGGAGAGGTGGGAGACAATGTAAAGTATGAGAAGTAGAGTGATCTACAGCTAATTTATATTTTCTTGTGAGTCTGAATATCATAGGAATGAGATTTTGGAGAGGCCAATGTGAGGAGTACCCTCTTTGTCAGCTTGGAAAGTCCAGCCATGATGGGTGTGAACCGATAATGACAGGATGTTTCACTTGGATCATTTCTAATCATTGTTGATTTTCTCCACCTTGTTCATTCGGTGATGATCCTAATTTTAAAACCAAAATGTTAAATGGGTTAAATTTCATCTGGAAAACTACAATTGGCTCTCTTGTTAGGATTCCGTTTTGTTATCAAGTCCATGAAAGACCTGGGAAAAGTGGAATGAAGCCTTTCTCTCCTTCTCCATCTATGAGACAGCCCCAGAAAAGAACTGCTGGGGTTCTGTGGCCTGCAGTTTGAAAACGATTGCGATACTTCTAGCTTTGTGTGTGATCCTCTGATTCTGAGTTGCTGAGATGAGTCACAAAGTGTGACATAGAGGATGAGAAAGAGAGCAAACAGTTTTTCACTCTACTCCCCAGCGTCCTGCTCCCATTGTTTTTCTGATGCCCCTTTCTTCTCAGTGTTTTTGCCTTTATCACTGTCAGTCTTCGGCAAAGTTCAAACTGTGGATTTAGGAAACCATACCAGATGGCCCAGAAAAGTCATACTCAGAACACATAAAGGGACCATTTGGGGAAGGGAAACTCATTTCAAGTGTTTTCAATCAGTATCTCTGATTGACACCAAATCCAAGGTAGCTTAGTCTTGGTTTGGATACCAAGTTCATACATTTTATTTCCATTATTATTTGCATTCAACAGAGCTTATAGTTATTGGAAGCATTGTAATTGCTTATCTTTATCTTAAGATACTTGGATTTTCGTTTTAGAAAGCTAAAAGCAAAAATCACTGAATGTCTCCAACTTTTGAATGATGAAATTATAATCCAAACCAATTTAAAAATGGGTCAAAGTTCTGATGAAATGGGATAAACTGGGACTTTCTGAAGATGCTATTTGTCAAGATAACTGTCATGTTCATTCTCTGCAGTCTTCTCACTTAGTGCCCTCAGTATAGAAACTGTTAGCACTAGAGCTGCTGGGGAGTGGATGGGGCTGAGAGAGGTCATTTGGCCCTGCAGTCGGAATGAGCTCTGGAAGAAGTGGGGATGTTGGAGGATTTGTAAACCCAGAGATGCTTCCATCCTGGAGAGGAGTTGGAGAGAGCGGCTGAAAATTCTGGTAATACTCAAAGGGACAAGATTAACAGAATTACCCCATCTCTGATATTTTGAGTCCTGGGAAAGCTGGTCTTAGTCTCTCCAGTTGGTATTTATGTAGCCTCTGGGCAAAGTTTGCTTTTAGGCTTCTCTGAAATGAGTTTTAGGTACCCTGTGTGTATTTATAGTCTTTTTATAAGATGCCCTCAGCTTACTTTGTTACACTACCTTGTATTTCTAAACACCTTTCGTGAGCCTCTCAAAGTACAAACTCTAATTAAACCAACTTGCAACTTCCACAGGTGGCAGGGAGTGATTTTGTTGAAAAAATCATGANGTGTTCAGTTTAGGGGTTCAGTGTTGGGGTTTGAGTGTTCAGCATTCAGTTTAAGGGAGGTTGAGGGCCCAGCACTCGGTTTAGGAGTTCAGTGTTGGCGTCTGGGGGCTCGGCATTCGGTTAGGGGTCTTTGGGTGCTCAGCGTTCGGTTTAGGGGTGGCTTGGGGCTCGGCATTCGGTTTGCGGGAGTTTTGGGGCCTCGGCATTCGGTTTAGGGGTTCATTGTTTGGGTTTTGGGACTTGGCATTCGGTTTAGGGTGTTTGGGGGCTTGGCATTCGGTTTAGGGGGTTTGTGGGCTCGGCTTTCAGCTTAGGGTTTCAGTGTTGTGGTTTGGGGCTTGGTATTCAGTTTATGGGAGTTTTGGGGCCTCGGCATTCGGTTTATGGATTCATTGTTGGGGTTTCGGGGCTTAACGTTCAGTTTAGGGCTACAGTGTTGGGGTTTGGGGGCCTCGGTATTCAGTTTAGGTGGGGTTGGGGGCTTTTCGTTCAGTTTAGGCGTTCAGTGTTGGGGTTTGGTGCTCGGCATTTGGTTTAGGGCTTCAGTGTTGGGGTTTGGGGGCTCGGTGTTCGGTTTAGGGGGGTTGAGGTCTTGGCATTCAGTTTAGGGGTTCATTGTTGGGGTTTGGGGGCTTGGCGTTCAGTTTAGGGGGATTTGGCTGCTCAGCCTTCGGTTTAGGGGTTCTGTGTCGGGAATAGGGGCCACGGCGTTCGGTTTGGGGGAGTTGGGGGCATCAGCCTTCAGTTTAGGGCTTCAGTTTGGGGGTTTTGGACTTGGCGTTCAGTTTAGGGGTTCAGTGTTGGGTTTTGAAAGCTCGGCGTTCGGTTTAGGGTGTTTGGCAGCTCGGCGATAGGTTTAGGTCATAAGTGTTGGGGTTTTGGGACTTGGCGATCGGTTTAGGGGGATTGGGGGCTCGGCGTTAGGGTTGGGGCATAAGTGTTGGGGTTTTGTGGCTCGGCATTCAGTTTAGGGGGTTTTGTGGGCTCGGCAATCAGTATAGGGGTTCAGTGTTGGGGTTTGGGAGCATGGCGTTCGGTTTGGGGGGTTTAGTGGCTCGGGGTTCAGTTTAGGAGTTCAGTGTTGGGGTTTGGGGGCTTGGCATTCGGTTTAGGGGAGGTTAGGGGCTCAGTGTTCGGTTTAAGGGTTTAGTGTTGGGTTTTGGGGGCTGAGCGTTTGGTTTAAGGGGGTTTGAAGGCTCAGCATTCGGTTTAGGGGTTCAGTGCTGTGGTTTGGGGTCTCAGCTTTCGGTTTAGGGGTGTTTGGGTGCTCGGCGTTCTGTTTAGGGGGGGTTTTGGAGCTCGGCGTTTGGTTTAAGGGTTCAGTGTTGGAGTTTGGGGGCTCAGCGTTTGGTTCAGGGTGGATTTGGGGGTTTGGCGTTCAGTTTAAGGGTTCAGTTTTGGGGTTTGTGTGCTCCGCATTCAGTTTAGTGGTTCAGTGTTGGGATTTGGGTGCTGGGCATTCGATTTAGGGGTTCAGTGTTGGTGTTTGGGGGCTCGGTGTTCGGTTTAGGCATTCAGTGTTGGGGTTTCGGGGCTCGGCCTTCAGTTTAGTGGGGATTTGGGGGCTCAGCCTTCGGTTTAGGGGTTCAGTGTTGGGATAGGGGCCATGGCGTTCAGTTTAGGTTGTGTTGGGGGCTTGGCATTCGGTTTAGGTGTTCAATGTTGGGGTTTGGGGGCATGGCATTCGGTTTAGGGGTTGTTTGGGGGCTTGGCGTTCGGTTTATTGGTTCAGTTTTGGAGTTTGGGGTTTGGAATTTGGTTTAAGGGGGTTTGAAGGCTCGGCATTCGGTTTAGGAGTTCAGTGTTGGGGTTTAGGGGCTCGTCATTCGGTTTAGGGGTCCTTGGGGGCTCTGCATTTGGCTTGGGGGTTTCGGGGCACAGCATTCAGTTCATGGGTTCAGTGTTGGGGTTTGGGGCTCGGTGTTCGGTTTAGTGGNTAAAAAGAAAAATCCTTACCCAATCCTCACTCCTAATTTATTCGTTGTTTACTTGGTTCTAAGGGCACCCAGTAGTGATCACACTGGAAAGTTAATGCTTTTCTAGTGGTTTATGGCCGCCATCCTAGCTAAGTTTATTGGATTGTAAAATCACCAGAGATGATAGATTATTGGTTAGAATTTTTATTGGGAAGTCACTGAGCCAGAAGTAGCAAGCGTTACACAGAATAACAAGTATGCCTCTGCTTTACAGGTAGCAATTTGTTGTTGTTGTTTTGGTTTAATTCTGGCTGGGTTCGGGTTTTTTTTTTAATGTACTGTGTGCTCAGTCGTGTCCAACGCTTTGTGACCCTATGGACTGTAGCCCGCCAGGCTCCTCTGTCCGTAGGATTCTTGAGGCAAGAATACTGGAGTGGGTTGCCATTTCCTTCTCCAGGGCATCTTCCCGACCTAGAGATTGAACCCAGGTCTCCTGTGTCTCCTGCATTACAGGCGGATTCCTTACTGCTGAGCCATCAGGGAAGCCCCCAAATACCACATTTATTATCTCCCAGTTTCTGTGAGTCAGAAATTCAGGCACAGTTTAGCTGAGCCCTCTGGCTTAGGATCTCGCATACGCTGCAGTCAAGATGTGGAAGGATTCACTTCCAAGCTCACCCATGTGATTGTTGGCAGGATTCAGTTTCTTGCAAGTGTTTGGACTGAGGGCCTCAATTGTTTGCTGGCTTTTGACTGGAAGCTACTAGGAATCCCTTGTCACATCAATCTCACCAACATGGCAGCTTGCTTCATCAAAACAAGCTGACAAGAAGGAATTTAAAATCTTGGAACTACCATGGAAGCATCATCCCATCACCATATTCTGTTTGTTAGAGGTGAAACACTAGGTTCAGTTCACGCTCTAGGAGAGCAGATGGGTGTGAATACTAAGAAACAGCGATTGTGGAGTGGGGGAGGGGGAGCATCTTAGAGTAGATGCTTCCATTTAGCATAGCAAAGCAAAACTGGTTGACTGAAATGCCTCTGAAGCCTTGGTTGGATTCCTGGCATTGCAATATAGTAGCTATATGGTCTTGAAAAAGTTATTTAAACTCTCTAAGCCTCAGTTTCCCCATCTGTTAATTCAGAATAATAACAGTACTTAGCTCTCAGGGTGGCTTTGAAGGTTAAATTCGAATGAAATGACCTAGGTATACCTATGGCTGATTCATATTGATGTTTGGCAGAAACCAACACAGTACTGTAAAGCAATTTTCCTTCAATTTAAAATAAATAAATTTAATTATAAATGCACTTACTTATATACATGTTTAACATGGTGCCTGGCATGAGGTAGGTACTCTGNTTGGGGGCTCCTCGTTCGGTTTAGTGTTTCTTCATTGGGGTTTGGGGATCGTCGATCGATTTAGGGGGAGTTTGAGGCTCGGCGTTCGGTTTAGAGGTTCACTCTTTGGGTTTGGGGCCTCGGCGCTTGGTTTGGGGGGGTTTGGGGACTCCACATTCAGTTTAGTGTTTCAGTTTTGGGGTTTGGGGGCTTGGCATTCGGTTTAGGGGGGTTGGGTGCTCAGCGTTCTGTTTAGGGTTTCAGTGTTGGGGTTTAGGGGCTCTGCGTTTGGTTTAGGGGTTCAGTGTTTGGGTTTTGGATCTCGGCATTCGGTTTAGGGGTGGGTTGGGGTGTTCGGCGTTCGCTTTATTGGTTCAGTGTTGGGGTTTGGGGGCTTTGCGTTCGGTTTTGTGGGGGTTGGGGGCTCGGCCTTTGGTTTAGGTGTTCAGTGTTGTGGTTTGGGGGCTCAGCGTTCGGTTTAGAGGGTGTTTGGGGGCTCAGCTTTTGGTTTAAGGGTTCAGTGTCGAGGTTTGGCGGATCAGAGTTCGGTTTGTTGGGGTTGGGGGCTCGGTGTTTGGTTTAGTGATTCAGTGTTGGTGTTTTGGGGCTCTGCGTTCGGTTTAAGGGTGTGTTGGGGGTTCAGCATTCGGTTTAGGGGTTCAGTGTTGGGATTTGCGGTCTCGGCATTCGGTTTAGAGGGGGTTGGGGCTCGGCGTTTGGTTTAGCAGTCAGTGTTGAGGTTTGGCGGATTGTCTTTCAGTTTGGGGTGGGTTGGGGGCTTGGTGTTCGGCTTAGGGGTTCAGTGTTGGGATTTGGGAGCTCAGCGTTCGGTTTAAGGCGGGTGGTGACTGGACATTCGGTTTAGGGTTTCAGTGTTGGGGTTTGGGATCTCAGCATTTGGTTTAGATGGGGCTTGGGGGGTTCAGCTTTCACTTTAAGTGTTCGGTGTTGGGGTTTGCCGTCTCCGCGTTCAGTTTAAGGTGGGTTTGGAGGCTCAGTGTTTGGTTTAGGAGTTCA
The DNA here is from genome assembly GCA_006410875.1 of Neotragus pygmaeus. NCBI lineage: Eukaryota > Metazoa > Chordata > Mammalia > Artiodactyla > Bovidae > Neotragus > Neotragus pygmaeus. The sequence continues at coordinate 10,122 of SJYV01048094.1, read as the reverse complement.
GTGTTGGGGTTTGGGGGCTCAACGTTCGATTTGGGGGGGTTGGGGCTCGGCATTCGGTTTAGTGGTTCGGTTTTGGGATTTGGGAGCTTGGCATTCAGTTTGGGGGGTTTGGGTGCTCGGCCTTCTGTTTAGGATTTCAGTGTTGGGGTTTGGGGGCTCGGCGTTCAGTTAGCGGTTCATTGTTTGGGTGTAGGTGCTCGGCATTCAGTTTAAGGTGGGTTTGGTGGCTCGGCGTTCGGTTTAGGGTTTCAGTGTTGGGGCTTGGGGGCTCAGCGTTCATTTTAGGTGGTGTTTGGGGGCTTGGCGTTCGGTTTAGGGTTTCAGTGTTTGGGTTTGGGGACTCAGCGTTCATTTTAGGTGGGGTTTGGGGTCTCGGCGTTCAGTTTAGGGTTTCAGTGTTAGGGTTTGGGTGCTTGGCATTTGGTTTAGGTGGTGTTTGGGGGCTCGGTGTTCGGTTTAGGGGTTCAGTGTTGGGGTTTGGGGGCTCGGTGTTTGGTTTTGGGGTGGTTTGGGTGCTCAGTGTTCGGTTCAGGGGGTTCAGTGTTGGGGTTTGCAGTCTTGGTGTTCTGTTTAGGGGGTGTTTGGGGGCTCAGTGTTCGGTTTAGGGGTTCTGTGTTAGGGTTTGGGATCTCTGCATTTGGTTTAGTGGTTCAGTGTTGGTCTTTTGGGGTTCGGCTTTGGTTTATGGATTTGGCATTCAATTTTTGGCTTTTCGGTTTCGGGGTTAGATTTAGTGTTTTGGGGTTTCAACGTTCGGTTTAGGGGTTTTGGGTTCAGTGTTTGGTTTAAGGGGGCGTTTGGTTTATGCATTCAGTGTTCGGCTTTGGAGTGTGGCGATCGGTTTAAGTTTGGGGGGGTTGGCATTCGGTTTAAGGGTTCCGTGTTGGCGTGTTTGATTTTGGTGTTAGGTTTATGTGTTCGGTGTTCAGTTTTGGGGTTTGGTGTTTGGTTTAAAGGTTTTGAGTTTCACCGTTTGGTTTAGGGGTTCCGTGTTGGGGTTTTCAGATTTGGCATTCTGTTTAGGGGTTTTGGGGTTGGGCGTTTTGTTTAGGGGTTTTGGGGTTCGGTTTAAGGGTTCAGTGTTGGGATTTTGGGGTTTGGCATTTGGTTTAGGGTCGTGGCTCNAATTTGGTTTAGTGGGTCGGTTTTGGGATTTGGGTGCTCGGCCTTCTGTTTAGGATTTCAGTGTTGGGGTTTGGGGGCTCAGCGTTCGGTTTAGGGGGCATTTGGGGGCTCGGCGTTCAGTTACCGGTTCATTGTTTGGGTGTAGGTGCTCGGCGTTCGGTTTTGGGTGGGTTTGGTGGCTCAGCGTTTGGTTTAGGGGTTCAGTGTTGGTGTTTGGGGGCTCGGCGTTCATTTTAGGTGGTGTTTGGGGGCTTGGCGTTTAGTTTAGGGTTTCAGTGTTCGGGTTTGGGGCCTCAGTGTTCATTTTAGGTGGGGTTTGGTGTCTCGGCGTTCAGTTTAGGGTTTCAGTGTTGGGGTTTGGGTGCTTGGCATTTGGTTTAGGTGGTGTTTGGGGGCTCGGTGTTCAGTTTAGGGGGTTCAGTGTTGGGGTTTGCAGTCTCGGTGTTCTGTTTAGGGTGTGTTTGGGGGCTCGGTGTTTGGTTTAGGGGTTCTGTGTTGGGTTTGGGGTCTCTGAGTTTGGTTTAGTGGTTCAGTGTTGGTCTTTTGGGGTTCGGCTTTGGTTTATGGATTCGGTGTTCGATTTTGGGCTTTTCAGTTTCGGCGTTAGATTTAGTGTTTTGGGGTTTCGCGTTCGGTTTAGGGGTTTGGGGGTTCAGTGTTTGGTTTAGGGGGCGTTTGGTTTATGTGTTCAGTGTTCGGTTTTGGAGTGTGGCGATCGGTTTAGGTTTTGGGGGGTTTGGCATTCAGTTTAGGGGTTCCGTGTTGGCGTGTTTGATTTTGGTGTTAGGTTTATGTGTTCGGTGTTCAGTTTTGGGGTTTGGTGTTTGGTTTAAAGGTTTTGAGTTTCACCGTTTGGTTTAGGGGNGAATCTTTCAAATTGTTACTCAAATCATGTCTCTAGTAAAGTGTCTACTTTCAGATGAAGCTTGCCATTTGAGAGGGTAATTTGCAAAAGATGACTATATCAGGGTGAGGAAGACAGAATGCATGACTAGCCGGGAAAGCTCACAAATCCACCCACCACACTTATCATTATGGAGGAGAGCAATTACCCTAGAACAAAATGCAATTTCCACATCTCATTTTTGGTTTCCGTGTTAACTAAAGGTTATACCAGCACACAGATAAAATAGCCTTCAATTAAACTTCATGTACCCAATGACTGAAGATAAGGATCTGGGGACAAGTCAAAGGCTCTAAATAGAACCCAAACTGAAAGGATCTCAAAACCAGTCACTATATGACTTTCATCTTCAAGACGTTTTTGTTGTTGTCTGCATTTCTTTTCTCAGACCCTAGGAGAAGGGATTTGGGGTTCTAAAGTCATCCTGAGAATGAAGAAAGTAAAGCAATCCCTCTGACATTATTACAGTTTTTCCAGTATCATCCTGAATTACAAACATGAATTAAGCTTCTGAGATGGGGCAAGGCACTGCCTTGTGCAGACAGGGACAGCAGCAGCTGTGTTCCTCTTTTAAGGGCTTAGTAGTAGAGGTGGTGTTACTGACCTCTGAAAACCATGCAGAGCCATGCTGCACTCTGTAGTCCCTTTCCTGCTGCTACATTAATTTAGCCATATCGTACGTGAACAAGACAGTTTCTTTTCACCAATCTGAAGCCCATAAGGAAAAAAACCTCAGAATGAAACAATGCAACAAGAAAAAAAATTCACATACATAAATCAAGAAAACATTGCTGAAATTAAAAAAACCTTTGAATATAAGTATGGGAATGGCCTGACATATCCTAGGAAATTTTGATACTGAATGAACATGCTAGTTATTAATCTCTCATCTCCAAACATACCCTTCTTTTATATTCTACTTGGTGATTCTGGGGCAAACTACATTTTTCACTTGCAAGCTGGTTTCTTGTGCAGTTCAGTTCAGTTCAGTCACTCATTTGTGTCCGACTCTTTGCAACCACATGGGCTGTAGCACACCAGGCGTCCCTGTCCATCACCAGCTCCCGGAGCTTTCCCATTTCTTGTTAGGCTCTACCAATATTGGAAGGCAGAGAGAGGGAACATCCTTCCTTCTCTTTGTATGATACTCCCTATAAGCACAGAACCAGCAAATGTGCTTTATCAGTTCCTGTCTCCAGCTTCTTTTGGTATTTCCTTGACTAACTGGTCCTGCCCCTTTGAGACAGCAGCAGCAGCCAGAAATGCACACTCTTCAGAGGTCTGAGGTTCAATTCTGCAGGGTCTCTTCAAGCTCTGGAGGTAGCAACACCAGCCAGGTAGCACCCCATCCTCGGGAACTGAAGTCCGTCTCTCTAAACTTCTAGGTTCTGATCACCTCTTCCCTTTATTTTTTCCAGTCTTAAAAGTGATGGTTGTTTGCCACAGGTATTACTCTGGGTTCCCTCAGTGTTCTCCTTTTGTTGTTTCAGCCCTCTGACAGCCATGTGAAGTTTCCTATATTAAATCTCCTCTGTTGAAATACCTAGCAGGATGTCTGTTTTAATGATAGGACCCTGGCTGATAGAAGGAGCAAGAAGGAAACATATTCTAGTAAAGTTCCCAGACTTCAAACACAAAGTGTCCTGTGGGCAGTAAAACACAAAGACAAAACTACCTACAAGGAAAAAAACAAGATTGACTTCTGACTTCTGCACAATAATATTCAACCCTGCTGCTACTAAGTCACTTCAGTTGTGTCTGACTCTGTGCGACCCCATAGACGGCAGCCCACCAGGCTCCCCCGTCCCTGGGATTCTCCAGGCAAGAACACTGGAGTGGGTTGCCATTTCCTTCTGCAATGCATGAAAGTGAAAAGTGAAAGTGAAGTTGCTCGGTTGTGTCCGACTCTTAGCGATCCCATGGACTGCAGGCTACCAGGCTCCTCTGTCCATGGGATTTTCCAGGCAAGAGTACTAGAAGATAGCAAATACACCAATGCTTATAAACTTCTAAGGGGAAAAAAAGAGTCCTAAAATATAACTATCTAAAATGTTGTTCAAGTATAGAGCCAACAGAAAAATATTTTCAGACACACAATTCAGGAAATATATTACTTTGAAATATTCTTGATGAAACTAAAATAAAACATTTTCTCAAAAGATGGAAATATTTGGCAATAGGAACTGGCAATGGGCAATAGGAACTGGCAATAGGCATTCAGTTCAGTTCAGTTCAGTTGCTCAGTCATGTCTGACTCTTTGCGACCCCATGCGCTTCTCTTAAATATATGCCTAACGCTCAAGTAAGATGATAGACTGCAAATGTTATAAAATATGACAATAAGCCAAAAATTATTAACAAAACTCAAGAAGTAGAGAAGATACTTTTCTAAAATTCAGGAAACCTGTTAAACTTTTAACTCTCATAAATTACAAATTTTGTCAGATTTTCTACATAAACACATTGTCTGCTCTAATTACAGATTTTCCTTTTTTCGATTATCATACATTAATTTTTTCCTTATTTTATTGTACTAGCTAGGATGTCCAGTACAATTGAATAGAAGTGGTGATAGAAGGACCCTTTGTCTCCCTTGCCCCTTCACCTCTCGGATCTTAATGGAAATCCTTTCATTTTATCAACATTAACTGCAATAATTCCTATCAGTAGTGATAGATATCTTTTATCAGGTAAGAGAAGACCCCTTTATTTCTAATTTTCTGACGTTATGATCATGAGTATGTATTGACTTTGTTATCAGATTGATTTTATGTATCCATATGATTTTTCACCTTTAAATTGTCAATGTGGTAAACCACATTGACCAATTTTCTAACATTAAATTAATCCTGTATTTACAGGGTCAACTAAACATGACAGTCTTTTAAAATATTGCTAAATTCAGTTTGTTAGTATGTGAATGTGGTTCCTATATCTATATTCTTCATTGAGAGCAGACTGTAACTTTCCTTTCTTATACTATTTTTGATTTGTGTTTGAAGTCAAGGTTGTGCCAGCCTCATCAATGAGTTGAGGAGTATTCCCTCTTTCTCTGCTTATCTTATGGTCTACTATATAATAAGCTTTTATAAGTGTTCCCTATGTGCTTGAAAAAAAATATGCTTTCTCCAGTTTGGCCATGTAGTCTTTGATAAATGTCCACTGGACCAAGCTTACTGATTATCATATTCAAATCTTCCATATTTTTACTAATTTTTCTGCTTAATTTATTAATTCCTGAGAAAGATGTGTTAACATTTCTTCACTGATGCAGTGGATTTCTTTATTTCACCTTGTTTCATATTTTTACATATATTGTTGCTGTTCAGTTAGTAAGTCATATCCGATTCTTAGCGACTCCATGGACTATAGCACACCAGGCTCCTCTGTCCTCTACTATCTCCCAGAGTTTGCTTAAATTCATGTCCATTGAGTCACTGATANGATTTCTTTATTTCACCTTGTTTCATATTTTTACATATATTGTTGCTGTTCAGTTAGTAAGTCATATCCGATTCTTAGCGACTCCATGGACTATAGCACACCAGGCTCCTCTGTCCTCTACTATCTCCCAGAGTTTGCTTAAATTCATGTCCATTGAGTCACTGATACTATCTAACCATCTCATCCTCTGTCATCCCCTTCTCCTGCCTTCAATCTTTCCCAGCATCAGGGTCTTTTCCAATGAGTTGGCTCTTCCTATGAGGCTGCCAAAGTATTGGAGCTTCAGCAACAGACCTCTTGAATATTCAGGGTTGATTTCCTTTAGGATGGACTGGTTTAATCTCCTTACAGTCCCTCTCAAGAGTCTTCTCCAGCACCGCTGTTCAAAAGCATTGATTCTTCAGCACTCACCCTTCTTTATGGTCGAACTCTCACATCTGTACATGACTATTGGAAAAAACCATAGCTTTGACTATATGGACCTTTGTTGGCAAAGTGATGTTTCTGCTTTTTAAAATTTATTTATTTTTAATTGAAGGGTAATTGCTTTACAATATTGCTTGGGTTTCTGCCCTATATCAACATGTCTCTCTTTCTAGCTTTGTCATAGCTTTCTTTCCAAGGAGAAAGCATCTTTTAATTTCATGGCTGCAGTCACTGTCCTTGGTGATTTTGGAACTGGCACATATAAATTTAGAAGTTTTATATTATCTTGATGATACCCTCCTCCTGAACAATATAAGAACCCTAATATTATCTGTGATTGCCACTCTCTATACTTACATGTTTGTCCAATATCTTAGTTATATCTTATTTTTCATTTAAGATATTAGACTTTATCTTCACTTGCTTTATTGTTTTATATACTCAATTTGGATTTTATCCTTTATTTTTCCTCCTTGGATTTCAGATCTTACATCTGAGATTATTTTTTCCTGCTTGAATGATAATCCTTTAGAATTTACTTTACTGAGGATCTGTTGATAAAGATCTTTTAATTTTCATTTCCCTGAAAAAGTATTTTATTTGCATTCTTGAAATGTAGTTTCTGACAATACAGAATTCTAAGCCAACAGTCATTGAATCTCAGAATATTAAAGATACTATTCCACGGCCTTCTGGCTTCAATTGTGGCTATTGATTAAATAACCATTCCTTATAAGTGACTGTTAGTCTTTTTGCTCTAATTTTGATGTTTTTTCTCTTTGTTAATTCAGAATTTCACTTGGATCTATGAAGGTGTGGGTTTCTTTTTAATTATCCTGTTTAGGATTCATAAAGACTTCATAATGAGATTTGGTGTATGTCAACTATGCTGGAAAATTCTCATTCATGATCTCTTGAAATAGTTTCTTTCCTCCATGTCATTTAATCTTTCATAGTTTTTATCTCCTGTCTCTGGGCTACATTCTAGGGAATTCCTTTCATTCTCCTACCTGTTGCTCCTACAACATATTCTTCTGTTAGCTAAGCCTGTTTCTTCTCACTGTGCAGTGGTGCAGAAGGATTGGGACTCCCAGCTGCATCTTCTCTCTCTTCATGTGGGATTCATCTTCTGTTCTTCTTAGGAAATGTGAACTTAATTGGGGTTTGTTTCTGGAACCCTGTCTGTTTAGTAGTCCCTCACTCTGTCATCTCTTTTCAATTTTTGTTTCTCTCCTCCAATAGTAAAGGAACAGTCCAGGAAGCCTCTGGCTAAGGAGACATCCAATGAGAAAGTGAAAGTCCAATCTCCTTTACTAGTAGGCATCCATGACTTTATGAGTAATTCTCTTGAAACCTCCATCTTGGCTTTGAAAAAGGGGAGCATCCTCCTCCTTCAACCCAGTCAGAGAAAGGATGTTTGATGATGGTGACAGGTTAAAACTGCTCACTTTACAAGGGCCGTGGGCTTTCTGTTAGTTCTTCCTTTAAAACTAGGATGGAGTAGGGTGGGTGCTAAGGACTTCTCTATAGCTGAGACAGTAAAGACTCTGCCTACAATGCAGGAGACCCATGTTCAGTCCCTGGGTCTGGAAGATCCTCTGGAGAAGGGAATGGCAATGCACTCCAGTATTCTTGCCTGGAGAATCCCATGGACAGAAGAGCCTAGCAGGCCACAGTCTGTGGGGTTGCAAAGAGTCGGACACGACTTAGTGACTAACACGACTACTAGGGTGGGTGGTGGTACTGTCTTTTTTTCCTCTCTCTCCAGTTCTGAGGGGTGGCTAGCCCCAACTCTAAATGGCTCGATGAACTTAGATTTAGAGTAATTAATCTTTTGTTATCAGTGTTGGACCTTAACTGTAACTCCAGGACAACAGGAAAACCCACTCAACATCTGATTACATATCAAAGCATTATTTTTGAGAAAGGTTATTCAACTGTTACTGTCAGTTGTATTCCCAACTAAACTTCTTAACTGACTGTGTTTAACTCATATCTAACTAAATGAATATATGTTTAAAAGAATTGTAGTATCTTTCTGCATTCTTAATTCTGGTACAGTAATTTACCTTGTAATTTCTAAAATTACTTCTACTCTAAAGAATAGTTTGTCAAACATTTTAGAATACATGAAGTTTACACATTTCAATACACCCTAGCCTCATCTTGGGTATTCCTCCAAAATAATAGCAAACAAACCAAGACATCAACTTCTGATTAGCTTTCCAAATTAGAGTATGTACAAGCACACTCTATTGATTGTCTGGGATGAACACACACACTAGCATCATCCATTAACAACTCTAATTAGGGGAGCCATCAATTAAAGTAAAGCAGGCCTTGGGCTGAGAATGAACGTGACGGAAAATGATCTGCTAATTGTCTAATCACTAATGGACATTAGTGAGCTGAAGGACATTATGACTCTCATAAAAACAGTAAAATTTTAAAATAAAGGGACATAAGTCTATTATAAAACAAGTTACATAAAACAGAAAAGATAACAATCTCCACAAATCCCCTGATTTAGAGATAAATGCTATTGATATTTTGGTAAACAACCTCCAAGACATATAGATATTATCCTTTTGAAAGAATCACATTGTCACTGTTTTGGGTATCTGTAACACATATTTTCATTTCCGATGCTTATCAATATTCTCCATAACCTCTTGACACTTTCTCACTTTATAGAATTAAAATGATTAGCCAGTGTCCATTTACAGGCAGTCGCCTGAACAGTGGTAACAGGGGCAATAGCTAGAAACCTGGAATGTGAAGAAGCTATGGAAAATATTGAGAAGCATTCAAAAATTCAAGACATATCCATAATTTTACAGGAATTCCCCAACTTTGATAAGGAGGACTGTATTTAAAGGCATGATATTAACAAGTTAGCTTTCTCCTTGGCTCCCATGCTTGTATTAAATCAATGGTAACTTTTGTTTGTTTTCTTCTGTGTGGATCTTCTTCATAATGGTCTTTCTGGTGTCTCCTTTAATTGCCTAAGCAGGACTGCCACCTAGCTTCAGTTGCTAAGCTTTCAGAATGTCAGAGCTGCCATCAAATAATGAGTGGCCAACTTGAAGGTCCCATCAAATGCCTTTGTCGCTCAACACTTCAAATGCCTTTATCCCAGGGCAAAGGAGCTCTTCATTTCGACTATTATAGTTCAAGCTTTGTTATATTATCACTACAGGCATTGAAATTTTCAGAGGAAAAAGTAGAATGATTTATCCTTGTGTGAACAGAGGATAACAAGAATGAGCAGGACCTTTGGCCACCCAGAGGATGGAGCAAAAGGGAAAATGCCATGGTCCTTGGTTAAGGGTGGCGGGCAGGAACATCCTTCTTCCCCAAGGAGATATTGTTATGTATGTTACTCAGAATATCTGGTGCCTTATAATAGAAATAATTACTTGATTACTGTCAGAATCAGTGGTTCTCAACCCTAACTGCACATTAGAAGTACCCTAGAGGCTTTGACACAGTATTGATGACAAGGCCCACTCTGGATACTCTGATTTAATTGTTCCAAAATGTTTCTCAGGAACCAGTGTTTTTCAGCTTTTCAGTGATTCTAATGAGCCCACAGAGTTGCAAATCATTGGTTGAAATGAATAGAAGAGAGCGGAAATCTCATTATACCTACAGTTTACATTGTAAAAGATGTCAGTTTGAGCATCTCTGGGAGAAGGAGAAATAGAAAAAGAGGGAGAGAATTTTCTCATTTTGGTCACTTGTGCTTTACTGCTGTTTCCTTATAGCTAGGATAGCCATATAATTTATCATCCAAATCAGGACATTTGTGAAAGTGAAGCAAGGGAGCTATTAACAATCATGCCAAGACAACAGTTGTTAACTATAACTGTCTAGGCAAACTGGGACCGATTGCCACTCTGCTTATAGCTGTGGCCTGCCTCTCCTCTTGGTCTCAGTAATGGCCCAAAGTTAAGTTATACTGGTGTTGATGTTTTAATATTTGCCCATTAGAAGACTTGTAAGTCACTTTTTCAAAATGTGCTTTTATCCTGTGAAATTTTGGCAGTTGGTTTTGGAAAGTCATTTTGGGAGTGTTTAAAATATCACTTCTGCATCACCACTTTCTTGCAAGACAGACAGGAAAGGAAACCCACATACACTGCATTTTTCTCCCCCACTGTGGATACTTTTTAGGACCTCTGTCAAAGTTTAATGGGAGAGTAGTTGGAAATGACTTGTTC
>SJYV01048090.1:0-11080 GCA_006410875.1 Neotragus pygmaeus | reverse complement strand
AAAAAAGCAAAATGGCTGTCTGGGGAGGCCTTACAAATAGCTGTGAAAAGAAGAGAGGTTAAAAGCAAAGGAGAAAAGGAAAGATATAAGCATCTGAATGCAGAGGTCCAAAGAATAGCAAGGACAGATAAAGCCTTCTTCAGCGATCAATGCAAAGAAATAGAGGAAAAAACAGAATGGGAAAGACTAGCGGTCTCTTCAAGAAAATTAGAGATACCAAGGGAACATTTCATGCAAAGATGGGCTCGATAAAGGACAGAAATGGTATGGACCTACCAGAAGCAGAAGATATTAAGAAGAGATGGCAAGAATACACAGAAGAACTGTACAAAAAAGATCTTCACGACGCAGATAATCAGGATGTGTGATCACTCATCTAGAGCCAGACATCCTGGAATGTGAAGTCAAGTGGGCCTTAGAAGGCATCACTACAAGCAAAGCTAGTGGAGGTGATGGAATTCCAGTTGAGCTATTTCCAATCCTGAAAGATGATGCTGTGAAAGTGCTGCCCTCAGTATGCCAACAAATTTGGAAAATTCAGCAGTGGGCACAGGACTAGAAAAGGTCAATTTTCATTCCAATCCCAAAGAAAAGCAATGCCAAAGAGTGCTCAAACTACGTTCCTTTGGGTACAGTTATTTATCCAGCTACAGAGCTCAGAGGCAATGATTTCTCCAGGGAGCCAGCCAACTCTCCATGACCTTTCAAAAGTGTGAAATTTCTTCAAATATAGATGCCTGGTTTTGAAGAAAGTGGCCCCGTTTCAAAGTGTAGCATAGTTTCAGGAAGAACTATGTGAGCGGTATTTACAAAGTTTGCATCTGCAAGTGAGTTCATAGCTTATTCTTGTTCAGTCTCTCAGTTGTGTCCAACTCTTGGCAATTCCATGGACAATAGCTTGCCAGGCTTCCCTGTCCTTCACTATCTCCCGGAGCTTGCTCAAATTCATGTCCATCAAGTCAATGATGCCATCCAACCATCTCATCCTCTGCCATCCCCTTCTCCTCCCGCCTTAATCTTTCCCAGCATCAGGGTCTTTGCTAATGAGCTGGCTCTTCGCATCAGGTGGCCAAAGTACTGGAGTTTACAGCTAACTGGGATCTGATACATTAAGAAATTGAATAAACATTTGACACTGCATCTGAGTGCTCTAATCACACTTAAGGATCCTTCTGATGAGGAAGAGGAAACCTAATCAGGGGCTCCAGGGGAACAGCTGGAAATATGTTCCTTTGGGGGAACGTTTCATCCTCTTTGTTTCCAATTAGTCTCCTTTGTAGATATTTTTGTTCCCGGGCCACTAAATTTCAGTGAAGAGAAAGAATTTGATGTTCACGGGAGCCCCATGTAAATATTCTTTTCTGAGATTGCTCCGTTAGAAGGGAAAAGTGCCCCCTTTCCATACAGGAAGTGGATCCTGTGTATGTAAGATTCTTCTGTCGCAGATCCAGGCTTCTGTAAGGCCATTTTCTTGGGTCTGTAGCAGCGGTTGCCTAGACTTTTTGGCACCAGTAACAGGTTTTATGGAAGATAGCTTTTCCACAGATGGGGAAGGGGCATGGTTTCAGGATGATTTAAGCACATTGCATTTATTGTGCACTTTATTTATGTTATGATTACGTCAGCCCCACTGCCCCAGAGCATCAGGCATTAGATCCTGGAGGCTGGGAACCCCTGTTATAGTATTTCCGCTTTCTCTGGCTATCCCTGAAATATTGTAGGCCATGCATTTTTTCGCGGTGGCCAACCTTCTCACCCTGACGCATTCCAAAACCAAAATAGAGCTGAAGACATGAGCAGAGATACAGCATCCTTGTAACATGGTCATTGGTCTTTTCATCTGCAAATCACGTTTTGCTGATGGACACGTTTTGCTTTGCTCCTCCAAGAAATTCTACACCTCTCTGTCTTACTCTTAGAGGGTTTCTCTGGGTCTGGAATACAAATGTTTGTGGATATCTCCCTGTTTTCCTGCATAGTTATTAGCTTTACCCAAAACCTAACTAGAAAATGTAGCTTTGACTTACATAACCCTGGACAGCTTCTCACCAGTAATTCTCATCTTCCAACCCAATTCTGCAACTCAGCGTAAAAATAATATTTATGCTATTTTGTATGTTAAACTACTGTGGCAGTGTTCCCAGCATTAGGTAGGAGATTAGGGGAAATGAAGTCTAAAAGTAGGCTGTTTAGGAAGGACAATAACCCTCCCCCCCAAAAAAATTTGGGAAACTCTAACCTAGAACATTCTTTTCTCTTTTGAGATAGGATTTGTAGTGGTAGATTTGAGAATGCGAAATAGCAGCTCTGATCAATCTATGATGAAGACTCCTCTTATTTGCTGTGGCATTTGTGGCTTTCAAATAGTGTAAGGTAACTGAACTTACGATCGTCTTTTAAAAAAACAAGGAAAGAGGGACTTTACTGGTGGTCCAGTGGTTAAGACTGCCTTCCAACATGTGGGTGTGGGGTTTAGGAACTAAGATCCCACCACCAGCCATGGGATGTGACCAAAAATACTTTAAAAAGGAAATGAAAACAAGCAAAGGAGCCCGTGACATTTTGCAAAAGAAAATGTGCTATTATGGGCTATTAAAAATTCCTCTAACTGCACATGTATCAAACAAAGGGAACCAGTTTGAAAACACCAGATGTATTTTGATATATAGCATTCATACATATAACATTTCTAATAAGAATCAATGGATGTTTTAAATGAAGTCATGTTTGGATGATGGATTAACTTTAGATTTAAATCAAAAGGGAAAAAAAAAACCAGTACCCAGCGCTTTCATCAGAGCGGGTTATTGAAACCAATTTGTGAAAGTGTTGATCCACTTGACTCCCGAAGGGCTTTGGGGATTTGGAGACACTTAGTCTTAAGGGGAGCTGTGAAAGCATTGAGTCACTCAGTCACGTCTGACTCTTCGCGACCCCGTGGACCGTAGCCTGCCAGGCTCATCTGTCCATGGGATTCTCCAGGCGAGAAGACTGGAGTGGGCTGGCATTACTTCTTGGAATCAGAGCAACCAGGTCATACTCTGGCTCACCTGACCTGGTCAAGCACAAACCCACGACTTGAGCACAGCCATCTGGGCGTTCCCACTGAGAACTGGATGGAGTGGGTGATCCAGAAGGCATCAGGGCAGGCTCCCGACTGCCTTGGTCTCCTGCACCGTTTCCCTTCCTCTGTCTCCTTGTTTCTCGTGTCTGCCAGTTTTGACACGTGTGGTTTTCATCCAGCACTCTTATCTGAGGTAGAGAAGGCAACGGCAACCCACTCTAATACTCTTGCCCGGAAAATCTCATGGACAGAGGAGCCTGATAGGCTGCCGTCCATGGGGTCGCAAAGAGTTGGACATGACTGAGCGACTTTACTTTCACTTTCACTCTTAACTGATGTATTTGCTATCAGTTGCATCTCTCGTAAGACCTTTCCAGCTCTTTGTTTATGGAACACCGTGCTTCCTGCAAATCAGCTCCTATAAATCATAATAGTATAATCAGTGGTCAATTTTGACTTGTACAAAAAGGAAGACTAGAAAGACAGGCTGAGGCCAGATGATTAAAGTTTTTTACTGTCTTGGTAATAAATGTGATGGTGATTTGAAAGGCAGAGAATTTGGTGGTAGTATTAAGGAAGGTAAGAGTAAAGGGGAAAATATTTTGGAAGTCTAGTGGGGAAAAGATGGGCAAGGGGTAAAGATAACTTAGGAAGTTAGGAATATCTAATGGTGGCTGAAGCTCCAATACTTTGGCCACCTCATGGGAAGAGTTGACTCATTGGAAAGGACCCTGATGCTGGGAGAGATTGGGGGCAGGAGGAGAAGGACAGAGGATGAGATGGTTGGATGGCATCACCAACTCAATGGACATGAGTTTAAGTAAACTCTGGGAGTTGGTGATGGATAGGGAGGCCTGGCGTGCTGCAGTCCATGGGGTTGCAAAGAGTCGGACACAACTGAGTGACTGAACTGAACTGAATGGTTGATGTTCAGTTGATAGCATGGTTGATGGCTATCAACGGCTTGCCTCCGGTTAGTGTTTGTAGGATGGTGATCGACGGAAGGAATGCTGAAAAAGAGAGTGAACAAAACAATAAGTGCACTTACTTATATGTCGGATGGGGGAGAAGAGAGGAAGGATCTCAGTTTCAGATCGTGGAAATTTGTGCTGTCATGAGAGAGGTGGAGAAGTTGTACCTAGGGCTAGTTTCAGGGAAAGAAAGAAGGTTAGTATTCAGGAAACTGAGATGTCAATAACAGCGTGACCCTCAAGGGTCACAGCCAGGAGATAATGAGGGTTAAATTTCTGAATCAACGGGAGTGAGGTTAGGGCCAGAACCACAGATTGAAGACAGATTTCTTGGAGGCCAGTCTTGGCAAGTTCTTCTTCTTTCCCACATAGTAAGCGGATCCTCCGTGGCCGTGGAAGGGATCAGAGCCAGAGATTAATGGCTTACTACCCAGTAAACCCACTTCAGTTCAGTTCAGTCACTCAGTCGTGTCCAACTGTTTGCGACCCCATGAACCATAGCACACCAGGCCTCCCTGTCCATCACCAACTCCCAGAGTCCACCCAAACTCATGTCCATCGAGTCGGTGATGCCATCCAGCCATCTCATCCTCTGTCGTCCCCTTCTCCTCCTGCCCTCTATCTTTCCCAGCATCCGAGTCTTTTCCAATGAGTCAGCTCTTCACATCAGGTGGCCAGAGTGTTGGAGTTTCAGCTTCAACCTCAGTCCTTCCAATGAATGAATACCCAGGACTGATTTCCTTCAGGATGGACTGGTTTAATGCACGAAAGTTGTTGGCTTGCTGACTTAGCTACCACCTTTTCATGCTTGATGAGCTGGGTGTCTTCATTCTTTCCATCTACCGTCCTTCTTATTCCTTAAGAAGGAATACACCCTTAAACATGGAATGCAGCCATGTTTATCTTGTCCATTGACCTTGTCCCATGGCCTGTCAAGATACTATATCTCACCGTGGGGCATCTTTGAGCCTTGATTGGGCACTTTTATCTCGTCCAGGATCACGATTCTTCACATTGTTCCTATTCCTGTTCAGTAGCCACAGTCCAACCTCATAAAGCAGTGTGTTATCCTGAGGGGATAGACGAGAGAGAGCTGTTCATCACGTTTTGATCCCAAACATAACTGAAGTATATCCTTAAATGACTTTTAAAACCTCCTTAAAGTTCAGGTCCATAAAACATATTTATTTTTGATGCAGTTCCAGAGAAGAAAGCTGGTAGAAAATGAAAAGATTACTGCAGCTATTTTTCAAATCCTAAAACTTTAGATGATCCTATAAATTTTGGATTCAAGAGAAAAGCTAAGAAATAGGTTACAAAAATAAGTCTCCGGTCTAGAATTGCCTTTTCAAATACCGTGCTGAGGAAATATGATGGATGTTATATATATATATTTTTTTCTTCTGCTTTGCATGGGCCTGCTGCTGTTTTTCCAGAGATTCCTTGTCTGAGATTCATGGAAGTTTTTTTGTTGTTTTTTTTCCCTTCCTGAAATAGAAGGGTGCAGTGGAGAGAAAGATGAATCTCAAAGTTGAGGTTGTGTAGTGTGGGCCCAGGGTGGTCTCAGCTAAATTTCTTCTTGGCTGCTTAGTCTGAGGGCTAGGGATCTCTACCCCTCCTGCATTTTGTTCCTTGTCTGGGCCAACAGGTTGCTCTTTCAAGATAAGTGGCAGAGAAACCCTGGAACCCAACTGTAGACGTCTTCAGATAAAAAGGGACAAGAGAGAAGGAGAACAAAGTCTCACACGCTGTTGACTGTGAGACACTGAGGATCTGACCCCTCAAATATGCTCTGAGGGAGCATCTTGGCTGGCTATTCTGGGAATCCCCCTGGGGCCTTTACTTTGTCCCTTTCCGCTAAACTGAGAATTAATACCTTCCAGCTTTTCAAACATGAAGACATTACAAAGACATCATCATCTCTAGTTGTCCATCTTCTGGGGCATCTGTGCATGTCACAACTGGTCCCAAACAGTCAGTGTTCTTATTTGATTAATAGCTCAGGTGGTAAAGAAGCTGTCTGCAATGCAGGCCACCCAGGTTTGATTCCCTGGGTGGGGAAGATCCCCTGGAGAAGGGAAGGGCAACCCACTCCAGTATTCTTGACTGGAAAATCCCATGGACAGAGGAGCCTGGCGGGCTACAGTCCATGGGGTTGCAAAGAGTCAGACACGACCGAGTGACACACACACACACACACGCAAGATTGAGAAAATGACTCGAACATAGGGTTGGGATAAGGGTTAAGGTTAGGGGTTAGGGTTTCATAACTCCATAATTGGGAGCAATTAGCATTATTGTGATGGATGACCAAACCAACAGAGCTTCATATATTTTAACAGAATTAATTTAGGTGAGTTTGGTTGTGGTTCTGTTTTCTGTTGCTGTTCAATCACCAAGCCTCTCTGACTCCCTGTGACCCCATGGACTCAGCATCCCAGGCTTCCTTGTCCTTTGCCATCTCCCAGAGTTTGCTCACATGTTCATTGAGTCAGTGATGCTATGTAACCATCTCATCCTCCGTCATTCTCCTTCTCCTCCTGCCTTCCGCCTTTCCCAGCATCAGGGTCTCTTCTAATGTGTTGGCTTTCTGCATCAGGTTGGCAAAGTATTGCAGCTTCAGCATCAGCCCTTCAATGAATATTCAGTGTTGAATTCCTTTAGCATTCACTGGCTTGATCTCCTTGCCATCCAAGGGACTCTCAAGAGTCTTCTTCAGCATCCCAATTTGGAGGCATTGCTTTTTCGGTGCTCAGCCTTCTTTATGGTCCAGCTCTCACACCTGTGCATGACTACTGGGAAAACCATAATCTGGCTATACAGACCTCTTCTCCACAAAGTGATGTCTCTGCTTTTTAATATGCTGTCTAGGTTGTTTTGTTACGTCTTATTTATTTTTTTCCTTTTTAGCCACCCAGTGCAGCTTGCAGGATCTTAGTTCCCCAACCAAGGATTGAGAGCACTTAGTCCTAACTAATGGACCACCAGACAATTCCCTAATTTAGGTGTTTGATGAGCTATCAGTGGTATATCAAAACAAAGTTATGGTTAGACGCTGGAATCAGGCATAAAGAGAGCTTCCAAGGGGCCATCTATGAACATCTTTTTCAAGGACTGTTAAGCGTTTGTCTAAAGTTATCAAGTAAACGTGAGAGCAGGGTTCTCCACTGGAGGCTGTTTTTAAACAGGGGCCATTTAGTCAAAGCTGTGGTGTTTCCAGTAGTCAGCTACAAGTGTGAGAGTTGGACCGTCAAGAAAGCTAAACACCGAAGAATTGATGTGGTACTGGAGAAGGGTCTGGAGAGTCCCTTGGACTGCAACAAGATGAAACCAAGATGAAATCCTAAAGGAAATCAACCCTGAATATTCACTGGAAGGACTGATGCCGAAGCTCCGATACTTAGGCCACCTGATGCGAAGAGCTGACTCACTGGAAAAGACCCTGATGCTGGGAAAGATTGAAGGCAGGAGGAGAAGGGGACGACAGAGGATGAGATGGTTGGATGGCACCACTGACTCAGTGGACATGACTTTGAGCAACCTCTGGGAGTTGGTGAAGGACAGGGAAGCCTGGCATGCTGCAGTCTGTGGGGTCGCAGAGAGCCGACATGACTTAGCAGCTGAACAACATGACTGGAGAGTGGTCCTACCAGCCTCTAGTGGGTACATGCCAGGGATTCAATCAGATACTGTAGAATGCCCCATACCCTACAGTGTGGACTACCCAACTGACTAAATGTCAGTAATGAAGGGCTTGGGCAAACAGTGCCTGAGACATGAAATGATTGTTTAGCAATCCTAGATTTGGAGTCACAAACACGGTCTCGAGAGAGGGCTGACTCTAGCAGTTATTAGGCATGATCCTATGCAATGACTAGCCTTCTTAATTCATTTCTTCAATGTCAAGATGACACTCATTGCCCCTACTCCAAAGCTGTTTTTCTAATTTGAAACTGTATAGTTGTTACAAAGAGGAATGGAAAACTTTTGTTACACGAGACGCCACAGGAACCAGAAAGATCTTCTGGTTCTCTGAATCGTGGCTCTCTGCTTCTCAGTAAGATCAATAAGTTTGTGAGCAGTTCATTTCCCGTGTTCTCACATGAAAAAAAAAATGGGCAAAACCTCACAGAAAAGCTGTGAGCATTAAATGAGGCCATTTAAATAAAGATGCTAAGCGTCATGCCTGGTTCATGGTGAGTACCTAGTACCAGAAAAATACGTCCGATTTTTGCAGACCAGATTGTCTCCATCTTTGCGTTAGGGATATTTGAGCCTCAGTAGTTATCTTTTGTGAGGGTGAAGGGCTAGTCCCGTGCATTTTAGAACGTTTAGCAGCATCCCTGGTCTAAACAACTCTGGAAGTTGGTGATGGACAGGGAGGCCTGGCGTGCTGCAGTCCATGGGGTCGCAAAGAGTCGGACACAACTGAGCGACTGAACTTATCTGGCCTTTTCACGGTAGATGCCAGTAGCTTCCTCCTTCTCATCTGTGACAATCAAAATACCTCCCCATGTTGCCAAATGTCCCATGGTGGGGAGACTGCCATCCTTTTGAGTATTGTGTGCCTAGGCCAGCATTTATCAGATGGCAATATACTCTTTACAACATTTAATTATAAGTTATACATTTAACTCCTATAGGAAAACATAAGCACTTATATATATATATGATATATGTGTGTGTGTGTTTAAAGTAGCTTCAGTCATGTCTGACTCTTTGCAACCCATGGACTGTAACCCACCAGGCTCCTCTGTCCATGGGATTCTCCAGGCAAGAATACTAGAGTGGATTGCCATTTCCTCTTCCAGGGGATCTTCCTGACCCAGGGATCAAACCCTAGCCTCTTTCATCTCCTGCATTGGAAGGTGGGTTCTGGGAAGCCCCATACATATATACATTCACACACACACATTCACATACTGTCTTATAAACATTTAATATGTAGTCACCTCCTCTCCATCCTTGGAGTGTGGAAAAAGAGTTAAGTGTGCCTTTTTTTTTTTAAACTTTGGTGTTGGCAGCCAATACATACCTGATTTATTCAAGACCCAATTTTAACATCCTATGTTTAACATCAAGCCCATGTTTAACATCCCATTTAGTTAGAGGGATATTCTTATTCTTCTTTTTTTTTTTTCTTAACTTATCTACATTCATTTTGAGGCAATTACCGTAACACACTTATCAGTTTAACTTCATCAAACGTGTCCAATCCTATTTTGTTAGAACGCAAATCCAAAATAACAAGAGAATGGAGAAGGCTTATCTTTTCCACTAAAACCTATTACTTCTGCTATTATTAGGGAGCCTCAAGCTGTGTCTGTCTAGATGTAAACTGCACAGGAAAGCTAAAATACGCTCCTTATTTTAATTAGAGTTCTACTTGGGGGGGGACGGGTGATAATGACCCCCTCTTTCCCCTTTGATCTGGGGGAAGATGCAAATTAAGTGTTCCAGCAGGTGAGCCATTGTCTAAATCGGTAGCTCCTCAATGAAATTTCACAAAAATTCTGCAAATTATCGATTCGATTCACAGTATGAAGCAATCTAGAAAATTAAACCACCAGTGGACTTAGGAGATGCGGGCAGTTTTCAACATGAAAATCATCATTTTGTTGATGGTCCATTTCTGTTTGGAGAACCAAATGGCTCCCCACTGCAGTATTCCAGCCTGGGGAATTCCACGGACAGAGGAGCCAGGTGGGCTACAGTCCACGGGGTCACAAAGAGTCAGACACGACTGAGTGATCCAACCACACCACCACCTTTTACATTGTTCAAGAAGGTCTTGAAATCCAAATTCCATTGGGTTTCAAGGCAGAGAACTTAAACATCCCTTGATGTGATGGTGCAGAAATCAGAATTAAGAAATGGCCAGCTGCCTGGATGATGTCCACATGTTGCCTGGGAGCTTGGGATACATCCCATGTTCAAGGTGAATTCAGTTCAGTTCAGTCACTTAGTCATGTCTGACTCTCTGTGACCCCATGGACTGCAGCATGCCAGGCTTCCCCGTCCATCACCAACTCCCAGAGCTTGCTCAAACTCATCCAAACGGTGATGCCATCCAACCATCTCATCCTCTTTCATCCCCTTCACCTCCTGCCTTCAATCTTTCCCAGCATCAGATCTTTTCAAAAGAGTCAGTTCTTCACATCAGGTAGCCAAAGTATTGGAGTTTCAGCTTCAGCATCAGTCCTTCCAATGAACACCCAGGACGGATTTCCTTTAGCACGCACTGGTTGGATCTTCTTGCAGTCCAAGGGACTCTTAAGAGTCTTCTCCNAGCCAAAGTATTGGAGTTTCAGCTTCAGCATCAGTCCTTCCAATGAACACCCAGGACGGATTTCCTTTAGCACGCACTGGTTGGATCTTCTTGCAGTCCAAGGGACTCTTAAGAGTCTTCTCCAACACCACAGTTCAAAAGCATCAATTCTTCAGCATTCAGCTTGGCTCAGGAATAAGAAATCTGGTTCTGAGACTCAGATCCAGAGGTTGATGATGGAACATCATCCAGAATTCAGAAACACTATCACTTTACTCTCAAGATGGAGCTGGGTAAGCTTCCAGAACGTTGTCATGACAACATCATGGGGTCAAAATCACAGTATGGCCAACATGGATGGACAGAGTTTTCTGATCACAGCAGAGAGACTTAAGCACTTCCCTGGTGGTTCAGCAGTAACGAATCTGCCTGCAATGCAGGAACCGCAAGAGACGTGAGTTCAAACCCTAGTTCAGGAAGGTCTCCCGGAGGAGGAAATGGCAACTCACTTCACTGTTCTTGCCTGGAAAATCCCATAGACTGAGAAGCCTGAGGGGCTACAGTCCATGAGGTTGCAAAGACTTGGACACGACTGAGCAACTAAATAGCAACAAACAGCAGAGACTTAAAAGTCAATAGGCTACAGAGTCTGGCTTAGTTCAGTTCAGTCGCTCCGTCGTGTCCGACTCTTTGTAACTCCATGAATCTCAGCACCCCAGGCCTCCCTGTCCATCACCAACTCCCGGAGTTCACTCAGACTCACGTCCATCGAGTCCG
>SJYV01048088.1:0-18554 GCA_006410875.1 Neotragus pygmaeus | reverse complement strand
GATGTCAAAGCATAAAGAGTCTCCAGAACAAGCTGACGACCTGCAGAACAAAAGACATTACAAGAATCGAATCATCACACTACCTTACATTTACTAGGCATCAGTGCCAGGCACTGAACAAGGTGCTTTTCAAAGGGCATCATACTTTCAACTTCACAACAACCAGCTAGACAGGTATTGTGGTCTTGCTATGAGTGAGGAATCTGAGATCCAGTTTGAGTAGCCCATGAATTCACAATTAGTGAGTGGTATACTCACTATACCACTGAGGTATATAGAGGTTTATAGAGGTCTGACTCCAAAATCCACACTCATAAGCACGATGCCATACTGTCCTCCTACCTCATTGCTCATTCTGCAAACAAAATCTCACCTCCTGACATCCTGAGGATACTATATTCAGGGATCTCTTATTTTTATATGGTGCTATGAATAGGAAGTAGCAGCTCCAAGACACTGTTCCAGTCTAAAACACAATAGCATCCTTCTGCACAAAGTCTGTGCACTTCTCACCCCTTCCTTGTCATTGAAATAGACTGGGCAACTGGACTTTACTCTTCCAAAGTCAAGGGGCAACAAGAGACAGATGACCAGAGGAGTGAAGAGTTGGCAAAGAGGGTGAAGGCTGCCAGGTATTAGGCCGAGACGAAAACCAAGGATAGTAGCCAGATTGAGCTAACTTAACAGGCAGGAGAATAAACACTCAAAATGAGAATTTTGTTAAAATGAGACTTCGTTTAAGACAGGAAACAATATTTCACTGAAAACCAGTCACTGTTCTAACCATAAGTTCAAAGGAAAACAAGACTTTGGAGGGGACAGAAGAAGTCAAATTATTTTATGTTTTTAATGTTACTGAGCAAACAGTGAAAGATAATTTAGTCTAAAATACAAATGAGAACAGAGTAGGCTGAGATATCTAAATATCAGCTATTTTACCAGTAAGATTAAAACCATGACTGCAGTACATAAATTCAGTATGAATATACTTTTAAACCATGACTTCTGTAACATTCAGTCAGTTTAATTTTGCATTGTTTGTAGCTGTTAAAAACTAATAAAAAAGAAAAACCAACTAAGGCTGTGGGAATGACAAAAAAAAAATAATAATAATCTGCTAATAACTTTTAAATGCTGTCATTTAAAAGCTAACAAAAATATTCAATAATAATTGAATTTCACTCAATTCACTGAACATAATACCTAACATGTGCAAGGTACTGGGTCAGAAAATGAGTGAGACTGGTTGCTGCTCTCAAGAAGGCAGACAGGTGTGAAGTCAAGATTAATGTGACTTCTGAAGGGCTGGCAAAGCTGACTGAGCAATGCATGTTGATGGGGAAGTGACAAAGTTGGAGTTATATCACAACTGTCTTTGAAAAGCAATCTCAAGGTTGATCTAACACAACTACACACTTATGTGAGACATCTACAGTGTGTAAGGAGTCTATATTATTGCAGGCTGTACTCAAGAAATCAGGTTGCTATATTTTTAAAATATCATCTGATCTCATCTGGTGCTAACAGTTATTATTAGCATCAAATCAGTAAAGGACAAATAATGCAGGACTGAACTTTAAGTAAAACATAAGGTGATTTTTATATTAAGTGTTTTTTTCTACCACACAAGTTTAACTGAGTGTATTTTTTTAAATAAAACATGGAGTATCAGTTAATTCTCAATCATTCATATGTAGCTTATACTTAACAAATTGAAAATCCTAGATTATTTTCATTTGCTTTTGGATCTCTATCATCTCTTCCAACTTTGGATGTGGAAATACAAAATAGTTAACTTCTGTAAAAATAAACTAGGAAGACAAATCTAATATAAAGAATACCACTTAAAATATTTTAAAACACTATGTTGAAGGTTTTGCATCATCTATGTAACTGCTCCCCTCTATGCTGACTGTGCTGTGGTTCTGAAAATTCCAGTGAATATACATACTTGATGGCAAAGAATGCAGAAGAGCCAATAAACTGGACAAAACCATTGATTCAGCAATATTGTTGACACAGTCTTGGTTAGACGTCACTATATTCACAACCTGAAAATCAATCAATAGGACATTAAGAGTTCTGGAAATAACTTCAAACCTAAACAAATTAAGGCAAATTAGTCAGACCTAAATAAACTTAAGGTTTATTACCAAAATGAGAAAAATGCTTGGAGGACAAAAAAACTTTTAGGCAAGAACTTAATTCTTAAAAATTGGCTTTATTACTTTGCTCTTTTGAGAATAAAAAATGTTAATGCTAGTGTGTGTGTGTTTGTATATATCAGTTTTCTATTAACTTAAAGGTAACAATCAAATATAACAACCTAAACAAATATTTTAGCACCAATTCACAATCCTTAGGCTTATAAGAAGACTTCAATCCTACACCAGTTCATGTTCCAGAATTATGGTGTACACTATCGTGTTTTCCAATTGGAGATTTGGGGTGGGAAATGATTAGCAAGATAATCATCTTCACTACTTGGACTTTTTCTTTTAGAGAGAGAAAGTAAATGTCTCCGGTGTCCAGTACAATATATTAGGTCTATCTTTCTATTATAAAGAAATAGGCATGTTTTTCTTCAAAAGAAGATGACCGCCCAAGTCTAACTTATACATCTAAAGATTAATGCCACAACTTGAACCATGTGGTCAGCATCTCAAAGAAAAATATCACAGACACAATAATGCTTATTTTAAAAATTACAAAGTACTTGAAGGAATTAAGTGGAGAAGCATGCTTTTCAAAGAAAAGACTATGCTTGTTAAGCTGTTGACCAATTTAACCTTTATTATTTTATTAAACATTTTTTAAACCAAAATGCAATCTAAGAACACTTAATCATTCATAAAGTTCACCGTTACTGAAAGGTTGAATTTGGTGTTCTTTAATAATAAATCATGTGTGTTACAATAAGCAGGATCACATGAAAAAAGATCCTGGGTGTTCACTCTGGGTTGCCTAGACAAGGAGTACCCTGTGACCAAGGTCTTCCTGCTTCTTCCAGAGGAAAAGGCTCCACACAAACAGCTTCCTACAGGACCAATGATTTCATTCTCCTGAAGGAGGGCCCTCCAACCACTCTTGGACCTCTAAGACCCACAGGTTCTGGGTAGCTGGAAAGGATGCTTTTGTACCAGACCCATAAGAAGGGAGAGCAACTGAGGTAGATGGAACACAAACTCACAGTGTGTATCTTGGTCTCAACATGTCTCTCTGTGGAAAAGCAGAGATCTTGGAAAGTTCTGCTCCCTTCTTTTGTCATCTGTGGCTTCCAAGCATCCCGAGTAAAGTCCATTCCTTAACTCATCCCATATGACACTATATAAATGCAACCCAAGTTCTAATTCATGACAGATGATGACCCCAGAGGGAAGCACCTTGAACACTGTACAATATTTGCTCTTCAAAATGAGCATATAATTCAAGTTTAAAACTTTAAAAGACATTGACTTGCTTAATAGGCAAAATGAAAAAAAAATAAACTACACACAAATTTCCATTCAACTTTAGATGATGATTAACAAAGGTTCAAACCATGTACAGTATGCTGCAGGAAAGACAGCATGCTTTAGAACAAAATTCTTTTACCTCTAAAGCCAACTGCTGCACTTGACCAGCTCCATGGACTCGAAGAAGAGAAAATATTAACTTAAAATGACCAATGCATTCACTTTCAGAGCCTAGAAAGAAAAATAAAATGCTTATCTTTTATTTCCAAGCGATGTTCTATTAATCTTCAGGAAACAGATATATTTTGTTTACTGTCAAGTCTGTGGTAAACTTTTCTCAACAATTGTGACATGAAGTAAGTACAGTATCACTAAGGAGTGGTAAATCTTAAGAAGTTAAACAGTATTAAATTTTCTCTGGTTTGTTTTGTCTTCATTTCCATCCCAACGCCTAACTAACCAACAGGCTAAAAGTACAAAATTTATCAAACAATTCAAAAATTAAAAGTGTATGGTGGTACTTTTACGCTTTACCTGTAGACCTCAGAGCTAACCCTGTCAGCCTAATTACATCTGGAGACAGTGTGACATCATTTGGCTTTTAAGTAAGACTGAGTTAGAACTCTGTCACTTGAGAACTACATTACAGACAAGTTCCAAATCAATTCCCAGGTTTGCAGCAATTTCTTTGTACCTAATATGCCAAAATAAAAAAAAGGTGTTTTCTTCAGATTTTATAATATTGCCTTTAAAAACATCTCCATGTGTATCATGAGAATGAAATTTTCTTAGACAACATTTAATTATTGTTGGTTATTTTATTTGAATAATTTGTTGGCAATACAACTATAAATTATAGTAGTACTGTAATATATATACTGGCAAGAGCAAATAAGTACAAGAAAGATAATATTTAAGTGTTAATAAAAAGTTTTGAGGTCTTCAGGTAAGAAACTGAATATTGAATGTAATTTTATATTCCATATTTTTATATTCTACATAATACTCTATTTTATATTCTATAGGTTTCATATTTTATATTCAGGTTTTATGTTCGGTATTTTATCAATATATTCTATCAATTCAGTTCAGTTGCTCAGTTGTGTACCTCTTTGTGACCTCATGGACTGCAGCACACCAGGCTTCCCTGTTCATCACCAACTCCCGGGGCTTGCTCAAACTCCTGTTTGTTGAGTCAGTGACGCCATCAAACCATCTCATCCTCTGTTGTCCCCTTTTCCTCCTAACTTCAACCTTTCCCAGCATCATGGTCTTTTCTAATGAGTCAGTTCTTCATATCACACGGCCAAAATAGTGGAGCTTCAGTTTCAGCATCAGTGCTTTCAATGAATATACAGTATTGATTTCCCTCAGGATTGACTGGTTTGATCTCCTTGCAGTTCAAGGGACTGCCAAGAATTTATCCAACACCACAGTTCAAAACATCAATTCTTTGGTGACCAGCTTTCTTTTGATCTAACTCTCATATCCATACATGACTACTGGAAAAACCATAGCATTGACTAGATGGACCTTAGTCGGCAAAGTAATGTCTCTGCTTTTTAATATGCTGTCTAGGTTGGTCATAGCTTTTCTTCCAAGAAGCAAGCATCTTTTAATTTCATGGCTGCAGGCACCATCTGCAGTGATTTTGGAGCCCAAGTAAATAGTCTGTCACTGTTTCCATCGTTTTCCCACCTATTTGCCATGAAGTGATGGAACTACAAGCCATGACCTTTGTTTTTTTTTTAATGTTAAGACAGTTTTTTCACTCTCCTCTTCAAGCCTGCTCTTTCATCAAGCGGCTCTTTAGTTGATTTTTGCTTTCTGCCATAATGGTGGTGTCATCTGCATATCTGATATTATTCATATTTTTCCTTGCAGTCTTGATTCCAGTTTCTGCTTTATCCAGCCTGGCATTTTATATGATATACACTGCATATAAGTTAAAAAAGCAGGGTGACAATATATAGTCTTGATGTACTTCTTTCCCAATTTGGAAACAGTCTATTTTTTCATGTCCAGTTCTAACTGTTGCTTCTTGACTTGAATACAGGTTCCTCAGGAGGCAGGTAAGTTGGTCTGGTAGTCCCATCTCTTTAAGAATTTTCCACAGTTTGCTGTGATCCACACAGTCAAAGGCTTTGTAGTAGTCAATAAAGCAGAAGTGGATGTTGTTTTGGAATTCCTTTGCTTTTTCTATGATCCAACAGATGTAGGCAATTTGATTTCTGGTTCCTCTGCCTTTTCTAAATCCAGCTTGAACATCTGGAAATTCTCGGTTCACATACTGTCAAGCCTCACTTGGAGAATTTTGAGAGTAAGTTTACTAGCGTGTGAGATGAGTGCAATTGTGTGGTAGTTTGAACATTCTTTGGCATTGCCTTTCTTTGATACTGGAATAAAAACTGACCTTTTCCAGTTCTATGGCCATTGCTGAGTTTTCCAAATTTGCCGACATATTGAGTGCATGCAGCACTTTAACAGTATCATTATTTAGGATTTGAAATAGCTGGAATACCATCACCTCCACTAGCTTTGTAGTGATGCTTTCTAATACCCACTTGACTTCACACTCAAGGATGTCTGGCTCTAAGTGAGTAATCACATCATAATGGCTATCTGGGTCACTGAGATCTTTTTTTGTATAGTTCTTCTGTGTATTCTTGCCACCTCTTCTTAATATCTTCTGCTTCTGTCCTTACTGTGCCCATCTTTGCATGCAATGTTCCCTTGGTATCTCTAATTTTCTTGAAGAGTCTCTAGTCTTTCTCATTCTATTGTTTTCCTCTATTTCTTTGCATTGATCACTGAGGAAGGCTTTTTTATCTCTCTTGCTATTCTATGGAACTCTGCATTCAGATGCTTATATCTTTCCTTTTTTCCTTTGCCTTTAGCGTCTCTTCTTTTCTCAGCTATTGTAAGGCCTCCTCAGACAACCGTTTTGCCTTCTTGCTTTTCTTTTCCTCGGGGATGGTTTTGATCACCGCCTCCTGTACAATGTCACAAACCTCCATCCATAGTTCTTCAAGCACTCTATCAGATCTAATCCTATGAATGGATTTGCTGTCACTGTATATAATCGTAAGGGATTTGACTTAGGTCATACTGAATGGCCTAGTGATCTTCCTTACTTTCTTCAATTTAAGTCTAAATTTGGCAATAGAGTTCAAGATATGAGCAAAAGTCAGTTCCTGGTCTTGTTTTTGCTGACTGCATAGAGCTTCACCATCTTTGGTTGCAAAGAATATACTCAATCTGACTTTGGTATTGACCATTGGTGACGTCCAAGAGTAGAGTTATCTCTTGGGTTGTTGGAAGAGTGTGTTTGTTACAAATGGTATGTTCTCTTCACAAAACTCTGTTAGTATTTGCCCTGCTTCATTTTCTCCTCCAAGGCCAAACAAACTTGCCTGTTACTCTAGGTAACTCTTGACTTCCTACTTTTGCATTCCATTCCCCTATGATGAAAAGGACATCTTTTTTGGGTGTTAAGTTCTAGAAGGTCTTGGAGGTCTTCAGAAACCTGTTCAAGTTCAGCTTTTTCAGCATTAGTGATTGGGGCAGACTTGAATTACTATGATATTGAATGGTTTGCCTTGGAAATGAACAGAGGTCTTTCTGCTGTTTTTGAGATGGTACCCTAGTACTGCATTTTGTACTCTCTTGTTTACTATGAGGGTTACTCCATTTCTTCTAAGGGATTCTTGCGCACAGTAGTAGATATAATTATCTAAATTACATTCACCCACTCCGCTCCATTTTAGTTCACTGATTCTTAAAATGTTGATGTTCATTCTTGCCATTCCCTATTTGTCCACTTCCAATTTACCTTGATTCATGGACCTAACATTCCAGGTTTCTATGCAATATTGTTATTTACAGCATTGGACTTTACTTTCATCACCAGATATATCCAAAACTGGGTGCTGTTTTCACTTTGGCTCATCCTCTTCGATTTTTTCTGGATCTATTTCTCTGCTCTTCTCCAGTAGCATACTGGGCACTTACTATCCTGGGGAGTTCATCTTTAAGTGTCGTATCTTTTTACCTTTTCATAAGGTTCATGGGATTCTCCAGCCAGGAATACTGAAGTGATTTGCCATTCCCTTCTCCAGTGGACCATGTTTGTCAGAACTCTCCACCATGACCCGTCCATCTTGGGTGGCCCTACATGGAGTGGTTCATAGTTTCATTGAGTTAGACAAGGCTGTGGTCCATGGGATCAATCTGGTTAATTTTCTGGGATTATGGTTTTCATTCTGTCTCCCCACTGATAAATAAGAGGCTTGTGCAAGCTTCCTAATGGGAGGGACTGGCTGTGGGGCAAACTGGGTCTTCCCCTGATAGGTGAGGCCATGCTCAGTAAATTTTTAATCCAGTTTTCTGTTGATGGGTAGGACTATGTTCCCTCACTGTATATATATGCTGTATTTGTTATCAAAGTTAGAACTGGAATAAGCTTTCAGATTTTCACTCCAGCATATTCCCTGAAGTCAGGCAAGAGTGATAATGTTACTGTAAATGTCTTTCTTAAAGATGTTTTAAGAATGACAATTCTCCTTTTATTATTTCAATTTTCAAGTACCAAAAACTTCAGGCATTTTTTTTTTTTTTAATTATAGCATTGTAAGGACCAGTGGTGGAAAACTTAAATAACCTCATCAATAACTCTAACTTAAGCACTTACTCCTTGTATGTCAATTTATATCATCAATGTGATGTTTTACACTATCAAGTTATTCTGCCTTTTCAACTTATTGAAACTCATTTGCTCTTAGAGATATGAATTCTAAGCATGACAACTGACCTCTCTTTCCAGCCTATTATTTAGAGGTAAAAAGATTATGGGGTCGATAACCAAGCATAATTTTCCCAGAGTCTTCCTGGTAAAATTGAGAACTGGTATTTTTAGGGCTCTTCTATTTTAAGGATCTTACTTGTCAAGAGTACAATCACATACCTGGATTATATTTTATAACATTTCTCAGAGCCTCCAAAGCCATTTCAACTCTTGGTAAGCGGTCTCCATGTTGCTCTGACTCCACTTTTGCAGCATGAGTGATGGCCATGAAGGTGTGGAGGTACTGGGCCTGGGAGCCTATATAATCCAAGAGACTTGCAGCAAATGCTTTTGGAACCTAAATCAAGTAGAAAAATATTTAAAAACGTGTGTCCTTAGAAATAACCTATAACAAAGACTTCACAGTAAAAGCAACAACAAAACATTTCAAGTTATGGAAGTGATTAAATTATACAGACACAAGAAAATACCTATGCATTAAATAAGAACTGAGGAGAAAAGGGATAAAACTCAGCAGCATTAGAAAGTGTTGATCACTGTTGGCCCAAATCCATTAGAAATCTGACCCATCAGTAATATAGTATAATAATTCTGAGATAAGAGTATGCTCCTACTTTATCGAGATAATTGACAGCATGATAGGTAACTTCTATAAATTGGTTGTATTTTTACATTTAAAAATCATATATATTAGATTATAAATTCAAAAGGAAGTTTTCAGAGATTTCACAAATCACTAAACTCATTCTTCTCAGCAGCTATTTTTATATATTATTCTGTGATAAATAACATACATCACAGTTTAGTAAATTCCTTTTTCCAAGAGAAAACTCTAAAACAAAGCCTCACTTCTTTCTTCCTTACAAACCAATCAACCACCAAATCTTTATCACACCCTCCAAAAAAACTATAACAAAACTTTCCTATGTGATCCCCAAGAATGAAGGAATGAAAAGATTATTTGCTTCTGGAAGTGATTAGGGGTCATCTCAAGAAATGACCTGATGTGACCCAGTCATCTTCTAAAAATTCTCTTTGCTCTCCTCTTCTATTTTCTTAATTTTAAAAACTGGCCAGAGATAGTACTGTCTGGTGGTCTAAAATTTAACATGATAGAGTATGTAAAAGGCCTTACAGTTCCACAAGAGACTGCAGACCTGCAGGCATATATACATGATACAGTTGAGTAGTATTATGCATAAAATACAAAAAATAGCTGGGAAAGGAATAAATTCTTATTCACGAATCCATTAAATTCCCCCCAACAATCAAAACAAAAAGTCTTGCAAGTTATCTATGGTCACCCTATCACATACCGAAGTTAGTATAAAATATTTGGCAAAAAACAGATACTATTTCAATATATACAATGTCAATAAACCAGTAGCTTTTAATAACAAATGATCAAAAGTTACAGGCAAAATCAAAAGTAGAGAGCTTACCTCAAGTGGGAAAGTAGGAACTTCATTATAGACTCTAACAAAAATCTCCCCTACGATAA
This sequence comes from Neotragus pygmaeus, assembly GCA_006410875.1. Taxonomy (NCBI): domain Eukaryota; kingdom Metazoa; phylum Chordata; class Mammalia; order Artiodactyla; family Bovidae; genus Neotragus; species Neotragus pygmaeus. The sequence goes on along the minus strand of SJYV01048088.1, from coordinate 8,794 downwards.
GTTCTTTGGCATGATCACTGTAGACAAATTCTGATCCATAAGTTTTGTCACAGTCACCCTTTAAAAAAAAGATAATTGTTAGATATAAATCAGAATCATTAGTGTGTAGTTTATAAATCTATCCATATGCAGTTTAATAACTTATCAGATAAATAACTTCAAAGATCCATTCATTTTTCCATAGGAGAAAAATGTGGTGGGATTCACATCATAGCACTTAATGCAATTTTAACATTTATAATTAGTAATATGGGCTCTGGAAAAGGCATGCATGTGTGAACGTGTGTTAGTCACTTAGTCATGTCTGACTCCTTGAGACCCTTTGTAGTGTAGCCCACCAGGCTCTTCTGTCCATGGGATTTTTCAGGCAAAAATACTGGAATGGGCTGCCATTTCCTCCTCCAGGGGATTATTCTAACCCAGGGATCAAAACTGTATCTTCTGTATTGCAGGCGGATTCTTTACCAGCTAAGCCATCAGGGAAGCCCCTAACAAAGTTCTGTTATATATAGGCAGAGTTATGCTATTTTTTGGTCCAAAATTGAAACTCATTTTAAAATTTCAAAACATCACTGAGGTCATCCAACGAAATATCTTAGACCTGGTGTTTACAAGCAAGTATGACATGTGGCTCTCCTCTTAGCAGACATTTGGCCTGGTCAGAGATAGGGTGATAGAATTAAGAGATGAACATGTCTGAACTGGTTTTAAAAAGTAATACTTTAAGTGAAAAGTGCAAGAAAACAGGGTCTCTGAATTTAAAAAGCAAGGTAATATATCAGTTGAAAAATCAAGAAGAATTTCCATTTAAGGACAAAGAAAAAGATAGGAAAACAGGAAAGGAACTGGGGGAAAAAATAGCCCCAAGAAGGTTTTGGTTGAAATTACATAAAATTTATATTGGATTGAAATAATATGTAAAAGTATATAATAAATTGTAAAGAAAAATGAATGCTCCTCTGTCCATGGGATTCTCCAGGCAAGAATACTGGAGTGGATCACCATTTCCCTCCAGGGGATCTTCCCAACACAGGACTCGAACCTGGGTCTCCTGTATTGAAGGCAGATTCTTTACCAACTGAGCTAGGAGGGAAGCAGGAATAAACTGTAAAGGGCTAAACAAAGAAAGAATGATATTCTCTCTCTTCTGGTAAAAAAACAGATGATATGTAGAAATCTGAGACTGGTTCTTCCTAGCTCTGCAATTCTCAAAACTACTATCAATGAAGACCTCTGACTGACTATCATGAAATGAGTGGTAAGCCAAATTTTGCATAATCCAGGACACTCAGTGATGGTTACTCTTTAATGAAGTCCAAATTCACAAACATAAATGTCTTCTAAACCATCAAGATTCAACCATCTAGTTATGTATTATCCAGGCCAACTCCTTATTTCCCATTCTACTCTCTGTCTTTGGATTTTTTCTGACTTACTACCTTCTCCACTATAAAGTGGCAGGATACAAGAAATTATTAACTTACTTTTTTAATCATGCTTTCCTGTTGAGATTCAAGAAATTCAAGTAGTTCTGCTCTTGTAGAATTGTTCCATATCAAATAGGGGCTCTCTGTGTTACTGTTAAGCATCTTCAAAATCTAGAAGACAGAATATTACTGCTTTATAATATTTAGGAAAAATATTGAAGTTATCATTCATTTAAATTGTCTATGACACACCAAGCTCTGCAACAGGAACCTTAAGTACAATGGGCTTGAATAATTTTAACAGATTTGAAAATATAATGTTTACCATTCTGCAGCTGAGAAAAATCAAGATTTCTCTGAGAAAGATCAAATTATTTGTTCCAGGTCTCACAGCATTTAAGTGGTGAAACTGGAATTTAAATTTGATTCTGTTTTCACATCTCATTCTTAACATTTGCTCTGCTTTGGTGAAAATCACACACAATATTTTATTAAAGCATTTTATAAACAGTAAATATAAGCTTAAAAAGAATACCACACGACCTTTATATACATATATTGGAAAACAAAATCTAAGTCTTTATGAAGCATACTCCTAGAAAGGGAAGTAGAATTTACTGGCAGAGATTGAGTTCCAATTTTTTCAGCCAAACCTGGATTCAAGGCTGCATTAAGTAGTTCTGCAGACATAAGCTTATGCCTGCTTAGCCATCTAGAGTGCTTTCCCTTTGTATCGCTCGACTCAATTTTAAGTGTATACATACACACTTAACTCTCCTTTAAATGTTTTTTTGTGGAGGGAGAGTAGGGGTGTGTGTCTCACAGCTTGCAGGATCTTATTTCCTCAACCAGGGACTGAATCCAGGCCCTTGACTTGAATCCAAATCCTAATCAATGGACCATCAGGGAATTCCCAAAGTGTTGTAATAAGAGGTTTTTACACTACATTTTCTGAGTGCTAGGAGTAAAGAAGGGAGCTATTATCCCCAGACATACAGAGCTGCTATCATCAGCACTAAGACACAATAACCAAATTTCTTAGTTGAGAGAACAAGTGTGTGAGTATTTTCAATTTTTAGGTTTCTGAGATCAATCAACATTGTTATATCCCTCTATTATGTAGAGGATCTTACAATATTTATCAAAACCCAGGCTAGCTCTGAAGCACATACCTCAGTAGCACTAATCACAGCAAGCTTTCTAGCAACATAGGGGGTAAGCATGCCAGCTAAACTTTTCCTTATGGTTGGATTTTCCGGTGTTGCTTGTTCTTCAGGCAGATAACCTCCAAGGCGACTTAGAGCTCGGACACTCAGTTTGGCAAGGCTGTTGGCTACTTCCTGTTACAAAAAAATTAACATAGTTCTTAAAACAGATCTCTTACCAGGCAATAGTACATTTATGGAATCAACACAGTATGGAATATATTAAGGAAGAGAAAGTAAAGAAAAAGAAACAAAAAAGGTACTGAAGTCCCCAACACTAATGTCAGGAGTTTATCAAAAGTAAAAGTCAAGAGAATTCAGTACCACCAAATCAGCCTGAAAACAAATGTTAAAGGGACTTATATAGCTAGGAAATACAAGAGGAGAAAAAGATATATATATCTTTATATATATATATATATATATATAAAAAACACAAACAATTAGTTCATCAGTTCAGTTCAGTTCAGTCGCTCAGTCATGTCTGACTCTTTGCGACCCCATGAATTGCAGCATGCCAGGCCTTTCTGTCCATCACCAACTCCCGGAGTTCACTCAAACTCACGTCCAACGAGTTGGTGATGCCATCCAGCCATCTCATCCTCTGTTGTCCCCTTTTCCTCCTGCCCCCAATCCCGCCTAGCATCAGAGTCTTTTCCAATGAGTCAACTCTTCGCATGATGTGGCCAAAGTACTGGAGTTTCAGCTTTAGCATCATTCCTTCCAAAGAATACCCAGGGTTGATCTCCTTTAAAATGGACTGGTTGGATCTCCTTGCAGTCCAAGGGACTCTCAAGAGTCTTCTCCAACACCACAGTTCAAAAGCATCAATTCTTCAGTGCTCAGCNGCTTTAGCATCATTCCTTCCAAAGAATACCCAGGGTTGATCTCCTTTAAAATGGACTGGTTGGATCTCCTTGCAGTCCAAGGGACTCTCAAGAGTCTTCTCCAACACCACAGTTCAAAAGCATCAATTCTTCAGTGCTCAGCCTTCTTCACAGTCCAACTCTCACATCCATACATGACCACAGGAAAAACCATAGCCTTGACTAGATGGACCTTTGTTGGCAAAGTAATGTCTCTGCTTTTCAATATGCTATCTAGGTTGGTTATAACTTTCCTTCCAAGGAGTAAGAGTCTTTTAATTTCATGGCTGCAGTCACCATCTGCAGTGATTTTGGAGCCCCCCAAAATAAAGTCTGACACTGTTTCCCAATCTATTTCCCGTCAAGTGATGGGACTGGATGCCATGATCTTCGTTTTCTGAATGTTGAGCTTTAAGCAAACTTTTTCACTCTCATCTTTCACCTTCATCAAGAGGCTTTTTAGCTCCTCTTCACTTTCTGCCATAAGGGTGGTGTCATCTGCATATCTGAGGTTATTGATATTTCTCCCAGCAATCTTGATCCCAGCTTGTGTTTCTTCCAGTCCAGCGTTTCTCATGATGTACTCTGCACATAGGTTAGATAAGCAGGGTGACAATATACAGCCTTGATGTACTCCTTTTCCTATTTGGAACCAGTCTGTTGTTCCATGTCCAGTTCTAACTGTTGCTTCCTGACCTGCATATATAGGTTTCTCAAGAGGCAGGTCAGGTGGTCTGGTATATATCAATAATTGCTTTAAAAATAAATGTATTAAATGCTGCAACCAAAAGACACAGACAGCTGAATGGATACAAAAATAAGACCCATATATATGGTGTCTAGAAGAAATCCACTTCAGACCTAAAGACATATATAATGACTGAAACTGAGAGGGTGGAAAAATATATTCCATGCCAATGTAAACCAAAAGAAAGCTGGAGTAGCAATCCTCATATTAGACTAAGGAGACCTTAAAATAAAGAATATTACAAGAGATAAGGAAGGACACTACCTAATAATCAAGGAATCAGTACAAGAGGAAGACGTAACAATTGCAAACATCTATACAACCAACATAGGAACACCTCAGCACATAACACAAACACTAACGGACATAAAAGGAGAAATTGACAGTGACACAATAATAGGATGAGACTTTAACATCCCACTTACACCAATGGACAGATCACAAAAACAGAAAATGAATAAGGAAAGACAAGTCTTAAATGATATATTAGATGAGATGGATCTCATTGATATCTTCAAGACATTTCATCCAAATACACAAGAATACACTTCCTTCTTAAGTGCACATGGAACATTCCATTCTCCAGGCTACACCACATCTTGGGTCATAAATCTAACCTCAGTAAATTTAAGAAAACTGAAATTGTACCAAGCATCTTCTCTGACCACAGTGCTATGAGACAAGACATCAATTACAAGAAAAAAAAATGTAAAAAACACAAACATATGGAGATTAAACTATACATTTCTAAATAACAAACTGATTACTGAAGAGATCAAAAGGCAAATCAAAAAATTCCTAGAAACAAATGATAAGGAAAACACAACTCAAAATCTATGGGATGCAGCAAAAGCAGCTCTAAGAGGGACGTTTATAGCAATACAATCCTACCTCAAGAAACAAGAAAAAAAATCACACAACCTAACTTTACACCTAAAACAACTGGAAAAATTATTTAAAAAACCAAAAATTAGCAGAAAGAAAGAAATCATAAAGATCAGAGCAGAAATCAATGAAAAAGAAATAAAAGAAACAATAGTAAAGATTAACAAAACTAACAGATGGTTGAGAAGATAAACAAAATTGACAAACCTTTAGCCAGACTCATCAAGAAAAAAACAGAAGAATCAAATCAACAAAATTAGAAGTGAAAAAGGAGAGGTTACAACAGACAGTGCAGACATATAAAGGATTATAAGACTATTATAAACAACTATAAGGCAATCGAATGGATCAACTGGAAGAAATGGACAGATTCTTAGAAAAGTTTAATCTTCCAAGACTGAACCAGGAAGAAATAGAAATTATGAAAAACCCAATTACAAGTACTGAAATCAAAAATGTGAACAAAAATCTCCCCAAAAGCAAAAGCCCAGGACCAGATGGCTTCACAGGTGAATTCTATCAAACATTTAGAGAAGAGCTAATGCCTATCCTTCTAAAACTCCTTCAAAAAATTGCAGAGGAAGAAACACTTCCAAACCCATTCTATGAGGCCACCAACACCCTGATACCAAAAACAGACAAAGACAACACACAAAAAAGAAAGCTACAGGCTAATATCACTGATAAACATGGATGTTAAAATCCTCAACAAAATTCTAGCAAACAGATTTCATCAACACATTAAAAAGGTAACACACCATGATAAAGTTGAGTTTATTCCAGGGATGGAAGGATTCTTCAATATAGGCAAATCAATCAATGTGATATACCATATAAACCAATTGAAAGATGAACACATGATTATTTCAATAGATGCAGAAAAAGCCTTTTGACAAAATTCAGCATGCTTTTATGATCAAAACTTCAAAAAATGGGCACAAAAGGAACCTACCTCAACATAATAAAGACCATATATGATAAACCCACAACAAACATTATTTGCAATGGTGAAAAACTACAACCATTTTCCCTAAGATCAGGACCAAGACAAGGGTGTCCACTCTCACCCCTAGAATTCAACATAGCTTTGGAAATCCTAGGTACAAAAATCAGAAAAGAAAAAGAAAGAAAAGGAATCCAGATTGGAAAAGAAAAGTAAAGCTCTCACTGTTTGCAGATGACATGATACTGTACACAGAAAACCTTAAAGATACTATCAGAAAACTAGAGCTAATCAGTGAATTTAGCAAAATCACAAGACAGAAAATCAATACACAGAAATCACTTGCATTCCTATATACTAACAATGAAAAATCAGAAAGAGAAATAAAGGAATCAACCCCATTCATGACTGCAACAAAAAGAATAAAATATTTAGGAATACGACTACCTAAGGAGACAAAAAAACTGCATACAGGAAACTATAAGACACTGCTGAAAGAAATCAAAGATGACATTAACAAATGGAGAGATATTCCATGTTACTGGCGTGGAAGAATCAACACTGTGAAAATGACTGTACTACCAAACACAATCTACAGATTCAATGTGATCCCTATCAAAGTACCAATGGCATTTTTCATAGAACTAGAACAAAAAAAACCTCACAATTTATATGGAAATACAAAAGACCCCGAACAGCCAAAGCAGTCTTGAGAAAAAAGAACAGAGCTGAAAGAATCAACCTTCCTGACTTCAGACTATACTACAAAGTTAGAGTCATCAAAACAGTATGACACTGGCACAAAAACAGAAATATAGACCAATGCAACAAGATAGAAAGCCCAGAAATAAACCCACATACCTATGGGTACCTTATTTTTGACAAAGGAGTCAAGAATACACACAGGAGAAAGACAGCCTCTTCAATAATTGGTTCTGGGAAAACTGGACAGCTGTATGTAAAAAAATGAAATTAGAAAACTTTCCTAATACTGTACACAAAGATGAACTCAAAATGGATTAAATGTTAAGACCAGAAACTATAAAACTCTTGGAGGAAAACATAACCACAACATTTGATGACATAAATCAAAGCAAGATCCTATATAAGCCCTGTCCGAGAGAAATAAAAACAAAAATGAACAAGTGGGACCTGATTAAACTTAAAAGCTTTTGTACAGCACAGGAAACTATAAGCAAGGTGAAAAGACAACCCTCAGAATGGGAGAAAATAACAGCAAATTAAACAACAGAAAAGGATTAATTTCCAAAATATACAAACAGCTTGTTTAACTCAAGACCAGGAAAAAAAAAACAACTCAATCAAAAAGCGGGAGAAAAGACCTAAACAGAAATTTCTCCAAAGAGGACATAGACATGGCTAATAAACACATGAAAAGACGCTCAACACTGCTCATCATTAGACAAGTGCAAATCAAAACTACAATGAGATATCACCTCACTGGTCAGAAAGGCCATCATCAGCTAGAGAAGGTATGGAGAAAAGAGAATGCTCTTGTGCAGCTGGAAGGAATGTAAATTGATACAGCCACCATGGAAGACGGTATGGAGAGATTCCTTAAAAAACTAGGATAAAACCATCGTATGATTCAGCAATCCCACTCCTAGGCATATACCCCGAGGAAACCAAAACTGAAAAGGACACATGTACCCTCATATTCATTGCAGCACTACTTACAAAAGCTAGAGCATGGAAGCAACCTAGATGGCCATCAACAGATGAATGGATAAAGAAGTTATGTACATATACACAATGGAATATTATTCAGGCATAAAAAGGAACACATTTGAGTCAGTACTAATGAGGTGGATGAACCTATAGCCTATTATACAGGGTGAAGTAATATCATATACTAATGAAAATATAAGGAATTCAAAAAGATTGTACCTAAGAATTTATCTGCAGGGCAGTAGCGACAGAATGTGGTCCACTGGAGAAGAAAATGGCAAACCACTTCAGTATTCCTGCCTTGAGAACCCCATGAACAGTATGAAAAGGCAAAATGATAGGATACTGAAAAAGGAACTCCCCAGGTCAGTAAGTGCCCAATATGCTACTGGAGATCAGTGGAGAAATAACTCCAGAAAGAATGAAGGGATGACGACAAAGCAAAAACAATACCCAGCTGTGGATGTGACTGGCAATAGAAGCAAGGTCCAATGCTGTAAAGAGCAATATTGCATAGGAACCTGGAATGCCAGGTCCATGAATCAAGACAAATGGGAAGTGGTCAAACAAGAGATGGCAAGAGTGAACGTTGACATTCTAGGAATGAGCAAACTAAAATGGACTGGAATGGGTGAATTTAACTCAGATGACCACTATATCTACTACTGCAGACAGGAATCCTTCAGAAGAAATGGAGTAGCCATCATTGTCAACACGAGTCTGAAACGCAGTACTTGGATGAAATCTCAAAAATGACAGAATGATCTCTGATCGTCTCTAAGGCAAACCATTCAATATCACAGTTATCCAAGACTATGCCCCAACCAGTAATGCTGAAGAACCTGAAATTGAACAGTTCTATGAAGACCTAGAAGACCTTATAGAACTAACACCCCCAAAAGATGTCCTCTTCATTATAGGGGACTGGAATGCTAAAGTAGTAAGTCAAGAAACACCTGGAGTAACAGGCAAATTTGGCCTTGGAATGTGGAATGAAGCAGGGAAAAGACGAATAGAGCTTTGCCAAGAAC
>SJYV01048085.1:0-15170 GCA_006410875.1 Neotragus pygmaeus | reverse complement strand
TGAAATATTTTCCAGAAGAGCATTTTGGAGTGGATTTCCTTACATATAGTTTTATATGTGTATATATATAGAGAAAGATTCTAGTTTTTATCCTTTCTTTTTGAGGAAACATGAACAGGATTGTAAATAACAGGATCCTAGATAATTAACAGATTGATCCTTGCACTTTGTTGCTATATTTCTGTAGTCAAATTTGGTAGAGGACAGACTTGTTTTCATCAGAACTATATAATGCATGAGTTGAGACCGAGAGTTGAGACCGAGTTCAATCGAATAAGCACAAGCTTATGACAATCTTGGAAAAGCTTGCAGCTTTCTCAAAAAACCTTAGGTACTTTCTTGGCAAAACCCAAGGCTTTTGTAAGATTTGTTTTCTCAGGTTGGTTTGTCTTGAAACCCATTTTTCTGGAGTCTGTTACAAGACTTATAAAATGTGAAGATATCAGAACTAAATTTGTTTTTGTCAGGTAACTTAGAAAACATAATGTCAACTAATAGATTCTTATTTTCAGTGCAGCTGTGTACACTTTCATAAAATTATGGGAGAATTTTAAACACTTTTTTGTACATGATCATTACAGTTCTCGAAAAATGATTTTTGAAATTAATTAATGAACATATTGGAAACAATTTGCTAGGTGAGTCTCATTTTATAATTAATATTTGTATGTTAAGTATATATACTGGGAAATATATAATGGGGAAAGAGTTGACTGTACCTCTATCTGTAATAAAAATTAGACTTAATAATGCAAAAATGAAATTACATATTTGAATATAAATTTAATAATAGTTTGATAAAATAAAATCAGTTGAAATGCATAAAATTATACTATTTTCTTGGTAATAGTAGAACAGAGTAACAAATTTTGTCAAACAAGTATGTTATCTATTTTAAAGATACGGTATTTACATTTTGAAATGCATAGATCATTTACCAAAATTATGTTAGTGCTGCTAAATTTATGAACATAATCAAGTCTATGTTTTCAAATTTATCCTTTCCAACACCATGGTTGAATGAAAAATATGGACAACCTAAAAGTTGAGAATCATGTTTTATTTGACAGACTTCCTAAGGGCTTCAAGCCTGGGAGACAGACTCTCAGAATAGCTCTGAAGGACTATTCCAAAGAAGAAAGGGAGAATCCAGGATACATAGGGATATTTGCAACAAAGACCAGGTAGTTGGAACATCAGAAAATTGCCATTAATTAAAGAAAACCAGATGTTTCAAGTTTTTCAGTTTAGCACTTTTCTATGTATGTATGAGAAGATACAAGAGTCTGGGTTCATTGAATTCATTCTTCTGATAGCTTAACTATCTGGGGCTGATATCCTGTTCTTTTGCTTTCCTGAGTTCCCTCAGGGCACGCCATTGAGGGTGGCTGTAGTGCCTGAGAAGGCAATGGCACCCCACTCCAGTACTCTTGCCTGGAAAATCCCATGGACAGAGGAACCTGGTAGGNACCCACCTTAGTCCCCCAAGTCTGGGACACTGATCACCCATCCATAGCCAAACATCATCCCCCAGTCCACATTACCCTAAACGACCCCTCAACTATAATCACCCAACCACAGAACCCTCTCACTCCAGAGGCCAACAAAGAACTTAAGCTTATCATAGACCATCTTCTTCAATCCTTTATCTTAATTCCTACCTATTCACCACACAACACCCCTATTCTGGCAGTAAGGAAGGGACTAAACTCTTGGAGACTGGTCCAGGATCTGCGAAAAGTCAATGAGGCCATCACATCAACATTCCCAGTAGTCCCTAACCCTTACACCCTTCATCTACCATAACCCTGACTGCAACCCACTTCACGGTATTAGATCTCGAAGATGCCTTTTTCATCATCCCTCTCCACCCTCTCTCCCAATCTCTTTTCACCTTCACCTGGCAAGACACCGAGACTCAACAACTAACATGGACAGTTCTCCCCCAGGGTTTCAGAGACAGTCCCCACTTTTTTGGACAGGCTTTACAAAAGGACCTACAGACACTTGACCTAGCCCTGAGTCATCTCCTCCAATAGGTAGATGACCTCCTCCTTTGTGGCCCACCTGAAAACTCTACCTCCAACATACTGTCAAGCTCCTTGGGGCCCTGGGATCCTAGGGTCATCAGGTATCCCAACCTAAGGCCCAAATAGCCCAGACAAATGTCAACTACAGGGCTCTCCATATCCCATCAACAAAGAACTATTCCCCCAGATAGAATTCAGGCCTTAATTAACTGTCCACTTCCAAAAACAAAAAGGGAGCTTCTGTCTATCCTTACCCTCGTAAACTTTTTCCATATCTGAATCCCTAACTTCTCCCTCATTGCAAAGCCACTCTATGAGGCAACTAAAGGATGTCTGGATGAGCCCCTCTTTAATCCTTCCTCGCTGGCCAATCCTCTTCACCAGCTCACCCAGAGCCTCCTCCGAGTACCAACTCTCCACTTGCCAGATCACACCAGACCATTCTTTCTTTTTTCACATTCCAACCAAGGACAGGCCCTGGGACTTCTGTGTCAGTGGGCCAGAGACACTTGGGCTCCCATAGCCTATCTATCAAAACAGATGGACATGGTGACCAAGAGGTGGCCTCCCTGTATACAGGCCATGGCTGCTATTGCAGCCTTCATACCCGAAGCAAATAAAGTCTCTAGATATGCCCCTTTAACAGTCTGTCCTCCACACACCTTCCAAGACTTACTATCACATCGGGCTTTCCTCTCCCTTCCCACTTCCAGGGTACAGATCCTACATGCCTTTCTCCTTGACCCTCAGCTCTTATTCTCCCCCTGCTCTCCCCTTAACCCCACCAGCTTATTACCCATGTCCTCGACAACAGATCCCCTCCTGCATAGCTGCAGCCTAACAGTAGATCTTACCCCAAACCCCTTCCAACATTTAAGAGATCAGCCCATCCTAGACCCAGACACCCCACACTGGTTTATTGATGGCAGTTCTCAAAAATCTCCACCTTTTGCAGCAGGATATGCCATCATCCAGGGGGACCTTTGTCACAATCATGGAACCCAGACAATTGAAGCTTCACCTCTGCCACCTCACACCACCTCCCAACAGGCAGAACTGATAGGTCTCACCAGAGCTTGAACTCTGGATAAAAAATCTAAGGGTTAACTTCCATACAGACTCCAAATATGCCTATAACATACTACACTCAAACATCCTAATATGGAGAGAAAGAGGTTTCCTAACCCAAAAGGGATCCTCCATTATTAATTCAGACCTGATCCACAAACTTCTAGGGGCAGCACGCTTACCAAACAAAGTCACCCCATCTTCCACTGTAAGTAAGTAACTAAGTGTTAGTTGCTCAGTTGTGTCCGACTCTTTGTGACCCCATGGACTGTAGCCCTCTGTCCATGAGATTTTCCAGGAAAGGATACTGGATTGTGTTGCCATTTCCTTCTCCAGGGAATCTTTCCAACCCGGGTCTAACCCAGGTCTCCTGCACTGCAGGCAGATTCTTTACCAACTGAGCTACAAGCACTGTAGGGGACATCAAAAGGGAATTCTATCAGCCTACAACAATGCTGCAGACCAACCTTAAACCGACATCCTTTGCAATCCATCAAATGTGAGGCAGCCTCCCAGCACAAGATTGGCAGATAAATTTTACTCATATGCCCCCAGTACGGAGAGTCAGATACCTCCTGGTCCTTGTGGACACATTTTCAAGATTGGGAGAAACATTTCCCATTAAAAACAAAAGAGCCCATACCGTGGCCCAAATCCTCTTCACAGAAATTATCCCCAGGTTTGGCCTACCTTCATCCCTACAGTCTGATAATGGCCCAACATTTACATCCGAGGTCACCCAACAACTTGTCCAATTCTTACAGATACCCTGGAAATTTCACATTCCATACTGTCTTCAGTCCTCAGGAAAGGTAGAAAGGATGAATAGAATAATCAAAGAAACACTTACCAAACTAACCCCCGAAGTACATCTGGATTGGACTAAACTTTTGCCAGTTGTTCTCCTCAGAATACGGGCTTTGCCCAGAAAGCCCCTGGGGCTGAGCCCCTTTGAGGTGATGTATGGAAGGCCCATGCTCCCTCCTGGATGCCCCCCTGAACCTCCTCCCATACCAAGCTTCTTACACTCCCCTCTGCTGGCGGAACTCTGCAATGCCCTCTGGAAATATGTCAACCACAACTTGCCTGCCCCTGATCCTCAAGCTTCCCTACCCCTTTTACAAATTGGGGACATGGTCTACCTGTCTGATAATCCCCAAGGTGACCTAACCCCAAAGTGGCAGGGACCATTCAAAATCATCCTTCTTACCCCAATTGTAGCTAAACTCGAGAAGGTCACCTCCTGGGCACACCTGTCTTGCCTAAAACAGGTCACCTCCAATCCTGCGCTGCCCTCCTTAAATGACACCTATCCGGTCTCCCTCACATGACCCACATCCTTAAAATTCACCCAGCGACAACCTATGTCAACCATCCAAGAGAACACTGAATGACCTGGACTCTCTTCAACCTACAACTGTTCCTGACCCAACTACTACAAGACCTCTGGACCAGCGCCCCAACAGAAACCTCCTTCAAAGACCTGACTACACTGGAGTCTCAACTGTGGCTCCAGGGAACGTTCTACAACCTGACTCCAGACAAAACTGATTTCTTTACTCTCATTCTCTACATAATTCTACATCCTAATGAGCACTGTTCTTCCTCAAGTTCAACCAACCACCAACTTGGGGCCTTTTTCCCCTCGCCCTGACCGGCCTCTCCCTGTCTCACTAACTATAATAGCCCTCTTAATCTTAACTCTTGTTATGGGTCTAGTAACTGTCTCCCCTCAGGAATAGCTACCTATCCTTCCTCTTTCCGTGGATATTGCCTTCGATGCTAGCTGTGTTCTACTCCTAGGGTGCTATTTCCTCTGTTCTGCCTAACTAATAGTCCCATGACTCCTCTGTTCCTTATCCTTGCTGCACTCCACAGCCCTACTCACTGTTAAAGTACAAAAAAGAGAGTTACGTGAGTACCTGCCATAAGCCAAATGGGAGAAATGTATGTTTCTATCCCATTACCCACTGGGGGTACTCAGATGGGGTGGAGTACTAGATCAAAATCAGGAAAAGAAACAAAAACAAGTCATAAAAAACATAATTTCCCAGTTACAGGTGACCCTTGAGCCTTATAAACACCTAGACCTCCTTTCCCAATTATGACTTCTCCTAAAACCTCCCTCTGGCAACCAACACTTTACCTGTCTTCTCAACTCTTCCTTCCATTTTTTCCAGTATACGCAACACACATCCCAGTGCTGGATATGCATGTCACTGTCTCCCTCACCACACATAGCAATTCCCTTACCCACAACCTGGCTGTCACAGGGCAACTATACCTCCCCTCCCCAACAAAAAACTACACAACTCACTGGGTCAGTCTCTGACAATGCCTTATTTTCAGCCTCTTCAAACCTAACCTGTATTAACTACTCTAGTCCCAACTACACTGGTCTTACAAACTCCACTCCCTCCTCTGTTCCACTTGGGTTCTCTGGAACAGCACAGATAATTTCATCAATCCAGGAATCTTCATTCTCTGCGGGACCTATGCATATTCATGTCTCTCCTTGGACGCCCCTGGACCTTGCATCTTGGTCTTCCTGACCCGGAGTCTAACATTGCTCAAAGAAGAAGAGATAGGGCAAATAGTCTACCCACAAGGGGAACTTTCCCACAGGAAAAGATGAGCTGTCATAGCCCCCTCCTGATTAGGACTGGCATAGCAGCAGCCCTAGGCACCGAGATTGAAAACATCTCAACCTCTGCCCATTTCTACTACAAGCTGTCCCAAGAACTTAATGAAGACATGGAGCAGGTAGTGGAGTCCTTCGTTTCAATCTAAAGACAAATTAACTCATTAGCTTCTGTGGCCCTACAAAATAGACGAGCCCTGGACCTTCTCATGGCAGAAAAGGAGGGACCCGCCTTTTCCTAACAGAGGACTTGCTGCTATTTTGTTAATGAAACGGGCATAGTCCAGGGCAGAGTCAAAGAACTTAGAGACAGAATTGAACGCCGCAGAAAAGAATTACAAAACCTTTACAGTCCCCAAAACCTGTTCCAACAGGTTCTCCCTTGGTTGTTCCCTTTCCAGGGACCACTGGTACTTACCATTATATTCCTTTTATTTGGACCCTGTCTCTTCAATCTCTTTCAAAGGTTTCTCCAAGAACGGATTCGGGCCATCTCTCAAGATCAGCTCAAGACCATTTTTCTTCTTGAGAGCCTCACCCCAAGCTCAGAAAAAGGAGACCCTGGGCCCTAAGACGATCCTCCATTCCAGACCCAAAATTTTTGCCCCTATTCAGTAGGAAGTAGCCAGAGAGATATGGCACCCTTTCCCCCATTTTTTTTTTTTATGATTTCAGGGTCTGGAATGAAGGAGTCTTTTAGGCCTAAAAAAGAAAACAACAGTTACAAAGGCTCTTGCTGAATCATCTAACTTCAGAGAAAACAAAACAGAACTTTAGGTCCCACCCTGATGCTCCAGAACGGTTGCATCTATCTGGGACTTACCCCCTGTCCAGAAACCTTCCACCCCCTACACCTGCACAGAAGACTTATCTCCCTCTGCTCAACTACAAATGCCATCTCAACCACAGAATACCCAAAACATCCTGCCTGATTAATGTTTCCCTTATCGCTTCCACAAACCTCCCTATAAATATGGAGCCTCCCTGATCCCTCTCTGTGTTCAGCCTGGTCGTTAGGCCGACTGTTGCCCCTCCTTGCCTGAATAAAGGTAACCTACTTCTGTTGAGGTCGTCTTTCCTCTTTCTGCCTCGGCTCGGACTATATCTTACACTTCCAAAATGAAAAGAGTTTTTATAAACCTGGATGACCTAATAGAATGCCTCAAAATAAAAGGAGATTAAATTGGTAAAATGGCAAAGAGTGAATTAATGAATTCACTGTAACAGAACATATTTCATTACAAATACCTTGAATCTATAAATGAATAAATTAAAATTTTGATGAGAGCCATGATACATTACATGATTTCAAAATTACTCCTTAATGAGTAACTAATGAGAGTAACAACAGATGTGGCCTTCTAAATTTTGCTTAAGACTTTTGAATGTATATGTTGCCGATTTGTCCCAGTCTTAGATACAACTTTTACTGAATTGAGGCAAATTCATATTAATAGATGAAAATGCATTTAATAAAATAAGCATTTTTCTGTTAATTTAACTGTCTCTTCTCTTGATCATTTTGATGTTCATACTTAATAGTGTCATCTACCTCTTATTAACAAGGACATTTTCTTATAATAAAATCCATTTGACTAAATTAATTAATAATTATTAAATGCTTAGAATACATTTTCTGTAAACAACTCAGTTAAGCTGATTTACATAAGTAAATATTCACTTGCACCAGTTCTGATTACACAGTTTAAATTTGTATCTCTTTTTTGGCTCCCTTAATCTCTTTATTAATTTAAAATCACAATAATTTATCTTGCTATTAATCATAAGTATAAAATATAATTGGGCTTCCCAGGTGGCAATAGTAGTAAAAGGCCCACCTGTCAACACAGGAGATATAAAAGATCTGGGTTCAAACCCTGAGTAGGGAAGATCCCCTGGAAGATAAAATGGAAAACCACCTCAGTATTCTTGCCTGGAGAATCCCATGGACAGAGCAGCCTGCCAGGTTACAGTCTATGAGGTCACAAAGAGGCAGACACAACTGAAGCAACTTAGCATGATTAAAATATAAACCACAATATATGCCAGTTTTAATATTTTTACACCCATCCTCTGACTAAGTAGTTTTCTAGTCATGATGAGACAACAGATGTGATACATAGAAAGAAGCATCTGAATATACCCTCAGTATTCATATTTTATCCATCTAACATTATATTAAACACTTTTATCTTATTAGGCTTGTGATGGGTAATAGTGAACAAAATGCCTACTTTTATGCCCTCACAGAACTGACAGGCTAAAGGAAGGAGACAGAACATGTTGATTGTGTCTGTGTGTGTATACAGGTATACTCACAGCTGTATACATATGCACACGCGTGCATACATATGGTAAATACATTATTATTTTCAGTAAAAGCACTAAACGTGGGTTAAAGGGGTTCTACATTAAACAGAGTGTTCAGAGACGTTTTCTCTGACAGTAACTTTTGAGCCCCACTAGACCTATGAAAAGAATTGTGGCAAGAGCTTGAGGGGTTAGGACACAAAATGCAAAGGTGTGTGGCCAAAAAAAAAAAACAACAACAACAACAACAAAAAGTAATTTGAGAAATTGGATGTTGTGTGTGTTTTTCACAGAATGAATGCTAGGGAAGATGGAGAATTAGGCAGAAGCCAGGGCACATAAGGCAAAATTTAATTTCACAATGAGAAGTTTGGATTTTCCTTTTTTGTCTGTTGGAAAGACTTTAATGTTGTCCAAATTAAATTTATTTTGCCTTTTAAAAGAACACTCAGGACCACTGAAAGAGAAGCATAGTGAGTTGTGGAAGGTGATGAAAGAGGTGATAAAAAAGAAGCATAGTGAGTTGTGGGAGGTGATGCTGCAGTAAGCTGATGCCACATTATATCAAGTAGTGCAGGCATGTTAGGATTCTAGAACTGATTCTTAGGCCACTGAAGAGGTACTAAGGTTTTAAAACAATAGAATGGGCTTATCAGATTACTATGATTTCTAACAAGAAATAAAAAATACATTTGCAGTGTATTAAATTTGCAAAAAGATACCAACATAAGTAACTTCTTAGGACTTAATTTTACTTAAATACTTTAGGACAGGCACCTTGATATTTGATTGATGGAAGGAAATGCAATAGGATATGATTTGGGTGTAATACGTTCTTTAATATATAAACAAAAACTCCTAAGTTCGGTCACTCTAATAAAATTGCTTAAGCATTTAAAAATGAAATGTCCAAATAGTCTATATGATAACAATTATCTTTTTAAGGAAGAGAAATATATATTATTTTAAAAATATACAGTATAAGAAATGCATCCAGATAATTATATGAACTTCTCCTTCAGTTTCTATGTTATTTGCTGTAAGAACCATAATTTTAATTCTTTAATTTTAATTTTTGTACACATGTGGGAGAGCAAGTACACCAGAGTTTTAAGAGTAAAAGAGAGCAAAACAGAAAATGTGAAAGAGAAAGCATACAATAGGAGGCCACACAGAGGTCAGATGGGAAGACAAATGCAAACACACACATAACTATATAACTTTAACACTTTCTGAAACAAAGTTGAGTATCATTAAACTAGCAAAAATGATTATCTCCTTACATGCCAATATCTTTCTACCTGAAAGTCCAACTTAAACTTTCTTCTGATTTATAAACGAACTGGACCAGAGGATACAAAGATAAATCTCTTGGAACAGCTATCATTCAGAATCATTAAGCCTTGAAATAAATTTCATATTCAGCTGACAGTGCTTCATTTTATAAGCAAAGTTAGGCATTGTAACAGTCTTCATGAAACAAGACAATAATAATGCAATCAACATCATCAAGGTTCTTGTTCAATTCTAAATGTACTAATAAAAATATATATATTTTTAAATGTCAGGTCTGTTNTTCATTTTATAAGCAAAGTTAGGCATTGTAACAGTCTTCATGAAACAAGACAATAATAATGCAATCAACATCATCAAGGTTCTTGTTCAATTCTAAATGTACTAATAAAAAATATATATATTTTTAAATGTCAGGTCTTTTTTACTAGATATGCTGCTGATTATTTTTATGTTTTATTTTATTTGATTCTAATAATAATTGTTGATGCCATCCCCCAACATGCACACAGAAGCACCAGGATTAAACTCATCAGCAACTGTGGTAGCTAGTTCAATAATTCATCTGATTTTAGTTGCCTTCCTGATCTCGAAAGTTAGCAATAAGCAGTGGTGTGAGGAAGATCTTAATTCTTTGCCCAGGAATTGAATGTGAATAGGCTGGATGAAAATAAAGAATCCTAACCACCAGACCATCAAGGGCTGGAGGTTAGAAGCAAATTTTCCCTGGCTCTTTGCCCTCATTGAAAAATTCATTTATCAAGGCTTCAAAAACTGTAGAAACAGACAAAGTTTATTGTTAGAGACAAAGCACAACAACAAGTGGAAGAGCACACAGAGGAACAGTTTGTTTAGATAAGACAGAAGAAAGACAGAGATGTCCACACCAGTTGAAAGGTGCAGCATCCCCCCTAATGAGGAGGAGGACAGTAAAGAGGCAGGTAAATCATTTATACAGGGCACTTCTTCTGGTCCTTTGTTTACTTTTGGCCAATTATCTGGCTTCTTTTTCCACACCTGACCTATACTACACCTACCCAACATGCGTGACAACTTTGCCAAGATGGATTTCAGCTCAGAGGCATATGACCCGGCCTTGACATCACATATTATGAGGTGGCACACACTCCTTTTGACCCCCAAGGTGGCTTTCTGCACATATGCAGTATCTCTTTGCCACAAGGATGGGAAATACATGATCTACTGATCCGTTACTCAGAATTTAGCCCCTTTTATTCTGCCATGATTATCATCTTAAAGTGCACTTGGAGACAAAGCCTGATTGTTTACCCTGTTTATGTTGTTATTTCTGTTTTAAAGTGCAAACAGCAAACTAGATGTAAATAACTAATTTGGAGCCCATCTATCTATTGTCTCAAGAAATGCAAACAGGAAGCTAATTTTAAGTGTCTAGCCTGAAACCCACTTTTTTCCTGCACCATGAAAAACAGGAGGTTAGTTGTAAATGTCTAACCTGGAGCCCATCTGTCTCCTGCCTCATTGCTTTCTCTGTATCATCACTTCTTTCTTTCCTGCTGTTTTTTTTTTTAACTCCAAAATAAAAATTTTGGACTTGAATACTTAGAATCTGCTTCTAGGAGTACCCATACTAATTCGGTGCCAGGAATGGGAAAGAGTAACATGCTTATGAAGAGATTATGGAATTATATTACTTATCAATGAAATGACCAGCTATTTCTTGTCACAAGTGGTGTGGTTTTAAGTGCCAGCATGTATAAGCGTTACAATCATTAAAACTCCTGCATATGTGAAATTATGACGGATATAGATAAAAAGGGTTGTGCTGACATTTTCGGCCTGTATTTTGTTTGAGGAGAAGATGGTGATGGTAGTTGTGACGATACTAGTGTAAGTTGGTTGGCTTTTAAATGACATCTTCATTTGGAGGGACTGATGCTGAAGCTGAAACTCCAATACTTTGGCCACCTGATGGGAAGAGCTGACTCATTTGAAAAGACCCTGACGCTGGGAAAAAGTGAGGGCAGGCAGAGAAGGAGAAGACAGAGGATAATTTGGTCGGATGGCATCACCGACACAATGGACATGGGTTTGGGTGTACTCCAGGAGTTGGGGGTGAACAGTGAGATTTGGCATGCTGTGTGCGGTTCATGGGGTCACAAAGAGTCAGACACGAATGAGAGACTGAACTGATGAACTGACTGAAGTGCTATCTATGTACTCAAAGAAGAAAATGACAGGCAGTGACAGGCGTGAGGCAGCCTACTGTCAAATTGGTAAATTATATGAAAATCTGAAATTCTGTGAAAGCCACAAATTCTCTATGAGAGGACTTAAAAACACCCATATCATATTGACAGAAACAAAGCATAGGACCTGAGTTTAGAGAACAGATTTTCAGAGGAGATTTCTTTAAATCTCTGAAAATTCTTCTTCACTGAAGACATATCTCTGATAGATCCTGCTAGTCCCTGACACCTAGGATGGGGGCATCTGGTGGAAGTGTTTAAGAACCTTGATCTCTAACCTACTTACATTAGGATAGAAACCTACTCATGCCTTAACAATATGCAGAAACCTCAACTATGGCATATACTTCAAACAATGATACCTGTCCNACACCCATATCATATTGACAGAAACAAAGCATAGGACCTGAGTTTAGAGAACAGATTTTCAGAGGAGATTTCTTTAAATCTCTGAAAATTCTTCTTCACTGAAGACATATCTCTGATAGATCCTGCTAGTCCCTGACACCTATACCTGTCTTCTTCAACTTTTGCCCTCATGTTCTGTAAGGTATTATAGGTTAATGGATAGAATCAAACCCATGCTCCAAGGAGTAAGGATATTAACCACCAAAACCCCTATAAGTTCAGGATAATTTAGTCACACAGGGTAGTGAAAATATGACTAGAAATGTATCTTGAATTACTGAAGTGGTGAGGCAAAATTGTCTAAATACAAGAAAATTACTTATATAGATTACTCTCGTGTAATACAGCATTCAGTCTTCTTGAGCTGGTCTTAACTTGAATGATCTCTTAAATCTTGGGGGGAAAAAATTAAAAAGAAGCAAACCAAAGCAATTATCTATAGTAAATGAGGGCAAAATGAAAATTATATCTTGTGTGTGGCATATTATTGAGGATGAGGTCATGTCTCAATTTTGTTGCACACTAGCAGAGATTTATTTCATAAGACTAGAGGACCTGTTGATTAACTGTCTTCCTTTGAAGGGCCCAGAGGATATTTATTTCTCTGACACAGTAAGCAGTGGGCTATTGTGAGAGTTCCAGGCATTATTAAAAAACAACAGTATTTTCTATTCTTTGTAGGCCAGAATTGATAATGGAAGTTCATATGCAACTGGGCTTCTGAGTGACAATAGTGACAAGATTTCAGAAAGCAAAAGCCAATGGCAGCATTTAACTGTCGAGACAAGATGAACACAGTTACTGTAACAAACAGAAAGGCTGAAATGACTTATAGCAATTTATGGGAGATGAATAATAAAGCATGGGGTTCCTAGGGACTGGAAAACATGAGTTGAGCAGAAGGCTAAGTCACATTGAGGATGATTGCCAACACATCACAGCAAATGTGTATGGTAGTGTTTCTCCCAATTAGTCTCTAAAGGTAATTAAAACAATTATATTAAATATTCACTGGGAAAAATAAGGCCTAGTATTTTCAAGGGTTTTAACATGGAGAACAAAACTGTCAAAGAAGAATAGAAATGCTGTCATAGTATCCCAGAAGTATAGGGACATTTAGAAAAGCCATGTGATAGAGCAGGTGGATATCAAGAAAATTCCGGAAACTTCTGTATTCCTGATTGAGTTAGAAAATCAGAAGTATCAATAATATTACAACCTTTATGAAATGACAGAGATCAGTGCCACTCTTAAAAGCATAAGCATGCAGGAATGATGTTCCCCATTATAATGTCTGATTCTACAATAATCCTATAGATTATAGCGATGGCCAAAGAATGTCTGTGAGCTACAAGTATACTACACATGGACTACAAGTGTACTACATGTTATTTCAGCATTTCCAGGTATGGTGTCTTCACTAAACAGATTAATTCTGTACCTCCATTGGGTTTATTATTTATCTGGAAAAATACATAAACTATGTAAATTACACATGGAAATAATAATAGCAGGTGTTTTGGTTGCCATGGTTAGACCCATGAACACCACAGGTGTGAACTGTAAACTACAAAGATTTAAGGGAATTTTATATTAGTGAAGATTTAAATGCCACTGCTCTTGGNATAATGTCTGATTCTACAATAATCCTATAGATTATAGCGATGGCCAAAGAATGTCTGTGAGCTACAAGTATACTACACATGGACTACAAGTGTACTACATGTTATTTCAGCATTTCCAGGTATGGTGTCTTCACTAAACAGATTAATTCTGTATCAACAGAGAAGGCAATGGCAACCCACTCCAGTACTCTTGCCTGGAAAATCCCATGGATGGAGGAGCCTGGTAGGCTGCAGTCCATGGGGTCGCGAAGAATTGGACATGACTTAACTGAAGTGAACTGAGAGGCTTATTTCAGAGAAGGCAATGGCACCCCACTCCAGTACTCCTGCCTGGAAAATTTCATGGACAGAGGTGTCTGGTAGGCTGAGGTGCATGGGGTCACTAAGAGTTGGACAGAACTGAGCGACTTCACTTTCAATTTTCACTTTCATGAAAGTGAAGGAAATAGCAACCCACTCCAGTGTTCTTGCCTGGAGGATCCCAGGGACGAGGGAGCCTTGTGGGCTTCCATCTTTGGGGTCACACAGAGTTGGACACAACTGAAGCGACTTAGCAGCAGCAGTGGCTCTTAGTCAATCAGAAAATTCTCTACAATTAAGGGATATATTATTGCATGTTGCCCTTCCCACCTGAAAAGAAATGGAGCATTTGGTAGGCCTGTTTGGATTTTACATACAGTGTACATTGCTTTGATATTTACCAGGTGATTTGAAAAGTGGTCAGTTTTAAGTAAGGCCTGATTAAGAAAGAATTCTCTAGTAAGTGACCTTACCACTTTAGCAAGTTGGTCTTGCACATCATATGCTGACAGCAATAATTATGATAGATAAGGATAACGTGGATAAAAATACAAATAGAAGAATCACAGCTCAGCCATTCAGGTTCTTGAATGAAGTCATTTGGCCATATTAGAGATCTGCTCATGGTTCAGAAATTGGCTCTTCTATGCTCTTGCAACTAGTTGAAGCTGATTCTTTGACTTTGGTACAAGTTGACTATGCAGCAACATATCCTCTCTTACCCAGAAATAATGTTTTAACTGCTTTCTGGGCTTCCCCTAGCCCAGACAAGTTTATACATAAAATTAACTACCACATGTGTTTTAAGTTTTTGTGTTAGCACTTTCTTCCCTGTCAGTTCCCCTGAATTGTCTTCCCTCAGTCTCCCTCCTTGCTTCACCTAGTTAATTCCCACTGAAATTTTACATGACACATAGCCACTACATTCGCAAGGAATATTCTGTTACGTGAGTCATCTGCACTATCTATGTTCTCTCAGTTTTGTAACGCCCTTTTAAACGTATGTATTCAACACTAGATTTTAAGTTATGTGATAGCATGTCTACTATCTGGCTTTGGTAACATAACTGCACTGGCTGACACATAATGGACATTTGTGAAATAAGAGAGAGGGCAGAAAGGAAGGGAAATTAAAAAAAAAAAAAAGGATGAAAGGAAGGGTTTCAAGTTATCTAGCTAATTAAGAAAAATATACACTAGTTGTTTTAATGTCATATCCTTTCCTCACCCCCAACAAGGAATCCAGTCTTCAATGGAAGGGATGACA
>SJYV01048084.1:0-10620 GCA_006410875.1 Neotragus pygmaeus | reverse complement strand
AAGAGACAGCTCTTAAGCCAATCATCTGTTGATGGCACTTGGGTTTTTCTCATGTCTTGACTATTGTAAATAATGTTACTATGAACACTGGGAGGGGCATGTATAATTTGAACAGGATTTTTCAATTTTTTTGTCTGATATATTCCCAGAAATGAGGTTTCTGGGTCATATGGTAGCTCTATTTTTAGTTTTTTCAAGAAATCTTCACGCTGTTTTCCATAATGACTGTACCAATTTACATTTCCACAAACAACATAAGAGGGTTCCCTTTTCTCTATACCCTCTCCAGAGTTTATTATCTGTAGATTTTCTGATGATGGCCATTCTTACTGGTGTTGAGGTGATATACCTCATTGTGGTTTTGCTTTGCATTTCAAAGATTTTAAATGAATTTTTCAGAACTGGTGCCCTAGCTAAGGGAGAGGGAACATGAAAGACAGTTTTTTGTTTTAGATAGGAGAAGCTAAAGCATGTTTATGTTGAGAAAGGTGCAACAAAGAGAAAAAATTTGTTGATGCAAATGAAAAAGGGAAGACTTACTGGGACTCAATGAGAATGGATAGAAGTTTTTGCCCAAGGGAAGAGCTGGTCATGGATGTGATGAAGAGAGTCCATCCACACTAACAAAAACCAAGGTGGCATCCATAAACATAGATGCCACTGGTGTGGGGAAGGGGAACTTGTGAGGGTCATCTGCTGAGTGCTTCTGTTTTCCCACTGAAATAGGAAGAGGAGACTGGAAAGAAGATGATGGAGGTTTGAGAAGAGAGGGGAGGTATGAAGTTGTCATGAAGGAAAGCAGGAGAATGAATGGACTGAGTTTGCCATGCAGCCTGCAGCCCACTGGTGCTGAGTGACCAGGAGTCTAAAGTCAGGCTATGGGACTGTGTGTTTTCTTCCAACAGATTCAGCTGTGTGGGCACAGCATGGTAGGTGGAGGGTGGGACTGAGCCGAGAGTATGTTTTTACCTCAGTGAATAATTGCTGCAATTAAACTTTCAGATGCCTGCTGTGCCAAGGGGCATGACAGCTATGGATGAGGAAAGGGTGATGTGGCAAAAGGAAAACAACATTACTGAAGTGCTCCTCTGCGTCGTAGGAGCTTTAAATTTCACAGAATGCTCACAACAACCCTGTGAAGGAAGCAGAGGCTAAAAGAAAGTAAACTATGTGTTCGAGGACTATACAGCTAGAAAGCCACGGAACATGCAGAGGGGCAAAGGTTTTCCTAAGGCCCTCACAGGTTGGACTGAAAGGAGATTTGGGACTGTCTTCTGGGGACAGTCATTGGCTCAGGGTCCAGGCTATGGCTGAGTCAGCTGGCCAGACACCAGGACACAGCTTCCTGCCATCAAAACCCCAGGTGGCAGATGCAGTCACCAGTTTGGCTGGGAATCTGTGGCACCACCACGCACAAAACCACTCATTTGCTCCTATAAAACAGTCATCACCTCACAGGATGCCAAGAAAATCAATCATGACTAAACTGCCAATTTGGTTTGATTCACTGACCACGCATAGACATGATCATAATGTTTGGTTATCATTCTTCATAATAATCATCCTTAGGTCTGCAGTAGCTGCACAAACCTGCACAAAGTTGGGTGAATCTTCCTTGAAACAAATTTCAGTCTTAGGAATGGATGCTTTAGTTCACAGATGATCCCTAATTCCAGTAGGGGACTGGCTAGTTCTGTAGAACTGGAAGAGATTTTAGAGATAATTATGCTCAGTTTTCTCACATCCCAGTCTCAAGAATTGTAATCTTACATAAAATTTAAGTATGTTACCCTGCCCTGGATACTAATTTAATAATGAAGACACACAAGGCAGAAATCCTTCTCAAGTCTAAATAATTCTTTTGAAGCAACTATAGCTCATGAGCTAATACTTTCCTTAAATGACCATTGTTCTTTACAAATAACATGTACTCAATAACTGTTTATTAAATGTTAAGCCAGCTGGCCAAAGGGAATGAAGCCATGGCACATTAAAAAAAAAAAAAAACTGCAAGGAAAATTTCACATCCCTGCCACTCTTTCTCCCAGACTGGGGTTTCATGTCCCTAAATGGGGACAGTATAGAGGAAAATGAGGACAGGTAGATCTCATGAAAAAATAAAAAGCATATCAAGGTCACTGTTGCTGTGAAACAGTCTCATTGAAACCCCAGCCCCAAGTCAGCCACAGGATCTGCAGCTCTGACTCTGACTGTTAAAAGGCTATTGTTGGATACTAAGTCAGAGACATGCAGGGGGAAGTGGGTTCTGAGCATCAGGGGATAAGCTCAGGAACAACTTATCTTAATCTGACTAAACATATTAAAACAATCCTCTCAGTAAAGAGGTAAAGGGATACTAAAACAGAACACCAATGATGAATTAAGGACACAGAAAAATTGTATTTCCTTCATTAAAACATTAAAATGTCTTACCTGTTTACCATCTATTATTTTCAAGTTTTGTAAGAGGCAGAGATTAGGTGTACTTCTTCTTAGGTTTGGAATCTAAAAGGAGATAGGTGAAATATACATTCATTATCCTGCCACAAAGCAGTGTATGGTGAATGTCAAAGAAGCAGTACAAAGCAAATGATGAAAGAACTCAGAAGCACTTTCACAGTTCATCTAAGCTAATTTGTACAGTGGCTCCTCAAGTGGTAGTAAGATCCCTATTATACAGATAAGGATTCTGGGGTTCTAAAATCTTAAGTGATATGTCCAATATCCTATGACTAGAAAAGATATTGCATCTAGAGGTACAGAGAGTGAAGGGCTGGCTTAAGCAGTGACAAGTCTATGAAATAGAAAGGAAGAGGGCTATGAAGTGATGGAGATTCTCACTGTGAAGACCTTGATGGTGAAGCAATACTGAGTGATGATAAAATCCACACAGTGACCTCCTGGAGCTCGTTTACAATAGAGTGGTAAGTTTCTACTGGTGATCAGAGGTTCGGGAGTTGTAAGGTGTGATTGCCAAGTTATGAATAGCCAAACTAATTCAGTCATTAGGGGGACCCTTCTGTCATTATGAAAAGTGGAAATGCACAGCGGAGATCAGCAGACAGTGAAAACAAAGATATAGAGAAACATAACTCACCTGTGTCATGGAATCTGATTACACCAATGGCACAATAAAATTTAGCCAGTGTGACTGTGGTTCATTAAAATAAATCTACACTGGGTTCCCAATACTCTAGAAATTTGGAGACTGTACATGGTTGGTATTCTGAGCTTGATTACATTGGAGGATCTGATTGGTGTGGGTGTTATTTCTATGGTTTAAGCTTTCCTGATCTGATCACTTGGGACCTCCAGCAATGGTGGTATCTTCAGTTTGTGGTTTCCTTCCCTTTGGTACTTATCATACCGTGTTTGTGTTAGTTGTTCAGTTGTGTCTGACTCTTTGCGACCCCATGGACTGTAGTCCACCATGCTTCTCTCTCCATGGGATTCTCCAGACAAGAATACTGGAGTGGATAGCCACTCCCTTCTCCAGGAGATTTTCCCAACCCAGGGACCGAACCCAGGTCTCCTGCATTGCAGGCAGATCCTTTATCATCTGAAGGAAGTCCCATTTACCATATTACTGTTGGCTTAGTTGTCTGTCTTACCCTTAGGCTATTTCTTTTGTGGCCAGAAACTACATCTTTCTTTCACATCTTTTTCTCAACATTAGCATGGTCTCTAGCATATGGTTAGTGATTAGGAGATGTTGTTGAATAAATGAAGTTGTATTGAAGCTGGATTGTGAAATATGAACAAATAAGTGGCTTGGGAGAGTAGAATAAAGAGAAGTGGGAATGATTTAGTCCAGAGAGTGTTGTGGTTTAAAAAAGAATAAAAGAAAGAAACTTGAAGGGCTAACTTAGAGAGTTCAGGATGGCTGCATAACATGCTAGATAGGAATACTGGCTTTAGTGGCAGAGGCTTGGATTCAAATCACAGCTCTATTCCTTAACGACTAAATGATCGTGGGCTATAATCCAAGAAGAGAGAGAAAAAAACTATTGGATCTTCACTTGTATTCTCTAAAGAAAAGAAATGAGAAGGAATCAAGAGTGTCTATATTATTCATATGGTATTCTTAATGCCTTCATTAAACAGATTAAGCAGACATTTCTGCTTACTAACATGACATTTATCCTCCAAAACATATTTGCTGACACTCATATGAGGACTACGCTTATCTGTTGTTAGAAAGGAACAGTTAAACTTCTAAAATGATCGACTTCATACCATAAGAATCAATTTTAGATACACCTAATAAAACACTATAAGATTCATATATAGAATAAAATCCTATCATGAAGTACCAATAAACTCAAATTCATATAATGAAAGGAAACTGTTATCTGCCAGACAAAAAAAATCATTTGAGAGAGCCTATGGCACAGTAAAAAGCATACATACAGTTAGAAGACAAGAAACATTATTAGCTCTGTCACTTAGTAGCTATGTGGCCTTCAGCAAGTTACATAAACTTTGTGAACTTCAGTTTTACTGGTGACAGTAATACCTATCTCATGGGTCATGATCTACAGAAATAATAAGCATGAAAGTGTCTTGTTATTATGATAATTTTAACAAATATTTTGTTATGATATGATATGAAATTCACTCAGTTATGTCCAACTCTTTGTAGAGTCCAAGGGAGTTCTCCAGGCCAGAATACTGGAGTGGGTAGCCTTTCCCTTTTCCAGGGGAAATTCTCAACCCAGGGATCGAATCCAGGTCTCCCGCAGTGCAGGCAGATTCTTTACCAGCTGAGCTGCAAGGGAATCCCAGATATTGTGTTATAGTGAGACAATTTTTCATTATTCTATCAAAAAGGGGAGTAAGAAAATGATCATAGCATCCAGACAGTGCTGGGAAGGTGATGCAAATTTTTGTGGTGGAGAGGTAGTATAACTTTGAGACAGTTTTATCTGGATCCAGATTCAGCCAGGTATAAGATGTTGTATGACTGGGGGATAAGTTTTACCACCTCATTGAGTCTCAAGTACCCCATCCACCAAATGGAAATAATAAAACCCATTTTGCAGGAGTTTTTGTAGAGGAACAAAAACTAATGTAAAGTACCTGGAACAAAAGAGACATTCAGTAAAGATGTCTGCTAGTCTCATCATTATTTTCTCCATCACTATCATTGTTACTTTGTATTTTTTTCTGTTCTGCAAATTTCAACCACGACCTTGATGGGAAAGAGATCTGTTCCAACAGAAGCAGAGGTGGAGACTTTGCATTTCTTATTAAGCTCCAAATCCACTGGGAGGAAGCTCCCCTTTGGAGTATAGTAAATTTTCAAATTTCTCCATTCTGCCATTGAAATCCAAATTTAAAGTTTGTAAATGACACTTCTTTGAGCTAAAAAATGGAAACCAACAAGAACACAAATTTTGTAAATGCAATAATGATCTGGCTTCAATAATATGAGCAGAGTGAAATAAGGCAGAAATCTATTTGGAGATCACAAGGTCAAGTTTTATTTCTATATTTTTAAATATATATTTTATTTCTATATTTTTAAATATATTATTTCCATATTTTATTTCTATTCAAATTTTGTTTTGCTTATTTGATATGATTGTGTATAAGATGCTAAATAAATAGGAGCTATAATTTTGTCAGTCTTAATGATTGCTACTTCAGTGTTTGAACACTGAACAATACTCACAGAGTAAGCAATTTAATAAACTAGCAATTGCTCATGCAAGGGCAATTACCCCCATTTTGGTTTAATTATTAATGTGGGTTTTTTATATTCCCAACTTTACCAAGCAATCTTGTTGTAATGAAAAAGTACAAACTGTTACATGCTACAATGATTATAAAATGATCATTTTATTAATATTATGGAATATTATTCCTAATTTATTAACAGGAATATTCAGCTAATAACATCTCTTGAGGCTCTGAAATTCTGTCTTAATTCTGTCTTTATCCATAGGGAATGCCAAAGTTAGAAAAGCCAGTTCTGTACAGGTAAAGTTATAGAGAAACTTAAGGGGCACTGGATAATCTGTGACAATATTTATTTCTTTCAGAGACCTAGTATGATTCTTGAAGTCTCATTGTTAAAGGGAATTTGTGCAAGGAAAAGAATAATCCTGAACCACTTAGTGCTATATGTGAAAGGGAATCCTGAAGAAACTCTGTCATGGGGTACTAGAAACACTAATATCTAGAGGTAGGAGTGTGAGGTGGGAGAGAGATCAAAACACAAGGAGTGGGGCACTTTCTCGATGTCCAGGGGTTAAGACTATATGCTCCCTGTTCAGAGAGCCCAGGCTTGATCCCCTGGTCAGGCAACTAGATCCTGCATACCTCAGCTAAGACCTGGTGCAGCCAAACAAATAATTTTTTAAAGGCAAGGGGTAAACTTCAAAAACCAGTTCTGTTTTCTTTCTTTTTTCAGTTTATATATATATAAATAATGAAGTCACTCAGTCATGTCCGATTCTTTGTGACCCCATGGACTGTAGCCCACCAGGCTTCTCCATCCATGGAATTTTCTAGGCAAGAGTATTAGAGTACCTGAATGTATATATATATAATCACAGAGTATTGAGTACAGTACTCTGTCTTATATAATAGGTCCTGATTTGTTATCTATTTTATACATAGTAATGTAAATATGTCAGTCCCAGTCTCCCAGTTTATCCGTTTCCTCTCCCCTCCTGGTATCTGTGTTTATTTTCAACATCCATGACTCTGAATAAATCATATAAGGCATCCTTCAAATAGACTGGATTGTAAAAGGACATCTTCCCTGGACACCACTATAGCATTAAGAACTGCAGTACTGGAACTAAACTCCTGCCATTACTACTCCATCGAGCCTCCCATTCCTGATGACCTCAGTCACGACTAGAAGTCCAAGCCTCCTAGGCTATTCATCACCCTACACCTACCTCCACACCACATATTCTTTACATATTTGTTAGTGTGACTCAATCCTTCCCTCCTCCAGCTCTCCTAAATCTTCACTGCCTTCTGGAGCTGTCATTCTGTAACCACCAGCTCCCTCAAATGACCCAATTTCATTCCACGTCCTCTTCTGGAAATTTCACTTTACAAAAAAAATTAACCATATCCCAAAGTCTTTACTCCCTCTACTGTCTATTCCAATGTGAGCGTATTCATCTTACACTAGCAGACCAGAAAGTAGGATTAGTTTTATTTTGTTCTTTATAGCTAACTATGTTTCTGTTCCTCTTATAATAATTCCTTCCTCCTCTAAGAAACTACACAATTTTACTTTCTATTTCTACCATTATCTCTGTTAACGTGCACCATTCATTGAAATCTTGAACTCCTTGCACACAGTGCTTCTTTCCAACCTAATTCTAGTTATAATATGTGGCAATTTCAATTGGTTATTCATGTGAGTAACTGTCCTCTCAAGGCCTTGACCTTTCAGATCTTTGAGCTTTTCATATCCAAAAACCATTAGCTCCACTCTACACCAGCCATTCTATCTGTATTAGTCAGTTTTTACTTAAGTGTCAGTAAGAAACAGCTCCAACATCTCAGGATCTTGTAACAGGAAGATACATGTTTTTTCTTACTCATGTGAAATGTCAGCTACTGGTAAGCTGCAGCTCTGCTCCATATGTCTGGAATCTAGTGTGAAGGAGCAGTCCCTATCTGAAACATATTGGGTTGTAGTGGAAAAAAAAAAACACGAGCAGAGAGAGGAAGGTCGGGAATGACAGAGTCATATGCTGGTTCTTAAAGCTGTTGCTCAGCAACGGTCAGTATCACTTCTGTTCATATTCTATTGACCAAAGCAAGTCACATGGCCAAGCATGACTCAATCAATAAAGAAAGTATTAATATGTCCCTTTCACAGGGTATAACATGAGGGAGATCAAGGCACATGTTAGGGAAAATCATGCATAATACTGTTACGGGGAGCAGAATATTACATAATTTAGAACAATAGTACAATTTATCACACTATTCCTTTTTCCGAAAAATATTTTATTATCAGAAATATCTTGATCATGCCTAAAATCTTGAACCCTAATTCCAACTCTCTGACACCAACTTTTTATCCTATCAACTCTCTTATTCTAGTGTAACTACTATAGCTAATTCTACATCATTATGACCTATATATCGTTGTTTCACTACTTTCTCACTATCCATCTATCTTATTCTTAATTTCTATTCTTGTTCTGTTTAGAAACCATGGCCCTAATAAAAAAACAATAATAAAAATCATAGTGGGAGCCATTACATATCCTGCACTGATCTAAACATTTTACGTGTAATAATGTGTTCAATAAGTGCAACAACTGCAAAGTGTAGGGGCTTTTATTACCTCTATCTCCCTGATGAGGAGACTGAGGTGCACATATGCTAATACTGTGTCCAAGGTCACAAATTTAATAAAAGGAAAGCAAATACCTCACATTTAGCAGTTGTAAAATATTGTGTAATTACTCCTTTCCTTAAACCTTCAACTCCCTTATTCCCAGTGGGGATATCTTTTCTGTGTTATACATGAGGAACTAAACAGGAGGAAAATCACACAAGTAGATTAAAATGTTTCATATAAAACATGATCTAAAATGTAGTTGTATTCTCTATACTGCTTGGCATATCTACTCCATGTTTCCTGGATCTCCAAGAGGATTATTTCTTATCTTCTCCACTTTCTTCTCTTCTCATAAGTCATACTTCTTCCCCTTACCCCTCATTCTCTGCTGATGACCTTGACTCTTCTACGCAGTCGTTCCTTGGTCATTGCAAGTACCCCTGGAGGACACCAAAATCTGAGGATGCTCAAGCTCCTTATATAAAATGGTACAGTATTTGCATATAACCTAGGCATATTATCCCCTATATGTCAAATCATTCCTAGATTACTTATAGTGTCTAATACAATGTAAATGTTTTACTTTTTGAAGTTTTCTGAAGTCTTTTCTGAATATTTTTGATCCGTGATTGCTTGAATTTACAGACGCAGAAGAACCCACAGATATAAGGATCAATTGCATTTAGATATTCTAAATACATAAATATTTAGTCACTCAGAAATCCTTGATGGCCCATCACTACATCTACAAAACCACCTGCATCTATATCTATTTTTCTTTTTGTTCTTTCTTTCAGTTACAGTGGAATAGTTTTATTTTGTGTTTCTAAGGTTTATTATTTCATGTGGGTTCTGAAACCCCTTACTTTTTATAGACATCTCCTCTTTTGCATCACAAAAATTTTTATTTCTCTTTAGTGGCATAATTCAGCATACAGACATTCTCTATTTTCTCTCATCCTAAAACAGCTCTTCCTCGATGTGTATATTCTCCACCTCTCTCCACAGTCTAAGTGCTCACAGGAATTGTCTATGCTCTTCTCCCCTTCCTTACATTCTATTAACTTTTCAAGCCGCTCTAATCTGACTTCTGCCCCCATCATCCCATAGCAACTCTGACTGCCAAGGTTATCAAGGGCTGAAACTGAGAGTTGCTTATCCTTCCTTATCTTATTTTCTTCCTTAAAAAAATGCTTTCATGATTTTTTTGGGTTAATCTCTCTCTTATGGCTTTCCTCCTACAACTACAGTTACTATTCATTGTCACTGGAACATGCTTTTCCTTCACTTAACCTCTAAAAGCCAAAGTTTATGATCAGTAGAACCTTAACCCTTTATTCTTCTCATTCCTTTCTGGATGATCTAACAGTGCTCCTCCATTCATATGGTTTTAAATGCCATATATATGTCAACAATTACCCACTTATTTCTCAGCCAATGCTGCGCCTCTGTGTTTTCTTGTATAACGAATATTTACCAAATATCTCTACCTTGAGGCTTCTTGATTACCTCAAGCTCAGCATATGCCAATTTAAATCCTTCAGTTATCTCCTCCTTCATATATATCTATTTATTTTGCAGTATTTCTCATCTCAGTTCATAGAAGAACTATGGTAGTTTCTCAAGATAGAAACTTGCTTTCACCCTTGACTTATCCTTCTCTATCATCCCAAATTCTAATTGATAATCAGTCTTATAACTTCTCTCTTTTTATTTTTTTATTTTACTTTACAATACTGTATTGGTTTTGCCATACATTGACATGAATCTGCCACGGGTGTACATGAGTTCCCAATCCTGAACCCCCCTCCCATCTTTCTCCCCATATCATCTCTCTGGGTCATCCCAGTGCACCAGCCCCAAGCATTCTGTATCCTTTATCGAATCTAGACTGGCGATTCATTTCTTACATGATAGTATACAGCTTTCAATGCCATTCTCCTAAATCATCCCACCCTCTCCCTCTCCCACAGAGTCCAAAAGTCTGTTTTTATACATCTGTGTCTCTTTTGCTTTCTCGCATACAGGGTTATCATTACCATCTTTCTAAATTCCATATATATATGTGTCTGTTAGTATACTGTATTGGTGTTTTTCTTTCTGGCTTACTTCATTCTGTATAATTGGCTCCAGTTTCATCCACCTCATTAGAATGGATTCAAATGTATTCTTTTTAATGGCTGAGTAATACTCCATTGTGTATATGTACCACCGCTTTCTTATCCATTCATCTGCTGATGGACATGTTTCCATGTCCTGGCTATTATAAACAGTGCTGCGATGAACATTGGGGTACA
>SJYV01048081.1:309586-320500 GCA_006410875.1 Neotragus pygmaeus | reverse complement strand
TTTTTTTTTTTTTTTTACATCATTCCCTTCTTCAATAACCTTTCAAGTTTTCCCATTAACTATAACATTAACTACAAAATCTGGGCCACACCTGCCTTTCTGGATTGATGTTTTACAGTGGCCCTAATGAGCCATTTGCCAGTCACAACCATTGATACACTGTCCTCCGCCAGACTGTGTGCTTCTCAGCCACTGTGCCTTTGCACTTGTCAATTCCCAAGCCTGGAATACTCCGCTATTCATACTCTTCTCTACTCATCTCAGTCCTATGCATCCTTTGAGAATCTGGCACAAATCTCTTGTTATATGTGGAATAATGGCCCTTGTTTATGTGCACACCCTCATTCCCGAAACCTGTGAATATACCATACATGGTAAAATCGATACATTTTATGTCATCCACCTCCAGAACTGTAAGAGAACGCATTGTATTGTTTTAAGCCACTAAGTTTACCATTATTTGTTGCAGCAGCAACAGGAAACCAGTACATCTCTCCTTGACCATACAGTCTGTCTTCATTGCTTCTCTAAGTTCCCTTGGTGTTGAGTGAACCCCGGGAGATGGTGATGGACAGGGAGGCCTGGCGTGCTGCGATTCATGGGGTCGCAAAGAGTCNCAGCAACAGGAAACCAGTACATCTCTCCTTGACCATACAGTCTGTCTTCATTGCTTCTCTAAGTTCCCTTGGTGTTGAGTGAACCCCGGGAGATGGTGATGGACAGGGAGGCCTGGCGTGCTGCGATTCATGGGGTCGCAAAGAGTCGGACACGACGGAGCGACTGGACTGAACTGAATTGACCTGAAGTTCCCTTGCCAAGTGCTGTCCTAACTGTGCTATGGAATCCAGGCCAGCCATGTGCCTTTAACCCTCCCCCTACCCTCTATGCTGGACCTTTATGAACAGCAAACAACTGTTCCTATCCCTGACTCCCTTGTTTCTGCCCGTGGGGGCCATAGCGGGGAGGTTGGAAGGGAGCATGTGGTAGTGACTTGAAGCAGCTTCAGGAATCACGGTGGTAACAGAAGGTGCTTTGATGGCACTGCTGCAGTAGCAGTGGTTCTGGCATGGGCAGCTATAGCAGAAGCAGTAGTAGCCTGAGGGCACAGACTTCTGGGTCATGCTTAGGTAGCTGGGCTTCCGCAACAGGGTCTTTTTTATTTTTATTTTTTGTGATTTTATTTAATTTATTTATTTTACTTTATTTTACTTAACAATACTCTATTGGCTTTGCCATACATTGACATGAATCCACCACAGGTGNGACTTCTCACCCCCCAAACCACATGGGAGACAGCACCACCAAGACAAGAGCTTGCCTCCGTCTGAACTTCCTGTACAGCTTAATTACTGACAGAATGAGAGGTGCAGGTCACTCTGGCCCTGCCATCATCTCTTTATTCTGGCTGCTTTCCCAATGACTAGCCCACATACCTTCACAGGAAACAAAACATGGCAAATGAACAGGCCCCAGGATGAAAACTCCAGATGACGGAGACAGTGATGAAAACCCTGCCCCAAAGCCAAGGTGACTTTGGGAGCTCGAAGTGGGCAGGTCCTCTCAAATATCTCCAGACACCCAGGGAGAGTCCTGCCAGGAATGATAAAGTGGGCATGTTCCCTGTCAGGAGAAAGGGGATCACAGGACCCTTGAAGGGAAGCGGTACCAAACATAGTTCCTCCCCTCCTGAAGAATGCAGCGATTTCCATGGGTTTCAGGAGCTCACCAAGACCACCACTGATGACCTCTTGCTAAAATCACCTGGAAAATTTCATGTGGAAGAAGAAAGAGTATCTGCCATTTACTTTCTAAAGGCAAAATCTGAAAGTCTGTGCAAAGACCAATGGTTAGAGTAATTAAATAGGAAATGGGATCTTTTATTCACTTCTAAGTTGTACCACGTACTCTTGTGAGCGTCATCAAAATCTGTAAGCTTCCCATGCCTCCGTTTCCTCACTGGCACCATACAAAGAGAGGATGTGTTTTGCAGAGAGAGTGATCTAATAAATAAATGATCATTTTGTGAGAAAAAAATAATCTACGGGCATGGGCACTGTATACCTATTTAAAGTCACAGCCTGAAAACCAAAAATAATCAATGTAGTTGGAATTTTCACAAACACAAAATGGAATTTCCTTTTCTTGTTTCAATTGAGTTCCATTAAACTGACATGCAGGCAAATGTGTTATACATCAAAAACTTTACAACACGTAATGTGGACAATTTCTCCCACTTGGTCAGCATATGTGCAAGAAGAAAATTTCCACTCAGCACTAGAGAGGTGGTGGGGTCTTCCCTCGATATGTTTGGATTTGGGGACAATGATTCAATGTCTGCTTATTTCGAATAAGTGTTTACGAAAGAGCTGAATTTCCCCTTCTTTAAATAGAACCCATACTTTGCCTCACTTAAATCAATATAAATATATGGCTCACTCTGTCTGACTCTCACCCATGCATCAGAGAGAACCATGGGAGGCAGAGACCAGACTGAAAACTGACCTGCATCAAAAAGTGGAGGAGAATAAGGCAACTTGCTTATTTGTCCACCCTTTGGAGCAACTTTTTTTCTTCCTTTTTTTTTTTGGTCTACAAGTCTATACAGTCCTCTTATTAGCACAGATTTCAGGAATATACTTGTTTCTCTCTATTAAGAGCTATTCCAGGAGTACAACAGCAGTGAATAAGTCACTATGAATAAAAGATGTGAGTCATTGCCCCCTCATTTTATAAAGGCACACAGGACATCAGTGTGAAATGATAAGGATGAATAATGAACGTAGGAGCGTGATGGGGGAGGAGAGGAAATACAATTTCTGTTTTTAAAAAAAAAAACCTCTGCTTTGAAAAGTTCCAAGTCTGCCTCAGGGCACAGAGCAGTACTTGCTTTTTTAGTTCTTAAGTCATTAGACAAATTGGCTGGGTTTTTTTGTTTGTTTGTTTGTTTTTTTGGGGGGACTTAAGCTCAAAAGGGGCAGAAGGAGATGGGGATTTCACTTCTCTCTTTACTATTTTTATGAATGTGGCAAATATTCTATTAAATAAGATGTGCTACTTTTATATTTAGAAAAAACAATGAAGGTTATTTTTAAAACAAGTTCTTCACATTCTTGAGAATGGAATGGTTTTCTTGCAAAGGCGTCTCCTTAACACTGAGCTGCCTGCCAGGTATGTGTCAGGGAGTGACTGAGCCCTCACTGGGAACCCATGTACCAGCTCTGAACCAGGGATTCGCATTCCAGAGGGCTGGGGCCTCCCCTTTCTACACAATTCCACATCAGGAGTCAGGAGGGCAAGGCCCACCTGCCAAGGTCAGATCAACCCCTCCTAACCACACCCATACCCACACCCACACATTTCACCCAAGTTCCCTGAGCAGACAGGAATTTAAGACGGATGTCACCAGATCCTTGGAGGACAAGAACCCAGCATTCCAACTGTGAGACACACACGCTGGCCAAGAATGCAGCTTTCAAATGCCTGCCTAAAACACAGATTTAGGTCACAAGTACAAGGAGGAGGACTTCCTGATATAGAGGAGGACCAGACTGATTCCAACTCATCTAAAAATTTGGGAATAATCAAGACCAAGGTGGCACTTGGGGGCAAGAAAACAAGAAGCAGAAAAGTCATCAACCCTTGTGGCAACATGAGCCACAGTAATATCAATGGAACAGAAATAACAACCACCATCTCTCTGGCACTCTGTAACCCAGGAATGGTATGAAACAGTTTTCGAATTCAGGACAAATGCTTTCTGACTCATTGGGAAAGACCTGATGCTCGGAAAGATTGAAGGCAGGAGGAGACGGGTACGACAGAAGACAAGATGGTTGGTTAGCATTAGTAACTCAGATGTGAGTCTGAGCAAACTCCAGGAGATGGTGAAGGATAGGAAAACCTGCCGTGCTGCAGTCCATGGGGTCTCAAAGGATTGGACATGACTTAGTGACTGAACAACAATTTTACAAACAAGGAAAATGAGACTCAGAGAAGTTACTTTCCCAAGACTGCACTGTTAAAAAGCAGCCGAGCCAGGTTCGAAACCCCAGGCTAATTCCAGAGTCCCTCTCATTTGCACTCAGGACCATAAGCTCCACAAAGTCAGGTCCCCAGTGGGGTCCACGATCAGCATCTATTGAAAAATGAAAGAACAAATAGCCTGCCCCTTCCCCAAGTTAGCACCATTTACTGAGAACATACACTGCCAGGTAAAAATCTGTCAAGGATTAGCTCTAGTTCTTACACTAATTTTGCAAAATCAGTCTTATTATTCCCATTTTAGAACTGAGATAATGGAGGGTTGGAGAAAATCTGTGCAACATTCTCAGGATTGGAAAACAGAGAACAGTATGAGATTTCCCCCTGCCTGTAGATAATTTACGACCAGATTGAGGAAAATACCATTTACCTATCTATCATCTACCTATCATCCATCATCCATCTATCTACAGTCTAGCTAGGCCACTTATGTTAAGCCTCAAATGCAAGATGTGTGCTTCAGAAACTCAGTACAGATACAAATATTCCTGATTCTGTTTGTATTTTCTTGAAAATTCACTTAT
Source organism: Neotragus pygmaeus (assembly GCA_006410875.1). Classification (NCBI taxonomy): domain Eukaryota; kingdom Metazoa; phylum Chordata; class Mammalia; order Artiodactyla; family Bovidae; genus Neotragus; species Neotragus pygmaeus. The sequence goes on along the minus strand of SJYV01048081.1, from coordinate 315,935 downwards.
AGCAATGCATTCCTCCATCGGAAAAAGCCCAGCAAATGTGAGCGCCAAATCTGGAAATGACTGGGCCATGATTGCTGTGGCTTGGTTGGGTGGAGGGAGAAGGCTGTTCACCAGCCACAAGACCGCCCCCTCAGCCTGGTGAAGCAGCTGGTACCAGTCTAAAATGGCTTGAAATCAGTCATATCTTCTTGTCTTTTCATATTGTTCATGGGGTTCTCAAGGCAAGAATCCTGAAGTGGTTTGCCATTCCCTTCTCCAGTGGGCAAGAATACACAGAAGAACTAGCCAAGAAAGATCATCATGACCCAGATAACCAANTAGCTCTAGTTCTTACACTAATTTTGCAAAATCAGTCTTATTATTCCCATTTTAGAACTGAGATAATGGAGGGTTGGAGAAAATCTGTGCAACATTCTCAGGATTGGAAAACAGAGAACAGTATGAGATTTCCCCCTGCCTGTAGATAATTTACGACCAGATTGAGGAAAATACCATTTACCTATCTATCATCTACCTATCATCCATCATCCATCTATCTACAGTCTAGCTAGGCCACTTATGTTAAGCCTCAAATGCAAGATGTGTGCTTCAGAAACTCAGTACAGATACAAATATTCCTGATTCTGTTTGTATTTTCTTGAAAATTCACTTATAGCAATGCATTCCTCCATCGGAAAAAGCCCAGCAAATGTGAGCGCCAAATCTGGAAATGACTGGGCCATGATTGCTGTGGCTTGGTTGGGTGGAGGGAGAAGGCTGTTCACCAGCCACAAGACCGCCCCCTCAGCCTGGTGAAGCAGCTGGTACCAGTCTAAAATGGCTTGAAATCAGTCATATCTTCTTGTCTTTTCATATTGTTCATGGGGTTCTCAAGGCAAGAATCCTGAAGTGGTTTGCCATTCCCTTCTCCAGTGGGCAAGAATACACAGAAGAACTAGCCAAGAAAGATCATCATGACCCAGATAACCAAGATGGTGTGATCACTCACCTAGAGCCAGACATCCTGGAATGTGAAGTCAAGAGGGCCTTAGGAAGCATCACTACAAGCAAAGCTAGTGGAGGTGAAGGAATTCCAGTTGAGCTAATGCAAATCCTAAAAGATGATGCTATGAAAGTGCTGCACTCAATATACCAGCAAATTTGGAAAACTCGGCAGTGGCCACAGACTGGAAAAGGTCAGTTTTCATTCCAATCCCAAAGAAAGGCAATGCCAAAGAATGCTCAAACTACCACACAATTGTACTCATCTCACATGCTAGTAAAGTAATGCTCAAAATTCTCTAAGCCAGGCTTCAACAGTACGTGATGAATTTCCAGATGTTCAAGCTGGATTTAGAAAAGGCAGAGGAACCAGAGTTCAAATTGCCAACATCCCTTGGATCATCAAAAAAGCAAGAGAGTTCCAGAAAAACATCTACTTCTGCTTCATTGACTATGTCAAAGCTTTTGACATAGCCTTTGTTGTGTGGATCACAACAAACTGTGGAAAATTCTTCAAGAGAGGGGAATACCAGACCACCTGACCTGCCTTCTGAGAAATCTGTATGCAGGTCAAGAAGTAACAGTTAGAACTGAACCTGGAATAACAGACTGGTTCCAAATCAGGAAAGGAGTATGTCAAGGTTGTATATTGTCACCCTGCTTACTTAACTTATATGCAGGGTACATCATGCAAAATGCTGGGCTGGATAAAGCACAAGTTGGAATCAAGATTGTCGGGAGGTAGTATCAATAACCTCAGATATGCAGATGACACCACCCTTATGGCAGAAAGTGAAGAAAGAAGAACTTAAGAGCCTCTTAATGAAAGTGAAAGAGGAGAGTAAAAAAGCTGGCTTAAAACTGAAATACCAGAAAATGAAGATCATGGCACCTGGTCCCATCACTTCGTGGCAAATAGATGTGCAAACAATGGAAACTGTGACAGACTTTATTTTGGGGGGCTCCAAAATCACTGCAGATGGTGACTGCAGCTATCAAATTAAAAGACATTTGCTCCTTGCAAGAAAAGCTATGACCAACCTAGATAGCATATTAAAAAGTAGAGATATTACTTTGCCAACAGAGGTCCGTCTAGTCAAGGCTATGGTTTTTCCAGTGATCATGTATGGATGTGAGAGTTGGACTATAAAGAAAGCTGAGAGCCGAAGAATTGATGCTTTTGAACTGTGGTGTTGGAAAAGACTCTTGAGAGTCAATTGAGGAGATCCAACCAGTCCATCCTAAAGGAAATCAGTCGTGAATATTCATTGGAAGGACTGATGCTGAAGCTGAAACTTCAATACTTCAGCCACCTGATGCAAAGAACTAATTCATTGGAAAAGACCCTGATGCTGGGAAAGACTGAAGACAGGAGGAGAAGGGGATGACAGAGGAAGAGATGGTTGGATGGTATCACCAACTCAATGGACACGAGTTTGAGCAAGCTCCAAGAGTTGGAGATGGAGAGGGAAGCCTGGCATGCTGCAGTCCATAGCACTGAGAAGAGTTGGACACGACTGAGTAATTGAACTTAACTGAAAACATTCAAGTAGCTCCTCCAACCCCTAGAAAAATGTCCCTCCCTCAAACCCAGACATTCTCCAATGGGTGATTCAGCTCCTGCATTGGTGTCAGCCTTCCTCAAATATCCTCTGTTAAAATGCAAATCCCCATCCGGGTGGCATATTAAATTTCTGGGAGAGGAAGATCAAAGTCAGGACAACTAGCAAGGCTGGAAGCAAATCCATTCATTCAGCGAATCTTTAATATTCACTAGGTATGAAACATGTAACAGTGAATACATGTGAATAAGACAAGCTAAGGATTCCTCTGGTTTGGGGGGAACTTCCATTCTAGTTGGGGCAGTGGGGGAGACAGACAATAAGTTTTCAGGCAACGAAGAAACAAAAATTAAGTTCTCTGCTGGGAAAGAAAGCAATGCAGTAATGGAGTGGTACGATGGGCCAGTGCTCAGCTGACTCTCAAAGGAGTGATAAGCAAGCAAGTGAAGAACTGAAGAGCCAGAAGGAACCAGATGCAAGTAAAGAATGTTCTGGCCAAAGACAGCAGCATACACAAAGAGCTTAAGGTATTCCCAAAACATCAAAGGCAGGCAGGAAGGCTGGAGACCCAAGGAGTGGTACGCAAAATGAGCGGACAGAACCCTGAAGAGAGGTCATGTCAGTTTCTACAGCAGGTGGGGGATTTTAGCCTATAGTGGAAACCGCTGGAGGGACTGAAGTGCACTGGAGAAAACCCAGTTTATGTATTTAAAAGGTGGCTCCCGCTGTTCTGTGTAGAATAAATCATACAGAGGTAATGAGCCCAGGCGGGGCTGGGGCAGGGGGAAATGGACTAGAGGGAGAGGGGACATAGGGAGGAAGGAAGGACTTGAACTAAACTTTGGAGCCAGAATCCATGAGGCTAATGATGGCCTGGCCACAGTGGTGGACAGTGCAAAGGGGGAGGGATCCCAGTCCCCATGCCTTAAGCCAAATATGTATTAATAATATAATGTAATAATAATGTTAAAGAAAGTCATCATAAGAGCCCTGATCACCACACTCACATAAATAAATTCCTTTGACAATGGGCCACCTGGGTCCACCAGGAAATTCTTGAAAAGCATACATTTCTTCTGGGAATCTGACCCCATAGAGCAGGGAATGCCTTTGTTTCAGGGAATGCCTTTGTTTCTAGATGAATGGGATTCCTGGGCTCAGGTATGAGTATTTCCTCTACTTCTTCCAGCATCTGCAGATGCATTTCTGCTTGGTGCTCCTTGGAGGGTATTATTATCTTGTGAAAGTTTTAAAGAATGAGTGGAGTGTGACAGAATACAGCCAAAGAGACAGATCCCGGACAGTGACTCTCTGGATTCAATCACGGAGTTGTCAGCACACACTTCCTACAACTAGAAGACTGCTGAGAAGGAATTCCTGGAAGAAACCACACTTAAAGTTTTTAACCAGAGAAGCAGATTTTCTATTGAGCAAGGCCTGCCTTTCAGAAAACTTATGTTTAAAAAGTTTAAAAGTTGTATATCGTCGTATGATTAAAAAGTGTTAAGTCATTTCAGTCGTATCCGACTTTGTGACCCCATGGACTATGGCCCACCAGGTTCCTTTGTCCGTAAGGTTCTCCAGGCAAGAATACTGGGATGCATAACCATTCCCTTCTCCAGGGGATCTTCCCGATCCAGGGATCAAACCCAGGTCTCCTACATTGGAGGCAGATTCTTTACTGTCCGAGCCACCAGGGAAGCCCATGATTAAAAAGAAAAAAAAAAAACAAAACTATCATTTACTAAGAACATTGAATGTCACAATTAAATTAAATCAGAATTTACAGTTCAGCTTAACATCTCTCTCATTTTCTTAAAGTAAGAATCATCATGATCGCATTTTAATTAGTCTCCACAACATCACCACAGAAATGCTTACATAGAAATCCCCCCATTGACTCTGGTGGACTCATATAGGTGTCTAGACTGCCATGATGAGCAAAGACTACACCAGTTTAGAAAATATGAAGCAGTGGGGTCATCTTTCAAGAGTCTAAAGAAGGAAAGAGGTTCAATCACAAGAACAGTGTCAATTACAGGGTTTATTAGTCTTAGATCAGCCAGATTCAACTGAGTCACAGGATTAAAAAAAAGAAAGAAAATGATAGCATCAGAGGAAACATGAGGCAGACAAAAAGAATTGTGGAGAACAAAGGTATTAGAGGAGGAGAAGAAACTGGGGAGAGGAGAGAGAAGAAAGAAAGAGGCAGAAGCATGAGAAAGATGGATGGCGAGGGAGAGGACCACTGCGGAGAAGATGAGGGGACAGAAGTGTGTAGCAGGAGAAAGGAGAGAAGAGGGGCTCATCACAGAATACAGGTCATTTCCAAGGGAATTTGTGTCCCTCAGCCAGACACCTGACTGAAACAGTTGGGAAGGATAGCATGGTTAAAGTACCTTCTTGTTCTGACTGAGAAACAATGGACTCAGGATGTACCTACTGATGTTAACCTGAGATGCTACCCCAGTTCTGAGTCCAGTCTCCCTCAACTGCAGTTCCCTCACCTATAAAGTGAAGCAGGTCTTTTCAAACTTGACTCTTCTCTAATTTAAAAAAAAAAAAATCAGGACAGTGCTGAGATTAAGACCACACTAACAGGAAGTCAGCTGTTTCAATCTCCTTGATGTGTGTCCTTTAAAAAGTCACTAAACTCATTTGGGCCTCAGTTTTCTTGCCTAGAAATGGCAGGTGGTAATAATATTTATCTTATAGGTTTCTAGTAAAGATTAAGTTAGATTGAAGCCTGGTCAGAAGGGTGCGCTATTCATTAGCAGAGATCTTTTATTTTAAATTTCAGTATCTACTAACCCATATGTGGGTGGTGTAGGCTAACCATGATTTAGATCCGAATTTTGCTGCCTGCTCTCATTACATGTTTGACAGTCGAACTAATGGGCATATGCCCCTCCAAGCCATTCCTGGTGGCTCAGATGATAAAGAATCTGCCTGTAATGCAGGAGACCTGGTTCAGTCCCTGGGTCAGGAAGATCCCCTGGAGAAGGAAATGGCAANTTTGCTGCCTGCTCTCATTACATGTTTGACAGTCGAACTAATGGGCATATGCCCCTCCAAGCCATTCCTGGTGGCTCAGATGATAAAGAATCTGCCTGTAATGCAGGAGACCTGGTTCAGTCCCTGGGTCAGGAAGATCCCCTGGAGAAGGAAATGGCAACCCAATCCATTATTCTTGCCTGGAGAATTCCATGGACAGAAGAGCCTGGTGGGTTATAGTTTGTAGGGTTGCAAAGAGTTGGACACAACTGAGCAACTTATATGTCTCAAGTCTACACATTACTGAATCACACTGAGACAAAGTACAGTCCTTTCTTTTGAGAATCCCAGGACAGCCTCTGTGATGTGTGGCTCGCACTCCTGGCTCCAACCCTGGGAGGGATTAAGAGAACAGGGGTTTGCACTCCACGATGAGGGAAGCAGACTGGACAGGGGCATCCTTGCTTGGTTCCCACTGAGGTCAAGCTTCTCATCTCCTAGGCTTGTCTACCTGGCACTTCAAAAATCCTGTTAATACTGTGCTCCCTTGTCCCTATCTCCACCGTCTTGATCACTGAACAAAAGTTGTATGGAGTTCTTCACTGAAACACAAGCAGTAAAAGCATAATAACTTAGCCCTTCAGTTCAGCTCAGTCATGTCCGACTCTTTGCAATCCCATGAATCGCAGCAGGCTAGGCCTCCCTGTCCATCACCAACTCCCGGAGTTCACTCAGACTCATGCCCATTGAGTCAGTGATGCCATCCAGCCATCTCATCCTCTGTCATCCCCTTCTCCTCCTGCCCCCAATCC
>SJYV01048081.1:283846-298789 GCA_006410875.1 Neotragus pygmaeus | reverse complement strand
GTGTGTGTGTGTGTGTGTGTCTGTGTGCTCAATTGGGTCTGACTCTTTGACCCCCATGGGCTGTAGCCCACCAGGCTACTCTGTCCATAGGATTTTCCCGGCAAAAATACTGGAGTGGGTTGACATTTCCTTCCCCAAGGTCATCTTCCAACCCACAGATCAAACCTGTGTCTCTCACATCTCCTGCATTGCAGGAGGATGCATTACCACTGGGCATGAAATGGAATGGTTAAAATAAATCCACACTTGTATAAATCAATCATCTTAGTTTCTTGCATAATTGTGCTACTTGGAAACTTTGTTCATAAATGTATCCATAGGACTTCCCAGGTGGGCCAATGGATGAAAATCTGCCTGGCAATGCAGGGGACATGGGTTCAATCTTTCAGTCCAGAAAGATTCCACATGCCGCGGAGCAATTAAGCCTGAGTGCCATAACTACTGAGCCTGCAAGCCGCAACTACCGAAGCCCGCTTGCCCGAGATAGAGCCCATGCTCCACCACAAGAGAAACCACCTCAAGAAGCCTGAACCCACAGCTAGAGAGTCGCCCCCACCTACTGCAACTAAAGAAAGCCCTCATGCAGCAAAAAAGACCCAGTACAACCAAAAATAAAGAAATAAATAATTTTTAAAGAACAGTGGCATTAGAAGTAAATAAATATATCCATAAACATATTGGTAGGTGATGCAAATCAGTGATGTGGTACTTGCAATACACTATTCTGGGCAGGAGCCTTAGGGTGGGGCAAGGCCAGCCTGACTTGCACTCTGTGTCTGCCTGGGGGTGTGCAGATGACGCCCCTCAGTCTACTGCCCGGCTGTCTGACCACTCGTGTGCTGGACGTCCTTCCCCCTGTACCTGCCAGGACGCAACGGTGGCAGGATCCTACCCGGACAATTGTACGTTTTGCAGTTGGTCTTATGAAAGATGGATCTTCCCTTTCTCAATCCGGGAACAGCATTTTAACCTCCTCATCTAGCCCCATTCTTTCATCATCTCAGAACCCCCATTCTTTCAAACATTTCAGTTCCCTATTTCTCCCTCCCCCATAGGGGAGGGAACAAAGTCATAGTTTCCAGTTGTCTTTGCAGGAGAGAAAGGCAGGCAGGCACACCCTCTGATAGACACTCTGTTCTGTTTCTTTCTCCTGCTTATTGGAAATATGCTAATGACCCTGCCAGACCCCAAGGCAATGACAAATCTGGGAGGCTACACTCTTGCCCACTGAGATGGAGCGGGGACTAGTCATCTGCCTCTTTTGTTCTCATCACAGACTTCGCCTAATGTATTCCCAGCGCCCTTGACCCAATCCCTGTTTGGGCTGCTCTCTGTCTGGGAAAGCAAGGTTTACAGACATCTCCGCGCTCTGACTGCGGTTTTGTGACTCCAGTTGCAAGAGGGGCTTATTAAGCAGAAAAGACTCCACGCCTGAGATTTCTTTGCGAAATGTCCAGTGGAACGTGTAGAGAAGAGGCAAGAGGCAGAGGAATTGATGAGCAGAGAGGAGAATTTCTACAAAACCCTTCAGCTAAATAAGAGACCAGNGAGCCCAACGGCTTCCTGGGCTCCCCACTCCCAAACCCCCACCTACCAGGCCAAGCAGCTCTTTGCCCTGGAGGTCGAAATGAAGGTGCAGCAGTAGCGGAAGGACTCGGCTCATGTTAGGAGAGCCCCCAGACGTCTGCCAGGGGCCCAGGATCTGCGGGAACTGGCGCTGCGGACAGAAGGGCGCAGCCTCCCACCCTGCGCAGCCGCTCGAGCGCACCCTGAAGAGGTCAGCCCTGGAGCAGCCAGCCGAGACGGACTTCTGCCGTCCTCAGGAAAGCAGCAGGTGGAGTGCAGAGCACGAAGCCCTGAGACCTATGCAGCCATGTACTCACGAGCTCTGCGGAAGTTAGGAGGGTTCAGCTTCCGGCGGGGCGGGGACGGTGGCGTCTCCAGGGCTGTCGAGGTGCAGCCTGCACATCAGTAACCTGCTGCTACCTGGGCGCAGGCCACGTGCCCGAGATCCACGCCAACACCCCCATCCATGCCCGAGGCCCTGGCATTATTTTCTCTCAGCTAGAAATACACAACTAGCTGAGAGAACCCTCAAAAAGTTGTTTTAAAAAAAAAACAAACACTTTAAAATGTGGGCGGGGGCTGTGGTACCTACAAATAAAAAATTCCCATCCAAGGCAAAGTTGTCTTCTCGCTGCACTCCGAGTCCTCTGTTTCATCAGAGGTCCGCTCTCTGTGTAGTGAGAAGCTCCCAGTGCCTTCTCTCAAGCCCCTCCCAACTTCCAAAAAGAGAAAGTCAGCTCACACATAACCCTTGCTTTCTCTCCATCCAGTGACCTGTATTCTTATTTTTCTTCGAAAAGAATTTGGAGGTTAATTTCCTCCCACTCACTTCTCCGTGTAATACACTGGGATTTCTGCCATCCCCACATCACTGTTATGCATACCTAAGATTTTTAGGCCCTGACGCCTCTTCATTTTCCTCTTAACCCCACACCCTTCCTGACCCCCTGATCTCACACACCTGGATAACCAGGTGAACAGAATTAGCAACATCTGTGCATCAGATAACCCTATCACACCACTTCAACCATCTCTCAGGAGTGCTTCTCAATCACCAGAACAAAAAGATTATGATTTTGTGTTGTTAGGGCATCTAGGGATACAGGTTCATCTGTAACTCACAACAGAGAGAAAATCCTGTGTAGTGAGCACAGAAGTGAAATGTGTTTTCCTTGTGACCTTTCAATCTCAGTCTCCTTTCACTGATTCCCATTCTTCCTTTTTAATGTTTACATAAATTTAGGGTGCTATACTTTGGGGTATATTTCAAGTTATACAGCTGAGTTGAAGGTCAAATAGAATTCACTGTGGGGATGGCTCCCCTGTAAGTAACCTAGGTTTGCATCTAGCCCCAAAGGGAGGGTTAACAAAGAAGCTTTTTAGAGCAAAAGCAGTTTAAAACAGGAGTTGTCCACACTGTGATTTTAAACAGCTCTTCACACTAAATATTTAATAATATTATTAATTTTATTAATTTAATATTATTATTAAATATTACAATTTTGGTTAATTTATTAAAATTAATGTTAATAAAATTAAAAGTTACTTTATATATACACAATGCTTCATAAAGAACAACTGAGAAAACTCCAAAGGTGGCTGGAAAAACACAGGGAAATAGGAAGCAGGCATGGTTCTGGACACTGGAGGAACTTAAGTCATATAACAGTTGTTGGAGACACCCTGCGGATGACTCATATAAAGACAGAAGACCCCAAGATACCAGGACGGTGGGTGTAACAACAATAGCTAGTATAACAGTGAGATGTGAACGCTAAGGACGGAAACAAAGGCCAGGACAGCTACCAAGGGCACAACCACACTTGGCGGGCACACGAGAAATACCAGGGATGAACTGGGAATCTGCCACCAACCCAGCATGGGGTCGCAGAATATCTGAATGGGAAAGGTTTTTGGTGGCCGCTTGGACAAACATGGTCAAATTACAGCCAAAATGCCCTTCCCTTTCCCTAGTCTCTCTCTCCTCTTCTCTTCCTAAACAACTCAGTGTGATAGCTCTTAAGTAGGGTAAAGTGAAGTAAGCAACTGCAGGACTAGGGCCAGGAGATTGAAGGTATGAGAAGAGCAGAGGTGGGGACGGAGCAGAGTGAAAAAGATAACAGGCGCAGGAGGGATGTGTGACGCAGGGCACAGAACCCAGAACCCAGACAAAGGGGAACAGGCATCCACGTTCGTGGGAAAGGGGTATAGTGCTGGGTGTCAGGGCCGAAACAAAGAAAAGTCACTACCCCAGAGGGAGACAGTCTAGCTAGGGAATCAAAGCCCAGTGGGCTGGCATGAGGGTTGGAGCCCAAGTAGGGTGAAGGGGGAACTCACATGAGGCATCTGGGTGGGTCACTAGCATGGAATGGAGGAGCCCAATTCAGTCAACAAGGGCATCTACACAAGAAAGGAGGTGGCGGTGGCCATAACAGCAGTGGAATATTGGATATGAACAGGGGGACTGATCAAATGACCAAATACACTAAGAGTAATGGGAACTAGTTTTGTCACTGTCAGAGAAGATCGTTTACAAATGTGGAAAGAGAGAAAACAAGAATAAGTCTTCTATTGTTGGACTGGAATTGAATTTATTAGTATAAATTCATAATCTTCTAAATGTACAGACAAATATACTAATAGCTACAGATGTGACTGTGTTTTGATTTACATGTATATATATATGCAGACACACCTAGTCCATTCAGTGGACCTGGAAGAGTAACACCCAATAGCAGTGAGCACATCTAATGTCCAGACCTTTGCTTCTGTGTACCATTTTCAGGAAAAGGAGAAAAAGTTCCCTGAAGTAATGGCCGATTCTAGAGCTAGGAAAGTACAAGATAAGTCTAGAATATCTTACTGTACCCGAAAACAACAGAGTGCTCAAATAGTGGTAAGTCAAAAGGACACAGATGCCAGGCTGAAAGACTTTCACTGACCAAATTGAGATACATGAGTGACACAATAAATAATGATGTATGAGGATGCAAGTTCATACTAACATCAATAAATGAATGTCTATGAGAAAGAGAATGTTTACATATTTTCAAAGTCCTTTCCCCCTAAATATTTATTAACTAGAGAGAGTAGAAAAACTTTCTGCTTTACACTGTTTTCCTGTAGTTCCTCCAAGGCGCTTCCTTGTCTATTTCCCGCTCCATGACCTGTTCACATGTTCCAGAAATGCTCTCTTCCTTTTATCACATTTGTCCTTCAAACTCCGATCAAAAATTATCTTCTCCAAATGCCTTCTCCCAAATCCCAGACCTTACTGGTCCTTATTTTATATGCTCTGTAGCAGTCACAGCACTTACCAACATCCCAATTATGTCTGCAATTAGTTATCTAATATCTAACACCAACAGCTAGGCACACCGACATCCTTCTTATATTATGGACATTTATTAGTGGTAGCAGTAAATGCTGATACTCGCACTTCTCCATGTAAGCATTCGCTGTGGAATATTCCCAAGGTAGTCAATTTCATGCATTGGAGAAGGAAATGGCAACCCACTCCAGTGTTCTTGCCTGGAGAATCCCAGGGACGGGGGAGCCTGGTGGGCTGATGTCTATGGAGTCGCACAGAGTCGGACATAACTGAAGCGACTTAGCAGCAGCAGCAGACATTGACAAAATGCAGATAGAACTTAGAGAAAACAGTCAACAGATGCTTTATTGCACACTCCCTGAAGCGAGCTATAGTCACAGGCTTAAAATCCAGATCTTTCAGCTCCAAATTCAGAGCTATGCCACAAGGCTCCAGCTCTGTTCTGGAAATTCCACAGTGCCCAATTTGCATACAACTTCTGTTCTCCACAGAGGCACTGAGCCTGTAAAAGTCTACAGTGAGAATTCCCTTCCTTAGGCTGACTGATAGCTTATACTATTTAACCTTTAAAGGAAGACTACAAATAGCCAAAGGGTATATGAGAAGATATTCAACATCATTAATCATCAGGGAAATGCAAATCAAAACCTCAGTGAGGTATCAACTCACACCTGTCAGAATGGCTATTAGCAAAAAAAAAAAAAAGCTAAGACTTTCCTGTTGGTCCAGTGGTTGAGAATCACCTTGCAATGCAGGGCATGTGAGTGCAATCACTAGCCCAGGAACTAGGATCCTGTGTGCCTCAAGACCCAGCACAGCCAAATAAATATTTTAAAAAGAAAAAGAATGTATTGTACAACATGAGGAGTAAAAAAAGAAAAGCTGACAAGGTTGAGGAGGATTGGAGAAACTGAACCCTTATACACTGTGGGTTGGAATGTGAAACAGTGCCACTGCTTTGGAAAATAGTATGGATATTTCGCAAAAACTTAAAAGGAGAACTACCATACAATCCACCAATGCCACTTCTGGGTAGATATTCAGAAGAACTGAAATCAGGATCACAATGGGCTATCTGCACTCCCACATTCATCACAGCATTATTCACAAAAGCAAAAACATGAAAATAACCAAATGTTCATCAACAGAGAACAGACAAAGAAAACATGAAATACACACACACACACACACACACACACACACACACACACACACACCACCAAGGAATAGTATTCAGCCTTTAAAAAGAAGGCAGTCTTACCATTTGAGACACCATGGATGACCCTAGCATTGGTAAACAATGGTACATTAACGATGGTGAGTACCTTGGCCACAGACTGGTCACAGTGTCAGAGGTGCTGAATTCCAAGAGACCTTGGAAATTGTTCAGCCTTCATTCCACAGACAAGTAAGCTTGGACTGTGATGTATTAAGGGACTTGCCTCAGAGCTCCTGAGAACTAGCAGCAGTAAGGCATAAAGTGTAGGTTTCTCAACTCCAAGTCCAAAGCTTTTGATTAATAAAAAAAAAATAATATTCTCCATAAACCTAAATCACAATGGGCTGGGCTAGAGGTTGAATTAAAAGGGAAGAACAATCCATTTGTCAAACTGGCATCTCTTTATTAAAACAGTTGAATGGAAACAGAATTAACTAGTTAAGAAAACTAAATCTTTTCCAGAAAAGGGATGTAAAGCATTTATCAGTAGATCTCAAATCCTTTCCTGTTCATTGGACAAGGCAAATGGCATTACAATCTTCCAGAGAGAAAGGGAAGGGAAACTAGTCAGAAGGGAAACTGGATGAGTGCCTTCCATCCATCCTCCAAGTTCAGACATGCTCCCTGCCCTAGTGCCATTTCCAACAAATGATGATCGAGGATCTTTTACATCTTCACTTATAGTTGTCATTGTGATTTCATCCATATTCTGAACCAGAGCTTTAGATACAAATCCATTTCTGTGGACACCTTGTCAACAAACTGTGGGAAATTCTTAAAGAGACAGGAATACCAGACCACCTGATCTGCCTCCTGAGAAATCTGTAGGCAGGTCAAGAAACAAGTTAGAACCAGACATGGAACAACTGACTGGTTCAAGATTGGGAAGGAAGTATGACAAGGCTGTATATTGTCACTCTGCTTAGTTAACTTAAATGCAGAGTACATCATGCGAAATTCCAGGCTGGAATCCAGGCTTCCAGGAGAAATATCAACAACCTCAGATATGCAGATGATATCACTCTAATGGCAGAAAGTGAAGGGGAAGTAAAGAGTCTCTTGATGTAGGTAAAAGAAGAGAGTGAAAAAGCTGGCTTGAAACTCAACATTAAAGAAAATTAAGATCACGGCATCTGGCCCCATCACTTCATGTCAAATAGAAGGGGGAATTGTAGAAGCAGTGACAGTTTTTGTTTTTTTGGGCTCCAAAATCACTGCAGACAGTGATTGCAACTGTGAAATTTAAAAAAAAAAATGTTTGCTCCTTGGAAGGAAAGCTTTGAAAAACCTAGATCAGTTCAGTTCAGTAGCTCAGTCGTGTCTGACTCTTTGCGACCTCGTGGACTGCAGCATGCTAGACTTCCCTGTCCATCACCAACTCCCAGAGCTTGCTCAAACTCATGTCAATCGAGTCAGTGATACCATCCAACCATCTCAGCCTCTGTTGTCCCCTTCTACTTCTGCCTTCAATCTTTCCCAGCATCAGAGTCTTTCACTGAGTCAGTTCTTTGCATCAGGTAGCCAAAGTATTGGAGCTTCAGCTTCAGCATCAGTCCTTCCAATGAATATTCAGGACTGATTTCCTTTAGGATTGACTGGTTTGATCTCCGTGCAGTCCAAGGAACTCTCAAGAGTCTTCTTCAATATCACATTTCAAAAGCACCAATTCTTCAGTGCTCAGCTTTCTTTACAGTCCAACTCCCACATCCATACATGACTGTTAGAAAAACCACAGCTTTGACAGAAGGATCTTTGGTGGCAAAGTAACGTCTCTACTTCTTAATATGCTGTTTAAGTTGGTCATAGCTTTTCTTCCAAGGAGCAAGTGTCTTTTAATTTTATGGCTGCAGTCACCATCTGCAGTGATTTGGGAGCCCAAAAAAACAAAGTCTGTCACTGTTTCCATCATTTCTCCATCTATTTCCCATGAAGTGATGGGACCAGATATCATGATCTTAGTTTTTTGAATGTTGAGTCTTAAGCCATCTTTTTCACTCTCCTCTTTCGCACTTCTCCATGTAAGCATTCACTGTGGAATATTCCCAAGGTAGTCAATTTCATTAAGAGGCTCTTTAGTTCCTCTTCAGTTTCTGCCATAAGGGTGGTGTCATCTGCATGTCTGAGGTTATTGATATTTCTCCCGGCAATCTTGATTCCAGCTTGTGCTTCTTCTAGCCCAACGTTTCTCATGATGTACTCTGCATATAAGTTAAATAAGCTGGGTGACAATATACAGCCTTGACGTACTCCTTTTCCTATTTGGAACCAGTCTGTTGTTCCATGTCCAGTTCTAATTGTTGCTTCCTGACCTGCATATAGGTTTCTCAAGAGGCAGGTCAGGTAGTCTGGTATTCCCATCTCTTTCAGAATTTTCCAGTTTTCTGTGACTGACATAGTCAAAGGCTCTGGTATAATCAATAAAGCAGAAGTAGATGTTTTTCTGGAACTCTCGTGCTTTTTCAAAGATCCAAGGAATGTTGGCAATTTGATCTCTGGTTCCTCTGTCTTTTCTAAATGCAGCTTGAATATCTGGAAGTTCACAGTTCACGTACTGTTGAAGCCTGGCTTGGAGAATTTGGGGCATTAGTTTACCAGTATGTGAGATGAGTGCAATCGTGCAGTAGTTTGAATATTGTTTGGTATTGCCTTTCTTTGGGATTGGAATGAAAACTGACCTTTTTCAGTCCTGTGGCCACTGTTGTGTTTTCCAGATTTGCTGGCATATTGAGTGCAGCACTTTCACAGCGTCATCTTTTAAAATTTGAAATAACTCAACTGGAATTTCATCACCTCCACTAGCTTTGTTCATAGTGATGTTTCCTAAGGCCTACTTGACTTTGCATTCTAGGATGTCTGGCTCTAGGTGAGTGATCACACCATTGTGGTTATCTAGGTCATGAAGATATTTTCTGTATAGTTCTTCTATATTCTTGCCCCCTCTTCTTAATATCTTCTGCTTCTGTCAGGTCCATACCATTTCTGTCCTTTATTGTGCTCATCTTTGCATGAAATGTTCCCTTGATATCTCTAATTTTCTTGAAGAGATCTCTAGTCTTTCCCATTCTAATGTTTTCCTCTATTTCTTTGCACTGATCACTGAGGAAGGCTTTCTTATCTCTCCTTGCTATTCTTTGGAACTCTGCATTCAAATGGGTGCCTCTTTCCTTTTCTCCTTTGCCTTTTACTTCTCTTCTTTTCTCAGCTCTTTGTAAGGCTTCTTCAAACAACAATTTTGTCTCTTTTGCGTTTCTTTTTCTTGGGGATGGTCCTCATCACTGTCTCCTGTACACTTCCCCCAGTGGAGAAGGAAATGGCAAACCACTCAGTATTCTTGCCTTGAGAACCCCATGAACAATATGAAAAGGCAAAAGGATATAACACTGAAAGATGAACTTCCCAGGTTGGTAGGTGCCCAATATGCTACTGGAGGAGACAAATCTAGATAGTGTATTGAAAAATAGAGACATCATTTTGCTGACAAAGGTCCAGATAGTCAAGGCTATGGTTTTACCAGTAGTCATGTACGGATGTGAGAGTTGGACTGTAAAAGAAGGCTGAGTGCGAAACAATTGATACTTTCAAATTGTGGTACAGGAGAAGGCTCTTGAGAGTCCCTTGGACTGCAAGGAAGTCAAACCAGTCAATCCTAAAGGAGATCAGTCCTGAATATTCATTGGAAGGACTGATGCTGAAGCTGAAACTCCAATACTTTGGCCACCTGATGTGAAGAGCTGACTCATTGGTAAAGACCCTGATACTTCGAAAGATTGAGGGCAAAAGGAGAAAGGAGCAGCAGAGGATGAGATGATTAGACAGCATCACTGATTCAATGGACATGAATGTGAGCAAACTCCAGGAGACAGAAGATAGAAGAGATGAGTATGTTGCAATCCATGGGGTCTCAAAGAGTCAGACACATCTTTGAGACTGAACAACAACTCTCTGCCCCACTCCTAAGACACACACACACACACACACACACACACACACACACACACAGAGTCTGCTCCTGTATTTGCAATAAACACCAATTTGTCTGGAAACTCCATAAGCAGCTCATTTTCAGTGTTCTTTCAGTATCAAGCTACATANACTGTAGCCCACGAGGCTCCTCTGTCCATGGGATTTTCCAGGCAAGAATACTGGAGTGGGTTGCCATTTCCTCCTCCAGGGTGTCTTCCTGACCCAGGGATTGAACCCGAATCTCCTGGTTCTCCTGCATCACAGACAGATTCTTTACCACTGAGCCATGGGGAAGCCCACATATATACAGTGGAATATTACTCAGCTCTAAAAAAGAATGAACTAATACCATTTGTGCCTTCCCTGGTGGCTCAGAGGTCAAAGCATTTGCCTGCAATGTGGGAGACCTGGGTTCAATCCCTGGGTTGGAAAGATCCCCTGGAGAAGGAAATGGCAACCCACTCCAGTATTCTTGCCTGGAAAATCCCATGGACAGAGGAGCCTCGTGGGCTACAGTAGTCCACGGGGTCACAAACAGTCGGACATGACTGAGCGACTTCACTTTCAATACCATTTGTAGCAATATGAATGGATCTAGAGCATATCATACTAAGTGAAGTAAGTCAGAAAACAAATATCATCTGGAAGCACTTATAGGTGGAATCTGGGCTTCCCATGTGGCTCAGTAGTAAAGAATCCACCCGCCAATGTGGGAGACAAGGCTTCAATCCCTGGGTCAGGAAGACGCCCTGGAGGAGGAAAGGGCAACTCACTCCAGTATTCTTGCCTGTATACTGCCATATACAGAGTAGCCTGGCAGTCTACAGTCTATGGGGTCACAAAGAGTTGGACACAACTGAACAACTGAGCACTCACACACAAATGTGGAATCTAAACTATGACACAAATCAATCTATCTATGAAGCAGAAACAGACACAGACATAGAGAACAGACTGACACAAATCAATCTATCTATGAAGAAGAAACAGATTCACAGACATAGAGAACAGACCCCAAGAAGGAATGGGGGAGGGGTGGATGGACTGGGAGTTTGGGATTAGCAGATGTAAACTATTATGTATAGAATGAATAAACAACAAGGTCTTACTGTATAGGACAGTGAGCTATAGTCAATATCCTGTGATAAACCATAATGGAAAAGAAAGTGGAACTGAATCACTTAGCTATACAGTAGAAATTAAGACAACATGCAAATCAACTATACTTCAATTAAATATATTTTTTAAAAGAATTTCTTTTTCTATCTAATTTACCTTCATTCTTATTCTCTCACTTATCTCCCTCTTTCTCTCTCTCTCTCTAAGTTCTAAATGGAAATCTGCTCAACAATGTCTCCCTTGCACCAAATGGGGATTACTTGTAAATCCACCAGTGAGTTGATTGAAAACAAATATTTTGGTGAAAAGACATTTAAAAATCTGAATTTTTTCCTGGCTTTATTTTATTTATTTTAAGCTATTACAAAATAATGGTTATATTCCCCTGTGCTGTACAATATACCCTTGTAGTTCACTTATTTGATACATAGCAGTTTGTATCTCTTAACCCCTACCCTTATCTTGCCCTACCCTCTTCTCTCTCCCCATTGATAACCACTAATTCATACTCTATATTTGTGAGTCTGTTTCATTATATTCAATCGTTTTGTTTTTTAGGTTCCACATATAAGTGATATCATATGACGTTTGTCTATGTCTGATTTATTTCTCTAAGCAAAATATCCTCTAGGTCCATCCACATTGTTGCAAATGGCAAAATTTCATTCTTTTTATGGCTGAGTAGTATTCCATTGTATATATGTACCACATCTTTATCCATTTACCTACTGATGGACACTTAGGTTTCTTCCATATCTCAGCTGTTATAAATAGTGTTGCTATGAACATTGGGATACATGTATCTTTTCAAATTAGTGTTTTCATTTTCCTCCAATATTTTCCCGGGAGTGGAATTCCTAGATCATAAGGCATAAGATGCTGGAGGGACTGGGGGCAGGAAAAGAAGGGGACGACAGAGGATGAGATGGCTGGATGGCATCACCGACTCAATGGACATGGGTTTGTGTGGACTCCAGGAGTTGGTGATGGACAGGGAGGCCTGGCGTGCATCGATTCATGGGGTTGCAAAGAGTCGGACACAACCGAGCGACTAAACTGAACTGAACTGAAGGTAGTTTTATTTTTATTTTTTGAGAAATCTCCATACTGTTTTCCACAGTGGCTGTACCAATTTATGTTACTACTAACAGTATACAAGGATTCCCTTTTCTCCATATCCTCACCAACATTTATGACTTGCTGACTTTATGATGACAGCTATTCTGAAAGGTGTGAGGTGACATCTCATCACAGTTTCGGTGTGCATTTCTCTGATGATCTGTGATGTTGAGCATCTTTTTATGTGACCGTTGGCCATCTATATACCTTTCTTAGAAAAAACATACATTCAAGTCTTCTGCCCATTTTTTGGTTGTTTGCTTTTTTTATATACAGAGTAATATTTATATGTATATTTGGATTTTAACCCCTTATCAGTTATAGCATTTGCAAATATTTTCTCTCAAATCAGTCGATTGTCTTTCATTTTGTTGATGCCTTCCTTTGCTGTGCAAAAGCTTTTAATAATCAGGTCTCATTTATTTTCTTTTGCTTTTTTTTCTTTTGCCTTGTAAACATATCTGAAAAAATATTTTTATGATTTATGTCAAAGAGTGTTCTGCCTATTTTCTCTTCTAGAAGTTGAATGGTTTCAAATTGGACATTTAGGTCTTCAACTAAAATCGAAAAAAATTTTGGAAATTATTTTTTAAATCTAAATATCTATGCATCACCAATAAGCTCAGAGTACTGTACAGCTCTTTTTTGGTATCAACCCCTCTCAGCACACAACCCTAAAGGTGACTTATCTCTCACATTCCAGAGAGGAGAAAGCAAGTCCCAGTGGAGTCTGCTCCACACTGAGCTGAATTCGCTTACAAAGAAGATGTGGAGCAAGCAGAGCTGAAAACCAGCCCAGGAGAATGTGTGGTTTTGAACCAAACCATCTCCAAATGCCCTGGGAAGTGCTCGCAAGCTTTGTTTGTGCTGCCAGCAAAAGAGACTTTTCATAAAAGGGCTGTTTTTCAAAGAACAACAAACGCTGCTATTTTAAACTAGGGGGTGGGAGATCTATCTGGACCTGGACCGTTTACACAAGCAAATGCTGGCTGACTGACATCTCACCCCAGTGTCTGCAGCTCCAGCTTCCAAGGAAAGCAAAGGGTCCCGCTTCTGATGGCTCTGGGAGTCAGCATATAAGCTCTCCAGCTGTAGTTGAACTTTGCAACGTAGGCAGAAATCCTCAACAAGGTCAGGCTGGTGATGTTTACCACCCAAGTGGTCTTGGGGATTAAAGCGGGCCAGGAAGCTATGGCAGACTTGAGCACAGGCAGCAGACACAGGACTTAATGGACACTAACGCCCATGTTCTGTGTGTGTATTGTCCCTATTATTGCTCTAGGGCAATGCTGCTTGACTATAAGAAGCCAGCCACTGGAGTCAGGCTACC
Organism: Neotragus pygmaeus; assembly: GCA_006410875.1. Lineage (NCBI taxonomy): Eukaryota > Metazoa > Chordata > Mammalia > Artiodactyla > Bovidae > Neotragus > Neotragus pygmaeus. The sequence goes on along the minus strand of SJYV01048081.1, from coordinate 285,142 downwards.
TGGGTTTACAGCCTCACTCCCCCATAGCTAAGCCCATAAACTCCCCAGGTTTCAGCTTCTTGTGTGTAAAGCAGAGGGGGTATCAAAGGTGCCTGCACCCAGGAGGCTGTTGTCAGCAGTAAAGAGGCTGACACACCAGAGTGCTCCCACATCCAACCACACCGGACACGACTGCTGCCACGACTGTTGGCTCTCAGAAGCCCAATGAACTGCCCACCAAATGGGAATGTGTGTCTGTCCCTCGCAAATCCAATGAAAAGGCAGAGACGACAACACCATCCTGCTCAGGGTGTTAGATTTTAAAAACGTGTGATTAATAATAACAACAACACCGAGTATAATCACCAATTTCCACCACACCTCCAGTGCTTTCTCTCGCATTATAGAGATTCATGAAATTCTGGAAGAGAAGCAGCCAGAGGCGATCAGCAAGACAGAACAGGGAAAGGTGAGCCCCTACGGTAGGACATTTTCTCTAAAAGGGCTGTTACTTTTACAACACAGCCCTAAATCTTTCCAGGAAAGGAAAACACAGCCAAGCTCACTCAGCAGGGGGGCGGAATCGCATTTCCCCTTCCCTCACCAGAAGTTTCAAACTAACTAGAAGCAGGGCAATGACTGCCAGTGGCCGGTTGGAACTTTTATTTAAAAAAAAAAAAAATCATTTTCCGTGTTCAGAGTCTGAAAAATAGGGATTGAAACAGTGCAGTGTTCAGAGGAGAAAAGGGCGGTGAGGGGTTACTAGCTAACTCTAGAGTCTTCGCAGCAGCATCCTTCGTGTACAAGAGTCCAGATCTTCGGTTTCCCTAAGAAGTAAGGACTCGCTCGACACGTTAAGCACTGAATTCCGAGATGCCCAGGGTTTCCCAGCTCCCAGCCCAGATTTCTTTGCAACTCAGCCAAACGGCTTTGCGGAGTTCAGCTGAGTGGGGGAAGGGAAAAAAAAAGAGCAACCAACTTTGCACGCGTCTTACCCTGCGGTTTTCAAAGAAAATAAAGAAAAGACACTAACCTTGCCTCTTGTCTAGGAAGCGCACCGGGCCCGGCTGAGGTTGTCGCCCATAGCAAAAGGCCCCCAGGTTCAGGAGCTGAGCCACCACGGAGAGCTTTGCAAGCCAGCTCCTCTGGGCACATGGCATGATTCAGTCGTTGGGGAGAAGAAAAGTCAACAAGTTGTAGCTCTCAGCTCAAGAAATCAAGTCCTCGCCCGTAGCCGAGCAGGAAGATGCAGGGGTGCATGGTCCAGGACTGGGGAGAGGGAGGCTGCAATGCTGTCCACGGACTCCCTTTGGTTTT
>SJYV01048081.1:263501-278677 GCA_006410875.1 Neotragus pygmaeus | reverse complement strand
GTGCTGCAATTCATGGGGACGCAAGGAGTCAGACACAACTGAGCAACTGAACTGAACTGAACTGAACTGAGAGGCTGCCCACATTCCTTGGCTCATGGCTGTCTTCTCCCATTTTCAAAGACAGTAAGGGCCAGCTGGATCTCTTAAGTCTCATCATCCTGACACTACCTCTTTTTCCTCCCCTTTCTGTGTATAAGGACCTTTGTAATTGCATTCTAGAGCCACCCAGATCATCTAGGTTCATCTTTTTATGAAAAGTCTGCTGATTGTTGCTATTTTTTCAGTCACTTAGTCATGTCTGACTCTTTGTGACCCTGTGGACTGTACTTCAGGCTCTTCTGTCCACCATCTCCCAAAGTTTGCCCAAATTCATTTTCATTGAATTGTGATGCTATCTAACTATCTCATCCTCTGCCTCTGCCTTCTTATTTTGTCCATAATCTTTTCCAGTGAGTCGGCTATTTGCAACAGGTAGCCAAATGGAAGAACTTTGCATCAGTCCTTCTAATGAACATTCAGGATTGATTTCCTTTAGGATTGACTGGCTTGATTTCCTTACAGCCCAAGTGGCTCTCAAGAGAGCCAGCTTATTAGCAACTTTAATTCCATCTGCAACTTTTATCCTCCTTGCCATACAATATTACATGTTATGTTGTACTATCATAGATCAGTCATAGAACTGCTCTGAGCCTCTGTTCCTTTCATATAAATATTAGTTAAGAAGAGCATAACTATAGTCTAAAGGAGCTTCAGATAAGACATGCATGTCTAGTGAAATGTCATGAAGACCCAACAGAAAGGCAATTGCAAAGCTGTTGAAGAACAATTTGGGGCTAGAACTCTTTCTTTCCCTTTTGTCTTCTTCCCCTTCCCCTTATCCTTCTCCTCCTCCTCTTCTTCCTCCTTCTGTTTCTTCTTCTTCTTTTAATAGCAAGCAGAGTCTCACCTGAAGGGTGAGGAAAAAGAGTTTCCTACTGGCATTTAAAAGCCAGAGATGCTGCTAAACTGCCTGCAATGCATAGACTTCTCTCCACAACAAAGACTACGCCAATAGTGCCAAGGTTGAGATAACTTTTTCTAGATACATGTACAGCAGTCAGAGTTCTCTTATACTCTTTGCCATTAAAAGAATTTTTTCTGGAGTAATCACTTACTGGATTTCACTTCTGGAGTTCACTTACAATGCTGTGTCAGTTTAAGGTACACAGCACAGTGTTTCAATTATACATATACCTATATTAATTATATTTCAGTGTCTTTTCTGTTTTTCTTTTCCCCCAAGTGCTGTTGCAGAGACTCACATAATTGCACCTAGTGGGGCAATTACCAGTTCATCTCTCCAACTTCAGCAAGTTTTCAACATGGCTCATTACAGATATGCAGCCTGCTGCTGTTCTAAGACCGAGTTCCTCTTACTTTCTCCAGAATTTACAAAATTCCTCCAAAGCTTGCTGTTACCTCAGAACAGAGGGAAGAATTAATCCTCCTCTTGTCAGTGGGAAAAGGAAACAGATCCTTTTGGTGACCAAGGCCGTAGCAGCCAAGGAGCCCTCAGTTTTTCCCGATGTGTCCTCGGAAGAGGGCACAGCTGTGAACCAGTGCATCGTCTCCTAAGCATCCCATGATTGATGCAAATATGCTCCCACTGAAGAAAAACTACAAACACTCACAGAATGCCAGTGCTGTATAAGAAGTTGGGACAGCAAACACAATATTTATCACATGCTGACTATTTACTGGGCATTGTCTGGTATCTATATTACTTTATTTAATCTTCACAAAACCCCATTAGTTAGACAAGTACTCTTATTAGCCTTGATGGATGAGAAAATACACACTGAAAGGTTACATAACTCGCCTAGGATCACATCACTATGAAGTGGAAAATCAGGGTGAAGCAGTGAAGGTAAGAAAAAATGAAAAGACTTAGCCAAGATGCTAAGTAGAACCAAATATAGCTCTATCTTACTTACTCGCAGTGTCTTCATCCACAAGGCAGGGAGGGACTAATACTGACATACAGACATCACCACTGTGTGCCAGGCAGCGGTTCAGTTTGAAAGTAAAGTGTTTTCCATATAAAAATACAAATTGAGACAAAAGATTAAAATGCCTCACAAAGAGTTCCCTCTGTTACACAGGCAAACAACAAAGTTCATACTTCCCTTAAAAAGGCATAACAAAGTTCATACTTTCCTTTAAAACCTTTAGAAGAACAAGGGATGGCTGAAATTCAAGGAACACTAGTTCAAGGCATTTTTCACAGCACTTATTAACACTGGAAAGACAAAAGAAACTGACATAGACCAAGAAGACCAACTTTGACTTGGCCCCAAGAATCACAAAATAATACTATGAAAAGAAAATTAACATCTGGTAACCCTACCTTCTGAGAAGGCAATGGCAACCCACTCCAGTACTCTTGCCTGGAAAATCTCATGGACGGAGGAGCCTGATAGGCTGAAGTCCATGGGGTCACGAAGACTTCACTTTTACTTTTCACTTTCATGCATTGGAGAAGGAAATGGCAACCCACTCTAGTGTTCTTGGCTGGAGAATCCCAGGGATGGCAGAGCCTGGTGGGCTGCCGTCTATGGGGTCGCACAGAATCAGACACGACTGAAGTAACTTAGTAGCAGCAGCAGCAACCCTACCTTAACACCACCATCACCATCACTGCATAATGACAATCATCAGTTCAGTTCCGTTCTGTCGCTCAGTCGTGTCCCACTCTGTGCGACCCCATGAATTGCAGCACGCCAGGCCTCCTTGTTCATTACCATCTCTCAGAGTTCACTCAGTCTCACGTCCATCGAGTCAGTGATGNCTGTTGACTTTTAACCATTTAACAAATACTCAAGTTCATATTATAGTTGTTCTTTTAGAAGCCTTTTAAATCACACTTTATATTATAGGAAAAAAACTCCCAAGTGGGCTAAAAAAGTAGAAAAATCAGATTCTAGGAAAGCCCTTTAACATGCGCTAGAGCCTGTGCATGGAGCTAGAAGGGTGCCCCTTGCCTGCCTGCAGAGTACAGAAGCAAGGCCACCTTTGGGCAGCCTCCCAAACCAGGCAGGAGGGAAATATGTGTGGGTCCAACACAGACTGGGAAGCAAGGGTAAAAAATGTGGAGGTCCCCTGAATTGTGACCCCAGAAGATCTGCCCTAGGGCGGCTCTGCCCCTCCCCTGGCTCACGTCCCCTCCCCAGGAAGCTTTTCTGCACGCACCCGCTGTGTTCCGCCACCTTCCCCTGCAGATCAGCTGAGTTACAGGGACATAGCCAGGGACACTCCCCCACGTGTCCACACTTGGCACTGCCACCCCGGAGCCGGGGGAGATGCCGGCCTTCCCGGTTGGTTTGCTTGGCGAGTGCGCCCCCCACCCCTCATTCTCCCTCACCCTTCCTCCCGCTCTCTCTCTTTCATTTGGCAAGTAGTCTTCCCCTCCGTGTTCCTGAAGATCTCTGAGCATAAAGAGTGCATGTTGGGAGAGTGGTGTCCCAGTCTCTGGTGTCTCTCTAACATGGCTTGCTTGCTTTGACCTCCTTGTTTGCTCCCTGGCATCATCCCAGGTCGGCATGGATGCTATCAGCCCAGCTCTGGAAACAGAATTTTACAGTCCTCTCTACTCTAGAGCAGAGGTGGGCAGGACTCGGGGAGAGAGGCCTGTGCCTAAGCGATGTGAAGGCCCATCCAAAGAGCAGGTCGCATTTTCTTTAAAGTTGTTTCGCTTAGTTCCCGTTTGGGGAGATCGGCCTTTCCCACTGCCCGTGTGGTCCTTGACCAAACCAGAGTGAGAAACGAGGGCTGGGCCGGGGGGCGAGGCCCGCAACGCTCAGGCACCCGGGGAGGTGTCCCTGGGCCCGGGCGAGGCCATGGCGACCTCCCGCCTCTCTGCTGTGGCCTTTCCTTGTGGGCAGCTTCCGTGCGGGTCCCGAACCAGAGTTCACAGCGGGTGAGTGACGGGCGAGAGCAGAGAGGGTGCTGGAGGCCCCAGGAGGGTGCGCCCTCCGCTGTCTCCTGGAGCCCAGGCGGGCGTGGGGAAAACCCGCGCGTGGGCCTGTGTCTGAGCCGACCGTTCCTCCCTCTGCCGCAGATGAGTGAGAGCGAGGCTCTGATCAGTGTGGTGAACCGCATGGTGGAGCGCTCCTCCCCCAGCGCCCAGCTCTTCATGCAAGTAAGGCCTCTGCCTGGCAGCACGCGCACGTCAGCGTCATACCCGCCGCCCGTGCATGGTCGAGCCCGCTCCTCCGCCAGGCCTTACCCCTGGGCTCAGCCCAGCCTTCCTCCTTTCATTCCTGGGGTCGCCTCCATTCTTCATTTTGTGGGTGAACCGGGCTCATTCCCCAAACCATCAGCATAGCCAGCCCTGACATCTCATGCCGTGTCGGGGATCACGAGGGGTCCAGGACTCCTTTCTCGCGTTTGGTGTCTGCTTACCAGTGGCGGGGGTGGGGAGCATGGGGGTGTGGTGTGGAGCCGTCCGATGACACTGTTGTGCAGAGGGGCTGTTTGCTGCACGTGTCACCAGTCGTAGGCACGTTCGCCAGGCCGAGAGGCGCCTCCGGTTTAGGCCCAGTCCCTGGGACTGGCACGCCATCTACTAGGGCAGGCATTTTCAGACGCTTCCGATGCTCCTTCCTTCTCCCAGGTCTCTCAAAACCAGCCGAGACTTAACTGTTGTTCCCATGGTTGTTACGCGTGAGCTGTCTGGGAGCGACCCGGCGCTGGAGCCCCTCCAGAATCGCTGGGATGGGCTTTGGCCGGGCCGTCCCCTGCTCTCCAGCGGGCAGAGCACCGCTCAGCTCAGGTTCTGGAGTGGACGCTGCCTGAGCTGGAAGGCTGTGGCCGGTGGCAGGAACAAGGCGGGGCCATCAGCTCTCCCGTGCCCGCACACCCTGCCTCTGCTGCGGTAACCGGTCTCCTGTTCCTGCAGGTCCCTCCGTACCCAGAAGTGTTCCAGGACAGCCTCCACACCTACAAGCTGAACGAGCAAGACACAGACGTAAGAGCAGCTTACTGCTCCCTCCGCCCCACTGGCCACACCACTGCCCCTCATCCTAGCTCTCCCCGTGGGGGCTTTTCCTGTGCCCCCTCTCATCCCCTGCGGCCCGCACACATCTGGTCCCTGTCCTGTCTCCCTGCAGAGACAGTGCTCTCTGCCTGAGCCCCCTCAACCCCTTCTGATCCTCACCGCTCACCCTACCTGGCATCGTGGCTGCGTGTTTTTCCACTGAGTGTGAGGCCCACTTGTCTATAGCAATGGCCCGTGCTTATTTCAGGCACACAGACTTTGGTAGAAAGTGGCCCCAGGTGCCTGGAAAGAAGACTGCAGCCCTGTCCCTCCTCAGGGAGCTTCTGGGCAGCAGGAGGCCTGGGTCTCAGCAGACCTGTCCTGGGGCCTGCAGGAGGGCAGAACTGGGCGCCACGCTAGCTGGTGGGCCTGGGACATGAGCAGGTGGCATATGAGCCAATCTCGAAGTAAAGGACCCAGGGGACAAGGTAGATTGGACAAGATTCTTGGTCCATAGAAGGTTGCCAAGGGGGTGTGTGAGGAGTGGCGTGAACACAGGTGTGGACACAGGAAGGCACACGTCTCCCCAGAAAACAAGTTTGGCCTCTCCTGCCTCTTCCCACTAGCCTTGTGCGGGTGGCGGATCTGCCCAGCAGGCAGGACACAGGCTCCGTGCAGGCCAGGACCAGACCTCAGAGGGACCCCAGCGTCAGCCGTCCTGAGACTCTGGAAGGAGGAGGGGAGGTCAGGGTCCTGTGGGCCTCAGGACCAGTGTACATGGTTCACTGGTCTTACTAAGACTTGTTCGGAAACCGGCATACGCCTCCGATCCGTACATACCTGGAGGCCTGGGAGGCGAGGCTGTGTTATCTCCTCAGCCCCTTGTGAACTGGCACCCCCGAAAGAAGGGGCGAGCAGGAACTCGACATTTAGCTCTCAGCCCTCTCCCCGCTCAAGCTGACTCCCTTCCTCAGAGAATAAGTCCATCTCCTACCCCAACGGGTCTCTGGGGAGTGCCCCAACGTGAAGACAACTTCTGGTTCCCAGGAGCCTCCAAGATGAGGGTGAAGGGCCAGGCTTCCTGGGCAGGGGAAAGGAGGTAGTATCCAGAGGCCCAGTCCTGCTCATCCAGTTCCCAGGTCCCCGTCAGGCCATGTCCTTGACTTCCTTCTCTCTCCCTCCCTTCCCCCTTGCGGACCCTAGAAGCTGCTGGGCAAATTGTGTGAGCAGAACAAGGCGGTGCGGGAGCAGGAGCGGCTGGTGCAGCAGCTGCGAGCTGAGAAGGTGAGAGCCGTGGGGTGGTCCTTAGCGGGCACACGGGGGCTGGCCCAAAGAAGGGGTAGGTGGCTCCTCCACCCTAACTCAGCTGCTGAAGCTTTGTCCCTCCCCAAACCTCTGTCCTGCCCTTACTCAGCCCTGCTGAAGCTCCTCTAGGGATCTTGGCCAGTGTGAGGGAACCTCCGCTAAGCTGCCTGGCTGAACCCCTGTGCTCCAGCCCTTGCTGCCTAAAGCCCCAGTGAGGAGTTAGGGCTCCTCACAGCATTCCCCTGCCTTTCTTCAGGAGAGTCTGGAAAGTGCCTTGATGGGGACCCACCAGGAACTGGAGATGTTTGGAAGCCAGCCCACCTACCCAGAGAAACTGCTGCACAAGAAGGAGTCCCTGCAGAACCAGCTCATCAACATCCGGGTGGAGCTGTCTCAGGCGACCACGGTAACCCTGTGCCCCCACCCTCCCAGCCTGGGTTTCCCTGGCCCCGCTCTCCCCGCAGGCAAGAGCAGGCTGTCTGGGAGGCGCGTAAGCAAAGCCCTTAAATGGCAGCAAGCCTCCTCATCCCACCAAGTCTCCACCAGGGAGCTTGGCTTCTTTCCCACAAGCCACACCTGCACCAGGATTTGTTCGTGACAAAGTGAAGTTGAGGGCCACTTACTTTCCTGGCTGCTTTAACAGCTTTGCTGCGCACCCCTTCTCTCCCCTCTCTGGAGAACCAGGACATTGGCAACAATGCCGCCCTGGGTACTTCCGAGTAGGCACCGGGCGGGCCCTCCAACACAGACAGCAGCAGCAAAAGCCCCGGAAAACTGAAGCCCAAAGGGAGGAAGGTGTCTGGCCTTCAGAGAGTGGACTCCTCTGGCTCTCCTTTAGTCTGTGTCACCCAGCATGGGGAGAGCAGAAGGGGCATAGGAGTGAGATCAGCTCCTTTCAGCCTGTGTGGAGAGGGCCCTGTTTTCTCCCTATTTGGGTGTGCGGCAGGCTGAGCGGTTGCACCTCCTCTAAGGCCAGGGTTTGGCTGTCATGGGACTGCCTCAGCCCTGTGCCTTCTCCCATCCCTCCGTGTCCTCTTCCCTGACCTGCCAGACCCCAGGTGCCCCGGCCCGAGGCAGGACGAGGAGGGGCGGTTTGGCATTTGCGGCTTCTCAGTGAGCCGTCCCCTTGCAGGCCCTGGCGAACAGCACCATGGAGTATGAGAGCCTGGAGGCAGAGGTCTCTGCCCTGCACGACGAGCTCTGGGAGCAGCTCAGCTTGGACCTCCAGGTGAAGGGGCTTCCGGGTAGGCGGGGCCCCTGTCCTCCTTTGGTCCAAGAGAGACCACAGCATCTTCCTTTCATGCTTTAGAGATTTCAGAGACTTAAAACCAGGAGGTGGTCCTGGAATGAAAGACAAGGTTCAGTTCAGCTCAGTCGTNTCCCATTCTATTATTTTTCTCTATTTCTTTGCCTTGAACACTGAGATAGGAAGGCTTTCTTATCTTTTCTTGCTATTCTTTGGAATTCTGCATTCAAATGGATATATCTTTATCTTTGGGTTTCCTGTGTTTATCATTGGGTTACTTTTGAGCAGACTTCTTTGTTCTCTTGTCTTGCATGTGGAAAATGTTCCCCACATGGTTTAGGAAACAGCAGCTTTCTTTGATGCTTGCTTGGACTGGCTTGGTGTTGACTTGATATACTTTATCTCCTACCTTGTAGCCTAAGAACCTCACCCAACCCTTGCCAGTGTGTTGCATGACCTGCTTCTATTCTTCTGACACATTGTTGAAGCAGTATGTATACTGAGTTGCAGGAAAATAAAATCTTGTACATGCTCAGTCATGTCCACCTCTTTGTGACCCTATGGACTGTAACCCCCTGGGCTCCTCTGTCAATGGGATTTTCCAGGTAAGAATACTGGAGTGGTTGGGTTACCATTCCCTTGTCTAGGGGATCTTCCCCACCCAGAGACAGAACTCTTGTATCCTTCATCTCCTTCACTGGCAGGCAGACTCCTTACTACTGAGTCACTGTTGATTAAAAAAAGAAATTGGGCCATACACCTGGGAAGATTGGCTGTTAACTGGTGAGCTGTCGCACAGAGTGCAAGAGCTGCCGTCCTACAGGATGAAGGCTCAAGTTCGATAGAAAGGTATGGGGAGACCTCTGTGATTTGGCACCCCCCCGCCAAGCTTTCTTTAGCTCACACTTAGAAACTTCCAGTTGAGGTATTTCAAATCCTGAAAGATGATGCTGTGAAAGTTCTGCACTCAATATGCCAGCAAATTTGGAAAACTCAGTAGTGGCCACAGGACTAGAAAAGGTCAGTTTTCATTCCAATCCCAAAGAAAAGTAATGCCAAAGAATGCTCAAACTACCGCACAATTGCACTCATCTCACACGCTAGAAAAGTAATGCTCAAAATTCTCCAAGTCAGGCTTCAGCAATACGTGAACCGTGAACTTCCAGATGTTCAAGCTGGTTTTNTCCAGCCATCTCATCCTCTGTTGTCCCCTTCTCCTCCCGCCCTCAATCTTTCCCAGCATCAGGGTCTTTCCAAATGAGTCAGTTCTTCGCCTCAGGTGGCCAAAGTACTGGAGTTCAGGGCCTCTTAAAACAGACGCTGAGTTTCAGGGTGAAGATAATGTGGGAACGTTCTTTAGTTCTGTCAAATCATGGGGGACAAAGAGAAGTTGAAACATGAGAGACTTTAGCAGACATACAGATGTAAACAGTGGTGAGTTTTTAGATGGGAAAGAGGCCTTCCTTCCTGGGATGGGTCAGGAACGCCTGCTTGGAGGATGGACGCTGGAGGCACTGTCTCTTCCTCCCTGTCTTCTCTCTCCCCAGGCTCCGCTCCCTTAGCTTGCTTTGTAAGCCCTGTCTCTCTGAGGCAGTTAACACCCTGCTTACCCCTTTCTCCTCCTGGTAACAAAGCTTACCACCCAACCTTGCAGCTGTCTAAGGGGATGAGGTGAGGGCCAGAGGCCCCACGCACCACCATGTCCTGTGGGGAAGGCCTCAGTTCAACATGCACATTTTGGGAGACAGGAGAGCATCGTGGTCAAGGTGCCAGCTCTTGAGACAAGTAGGCCCAGATTCAGATGGTGGCCACGCTGCTTACTGACAGATGGTCTTGGGCGTGAGCCTCTCCACCTCTGAAGTGGGGACAACTGCTATCCTTGCCTCAGAGAGGTGCTGTGCAGCGGCAGTGAGTTCGTGTGTGCAAAGCACTCAGCACAGCCCCTGGTAGGGGTAGGGGGTGCAGGGAATGCTAAATAAAGGGAGCTGTCGTTTTTCAAAGAGTGGACACTGTAACTGAGTGGAATTCGTGGTAATTAGGCAGAAGTTGGGTGCGGGCATTACAGAAGGGCTATTTGGCTGTGAAAGAAGACAATGAACCCGAAGCCCTTGCTCCTGGAAAGCAGGCCACCACCAAGTGTCCACCTAAAGGGGCGGTCACTCCAAGACCATCCTGAGCGCCCCTGGGTGGGGGCGGGGTCAGAGGGACAGGCCCTCGCTCTCGGTTCTGAGGTCACAGGTTTACTTAAGAGGGCTCTTTGCTGTGATGACAGAGCCCTCTTCTTCTGCAGTTCTGGAAGCTGAAGAGACAGAAGCTGCCTGTGAGGAAGGCGTGTGCTGGAGGGATGTGTGTGCACGCATGAGCGTGGGAATGCTCCCACCGGGACGCTCCTTGGTAGCAACTTCCTTTGACCTGCTCTCTGGCTGTTTCAGAATGAGGTGCTCAACCGGCAAATCCAGAAAGAGATCTGGAGGATCCAGGATGTAATGGAGGGGCTGAGGAAGAATAACCCGTCCCGGGGCACGGACACAGCCAAGCACAGAGGTGGGTGCTCTCTCCAGCAGCCTCCTGGGCTCCTGGCCTCAGCAGAAAAAGTGTGTCTCTGGTCTCCATCCCGCAGCTGCCAACTTGTACCTCTACGGGCCCTCACACCGTGCTCAGAGCCAGCCCAGGCCTTCTCAGGGCTCCAGAAATGTCCCCCACCCAGGACAGACCAGATACACCAAAGAGGCTGTTGCCTTGATCCTTTTGATTCCTCCCTGGAACAGGTCAAAGAGCACAGTGCTTTCCTGGCCCTCAGTTCAGTTCAGTCGCTCAGTTGTGTCCAACTCTTTGCAACCCCATGAACCGCAGCACGCCAGGCCTNCTTTCATCAAGAGGCTCTTTAGTTCTTCTTCACTTTCCGCCATAAGGGTGGTGTCATCTGCATATCTGAGCTTATTGTTATTTCTCCCGGCAGTCTTGATTCCAGCTTGTGTTTCATCCAGTTCAGCATTTCTCATAACATACTCTGCATATAAGTTAAATAAGCAAGGTGACAATATACAGCCTTGACGTACTCCTTTCCCAGTTTGGAACCAGTCTGTTGTTCCATGTCCGGCTCTAACTGTTGCTTCTTAACCTGAATAGAGATTTCTCAGGAGACAGGTCAGGTGGTCTGGTATTCTCATCTCTTTAAGAGTTTTCCACAGTTTGTTGTGATCCACACAGTCAAAGACTTTGGCATAGTCAATAGGCAGAAGTAGATGTTTTTCTGGAACTCTCTCGCTTTTTCTATGATCCAAAAGATGTTGGCAGTTTGATCTCTGGAACCCTATATTCTGCTGGTGTCAAATATTTAATCTCTGTCTTTTGGACTGAGTTTCATCTAAGAGTTGAAGATATTTCTGTAGTGAGAAGGCTTAACAGGGAGGGGCAGTGCCTGGCTCCTGGTGGATCATCCATCCCAGTTGGTATTCACTCAGACATGCCCTTTCCTTTAAATTTTTGACCAAGTGGGCCACTGAGGCAAAGCCTTAGTTTACTGGCCTGGCTGGCCAAGGCCTGTTGGCTCTCTGTATCGCCTCCTTTCTACTCTTGGTGAGCAGGAGTCACCCTACCTTTTGATCGTCTCATGCTGCAGAGACTGTGAGGATATGTTAAGCCTGACTCCACAATGTTCTCAGAGGAGGTTTCTTCTGAGCTCCACCAGAATGAGCCTCAACCCTCAACTTTTAGGGGCAATTTGATTAAGAAAAGTGAGTGAAGTCACTCAGTCACGTCTGACTCTTTGCGACCACATGGANCATATTGAAGAGCAGTGACATTACTTTGCCGACAAAGGTCCGTTTAGTCAAGGCTGTGGTTTTTCCTGTGGTCATGTATGGATGTGAGAGTTGGACCGTGAAGAAGGCTGAGCGCCGAAGAATTGATGCTTTTGAAGTGTGGTGTTGGAGAAGACTCTTGAGAGTCCCTTGGACTGCAAGGAGATCCAACCAGTCCATTCTGAAGGAGATCAGCCCTCGGTGTTTTTTGGAAGGAATGATGCTGAAGCTGAAACTCCGTTACTTTGCCAACTCATGAGAAGAGTTGACTCATTGGAAAGGCTCTGAAGCTGGGAGGGATTGTGGGCAGGAGGAAAAGGGGACGACAGAGGATGAGATGGCTGGATGGCATCCCCGACTTGATGGACGTGAGTCTGAGTGAACTCTGGGAGTTGGTGATGGACAGCGAGGTCTGGTGTGCTGCGATTCACGGGGTCGCAAAGAGTTGGACATGACTGAGCAATAGAACTGAACTGAGGTATAAACTTATAGACATGCTAGATTAATTGCAATTCCTTGCATAGGACTATCATTTCTTAGCTATTCGGCTTTGCTTATGTTATTCATTCTGCCTGGAATATCTGTTTCTCTCTTTTTTTCTCTTGGCGACCTCCTACTCATCCTTTATGGTTAGTTCAGTCATCTTCCTCCTTTGAGTATGTTAAGACTGTGTGTATGTGTGCGTGTTGTATTTACATGGCATATTCTCAAAGTTCCCTCCTATGAGTTCCCAGAGGAGAGAGACGGTCTTAATTGTGTTTCTGTCTGCAGATATAAATTCAGATAAAATTTTTGTTGAATGGAGTAGAATTTAAGTGCCTCAACTTGGTTATCTCAAGCATGATGATAGGGAATAGAAGAGGTGGGTAATGATTCTGTGGAAAGTAGTTTAAAGAAAAAAATTGGAGCGATTTATGGAAAACCTAAATCAGATTTATGGAAAATCTAAATCAGAGTGACATCAGAGAGACAATTAACATAAAATACCCCTTTGAGTAGCTTGTAAAAGAATTGCCTCTTTGAGAAGGAATCAGGGCAAGATATTCAAAAACTTCCATCTAGACACAGACCAAAGTTAGCTTTTGTGAGTTCTTCTAAAAGCTGGCCAATCAGAGGCAAGGTGCCTGCAGCCACTTTTCCCTTTTGATTTGTGGTTCCTATGGCAATAGGAAGAGAGCCTAGGACATTTCTCTCCTCCCTCTGTTAATAACTTTGCTTTTGAAAAATGCCGAAAGCTGTTATTCTTTTTGTCCTTACAGAATTACAGTGTCTCTCAGCACGGTAGCCCTGATTTTGGTTTTTGATTATACAGTGTGTATGACCAAATTAATAAACACTATCAGTTTCCTTGATTAATGTTCTTTTCTTTGGCTATACAACATATAAATCAATCTAATTGGTTATTTGCTCTTACTGTTAGAACCCCATGTGAATCAGTTCCCGTTGTTTGTGGACAACCCTAAATTAGAGTATTGGTTGCTAAATGTGAACATTAAAACAAACATTTCTTAGGGGTTTTGTACCCCTTAAGGATCTTCATTGTGATCCCACTATGCTGCTCTTGAGCTCCAGGCTGAAATCTCAAGAAGAAAGAGGCTTGGTTTGTATTGTTGTTAGCTTAATAAGTAGGTCAATAAGTGTTTCTTAAAATTGATAAATACCCATGGTACCAGGATAAATTCTTCAGGCATATTTTAACAATGAAGTAGTGTTCCAAAAGTTTAACGATATGACCACTGTTAGCTTTTTTTTTTTTTTTTTTTTTAAAGAGAGAGATAATGGTGTGCCTTGTGCCTCGAATGGAGCTCAAGGGAAGAGACCTTTGCACTATTCAGTGAGAGAACGATGGACAGTAAGTTATTCCACAATAGTCAACATGGGTTTTCAACCAGGTCCCTAAATTTAAAATCAGCAGCTTCAAGAATCAATTACTACTTGTGGTCAAAGCTGCATTTTAATGCTCTTAAGTTGATAAATATGGAACTTTTATGTTTAGCCATGCTTTACAAATAGATCAATGTCCTCTTAGACTGTTACCCTAAGAGTAGCCTTATTTAGACTAGCAGGCATAGGCATCTTTATAAAAAGATGGATGTATTTCCTAGAGTGGCATTTTCTGTTGAGTAAAAACTATTTTTCAGTGCTGTGGTTGGTTATTTAGCTCCAAGGTAATTGACTGTGAAAGTAGGGCACTTCTAGTGTTTGTGATAAATACTGGCATTGCTCTCTTTACCCCAGAATATCTTCGATGGGTGTTATAAAGATAAGTTCTTAGAAACTGGAGTGTCTTTAAAAGTCTTCTTCTGAATATGCAAGTTCAATGTCAAGCTTTAAAAAATACCTGTAATAAATATTTAATATTTTAAAATTAGGTTCTCAGGTTTATTTTATGTTGTTTTCCGTATTTTTATCAGTATTAATTAGATTATTAGATGATTAAGAAGCTGCTCACTACTTTTCTTCTTTGGGCTTTATTTAGTTTCTCTACTTCTGAAGTCAGGGGGAAGTTTGAACTAATTGGTCCAGATCTCACAATCAATGATTCTTTGATTTAGTGAATGTGAAAATTGGTCTCTCTTTCTCTCTTTTTTTTTAAGTTTTGGATCTCAGGTTATTAGAAGAACCTAATCAGAATACATTACCTTATGCCTTCATGGTTTTTACCCTTTGCGGTAAATACATACTAAACTCTGCAGCAGGAACCTGTTTTTACTGAATCAATAAACAGTGATTTGCAGTTGAGTTTTGGTGTTAATTTGGTATTAGTTGCTAAATACAGGTGTAATCCTTGGAGTCTGTTCTCAGGTATAAGTGATTCTGTGATTTGGATAACTACAGAGATTCCAAAAAGGGAACTTAAGTTGAACTATGAGGATGTTGGACATTTAAATTAAATAATGTGCAATCTACGTGTGTGTCCGTATGTAATGTGTCTGGGCATTTTCTGTGCCCTCAATGTCTTGCTAGGCATCTCTGGATACAGTTTGTTGTAGTGGAAAGAAGGCATGCTTGCTTAGAGTCAGACGGGTTAACTTGTCCTAGTTCTGCCATCAATTAGCCTTTGTTTTCTTGCACTTTCAATAAGTTGCTGTTTAAACAAATCAAGCTCTGCTTTCCTGACCTCTGGTTTCCTCATCTGTAAAATGGAATCATACTTGTCTTACAAGGGTTTTTGTGAGGGTTTACTATGTCAGCTGTCTGGCATATAACAAGAGCTTGATAAATGGCAGCTATTGTCATTATATTATCCAAACATTTGTTCAGCATCTTTTATGGCAGTCTTTGAAAGTGTTGGGGTGATGACATATGTATGCCTGGAGTATCAGTGATATAATTCTACTATATTGACTATGGGAAGCTTTGAAATGGAAGCATACTATTGGAAATACATGGTATTTTCTTCATTACCAAAAACTTGCTCAGTTTTTTCTTCCATTGAGTCCACTGGTTTCGTATTTTTTAAATACCTTTCCAAATAATCTCAATACTCCATTACATTATTGGTGGGATTTAACTAGAAAGTACAGATGGTGGCTAGGAAGGAACCCAGGCTTACCTGAGTTCAAGAATAGTGGTCTTTGTTTATATTGTAGTTGGGGTAACCATAGAATTTACCTCCCAAACCAGAACACTTCTGAGAGTGAAAGTTATGCTGAGACCAGTATAAACTTGGACTGTCCCAGGAAAGTGGGTATATTTAACCATCCTAATTATAGCTAAAATAAACAAGTTTATGAGGTTGGGTCTGAGACTTCTGGAGTATTTTGGTTGAACCCAAACACCCACTTTCAGTTTTTGGTTTTTTTTT
>SJYV01048081.1:248323-262834 GCA_006410875.1 Neotragus pygmaeus | reverse complement strand
TTTTTTTTTTTTTTTTTTTTAAAGAGAGAGATAATGGTGTGCCTTGTGCCTCGAATGGAGCTCAAGGGAAGAGACCTTTGCACTATTCAGTGAGAGAACGATGGACAGTAAGTTATTCCACAATAGTCAACATGGGTTTTCAACCAGGTCCCTAAATTTAAAATCAGCAGCTTCAAGAATCAATTACTACTTGTGGTCAAAGCTGCATTTTAATGCTCTTAAGTTGATAAATATGGAACTTTTATGTTTAGCCATGCTTTACAAATAGATCAATGTCCTCTTAGACTGTTACCCTAAGAGTAGCCTTATTTAGACTAGCAGGCATAGGCATCTTTATAAAAAGATGGATGTATTTCCTAGAGTGGCATTTTCTGTTGAGTAAAAACTATTTTTCAGTGCTGTGGTTGGTTATTTAGCTCCAAGGTAATTGACTGTGAAAGTAGGGCACTTCTAGTGTTTGTGATAAATACTGGCATTGCTCTCTTTACCCCAGAATATCTTCGATGGGTGTTATAAAGATAAGTTCTTAGAAACTGGAGTGTCTTTAAAAGTCTTCTTCTGAATATGCAAGTTCAATGTCAAGCTTTAAAAAATACCTGTAATAAATATTTAATATTTTAAAATTAGGTTCTCAGGTTTATTTTATGTTGTTTTCCGTATTTTTATCAGTATTAATTAGATTATTAGATGATTAAGAAGCTGCTCACTACTTTTCTTCTTTGGGCTTTATTTAGTTTCTCTACTTCTGAAGTCAGGGGGAAGTTTGAACTAATTGGTCCAGATCTCACAATCAATGATTCTTTGATTTAGTGAATGTGAAAATTGGTCTCTCTTTCTCTCTTTTTTTTTAAGTTTTGGATCTCAGGTTATTAGAAGAACCTAATCAGAATACATTACCTTATGCCTTCATGGTTTTTACCCTTTGCGGTAAATACATACTAAACTCTGCAGCAGGAACCTGTTTTTACTGAATCAATAAACAGTGATTTGCAGTTGAGTTTTGGTGTTAATTTGGTATTAGTTGCTAAATACAGGTGTAATCCTTGGAGTCTGTTCTCAGGTATAAGTGATTCTGTGATTTGGATAACTACAGAGATTCCAAAAAGGGAACTTAAGTTGAACTATGAGGATGTTGGACATTTAAATTAAATAATGTGCAATCTACGTGTGTGTCCGTATGTAATGTGTCTGGGCATTTTCTGTGCCCTCAATGTCTTGCTAGGCATCTCTGGATACAGTTTGTTGTAGTGGAAAGAAGGCATGCTTGCTTAAGAGTCAGACGGGTTAACTTGTCCTAGTTCTGCCATCAGTTAGCCTTTGTTTTCTTGCACTTTCAATAAGTTGCTGTTTAAACAAATCAAGCTCTGCTTTCCTGACCTCTGGTTTCCTCATCTGTAAAATGGAATCATACTTGTCTTACAAGGGTTTTTGTGAGGGTTTACTATGTCAGCTGTCTGGCATATAACAAGAGCTTGATAAATGGCAGCTATTGTCATTATATTATCCAAACATTTGTTCAGCATCTTTTATGGCAGTCTTTGAAAGTGTTGGGGTGATGACATATGTATGCCTGGAGTATCAGTGATATAATTCTACTATATTGACTATGGGAAGCTTTGAAATGGAAGCATACTATTGGAAATACATGGTATTTTCTTCATTACCAAAAATTTGCTCAGTTTTTTCTTCCATTGAGTCCACTGGTTTCGTATTTTTTAAATACCTTTCCAAATAATCTCAATACTCCATTACATTATTGGTGGGATTTAACTAGAAAGTACAGATGGTGGCTAGGAAGGAACCCAGGCTTACCTGAGTTCAAGAATAGTGGTCTTTGTTTATATTGTAGTTGGGGTAACCATAGAATTTACCTCCCAAACCAGAACACTTCTGAGAGTGAAAGTTATGCTGAGACCAGTATAAACTTGGACTGTCCCAGGAAAGTGGGTATATTTAACCATCCTAATTATAGCTAAAATAAACAAGTTTATGAGGTTGGGTCTGAGACTTCTGGAGTATTTTGGTTGAACCCAAACACCCACTTTCAGTTTTTGGTTTTTTTTTGATTATTCATTTTGCCAGAGTAAATTAATTGACCTTGGGTTTGAAAAAGTACCTATTGAATACCACAAATAATCTAATGGTTTAAAAATACTAGCTATATTGTATTTGTTTATATTTTACCTTTTTACTTAATTCCCTTAAAACCAGCAAGCTCTTAAAGAATAATGGCAATGGGTAAATGAAATAAGCTTTTAATTCTTACTTGTGTTAAATGAACATTGTAAGCAAAGTCCAAAATGAAAGTCATGATTATTCTAAAGTTTTTTTTTTTTCCCTTTGCGAAGGCAGAGATCTGGGTGACACTCAAAGTCAGATGTGTTTTTATCAGCTCTTGTCTCCTTTATCTATCAATCTGTCGCTCATCTTTCTTGCTCTTTTTGCCTTGTGTCTCTAGGTGCCCTGTGATTTTATCTAGGGAAGTGCAGAAATTGTGCCCAGATGATCAAGTTTCAGGTGATCAAAGTTTTTATAATAGAGGCATCATAGTCTTGTGGAATGAATGTGGGTTTTAATAGTGGCAACCAAAGTTTGCAATTCTGACTTTCCCCTCCTTTGCTGTTTGTCTTTGTGCAAATGACTTACCTTTGAACCTCAGTTTCTTGACACTGTGGTGTGGTAATTAGAGAACACATTTAAAGTGCCTGGCCCCATAGTAGGTAATGTAATGATGGCAATTGTAATTATACAACACAGACCAAAACCCATTGAGGCTTCCCTGGTGGTTCAGATGATAAAGAATGTGCCTGCAACGCTGGAGGGTTCGATCCCTGGGTTGGGAAGATCCTCTGGAGGAGGGCATGGCAACCCACTCCAGTATTCTTGCCTNGTAATTATACAACACAGACCAAAACCCATTGAGGCTTCCCTGGTGGTTCAGATGATAAAGAATGTGCCTGCAACGCTGGAGGGTTCGATCCCTGGGTTGGGAAGATCCTCTGGAGGAGGGCATGGCAACCCACTCCAGTATTCTTGCCTGGAGAATTCCATGGACAAAGGCGCCTGGCGGGCTACAGTCCATGGGGTCACAAAGAGTTGGACACAACAGAGCTACTAAGCACGTGATGTTAGAGTCGCAGTCTCACCACTAATCTTGTTTTGCCCTCATACTTTACAGTTCCCTTTAACGGGTTTCCACTGAAACATCTTTCTCTCCCTCTTGATTCTGCTCGCGGTACCCTGAGGAGTTAGTGGCTGGCAGCAGAAACCTCCTTTCCGTAGGACAGAAAGTGGGCCCTCTCCCAGGTTTCCGTAAGTTTTGCTGGACTACCACCCCTGACCTCCAGGCTGCCATGGGTGCACCCCCTGCCCGACTAACATTCAAGTTGCCTGTGTGAAGGAGTGATTTGTTGCGGCCTCTAACTGCTTCTTCTCTTCCTTCCTTTTTGTCATCCTGCAGTGTTCTGTGCCAAGGTCTTTGTGGCTAGGCTGCGCCAACCTGGTAGAGAGCATGTGCGCACTGAGTTGCCTGCAGAGCATGCCCAGTGTCAGATGTCTCCAGGTGCCTCTCTTCTTTCTTGTTGTAAATGTGTTTTTTTACGTATACCATGAACATTTGTTGAAACTTGCAGTAGTGTGTTTAATCCAATGTTAAGTCTGCTAAATGTTCTGTGTAACCCTCTGCTTTCCTCCAGCCTGGGTGCCCTACATGGAGGAGTGTGTACCTCAGGGGCCCTTCTGAGCACGTGGGCCTTTGGCTGGGCCCTGTTCTGCTCCTCTTTTTCTGCTCCTGCCTTTTATCCTCCCAGCCCCCACCTTGAATCTGTGATTCTCATGTTTAATAGTTGTGCATGTTCCCCCAAAACCTTGACATTTTCCATTTGGCTACTTTTAACAGTTCTTTCTTGAGTTGGGAGGGTTTCATAATTAAAGTGGTGATTTTTCTATTTTGAAACTCATCCTTTTGGCTTGCTTTCTCTCCCTCCTTCCATAAAGGAGTGGAGAGGAAATCACTAACAGTATAAAGCCTCAAATTGAAGTTTATAAAGATCACAGCTTTATGCTGGCAATAACTGTCAGTTTGGGCCACCTCCCAAAGACCAGATCTGACACCTGTCCTTAGGGTCCACCCAGTTTTCCAGGCCGAGGCTGGCAGAGAATTCCACAGATAAAGTAAAACTCTTTGGGGGTGTGGGAGGGGTTGCTCCGATAAAAGCTATTAGCAGGAGTGTGGCTGGGCTGACCTCATATGTTGGGATGGATTCTAAGAGAGTCAAGGCGGAAAACATTGTGACTTTATTGAGGAAGTTCTGTTTAGAGAAAGCATGTGTTTAGTTTAGTATGGTTTCAGTAGCAGTATTCAGTTTTCATCACTGTATATTCCAGACAGTTTGATATATCTTTAAAAAGCAGTATTGAATTCCTGGCCTCCTGTTGAGACTACCCTGTTTTAGGAAAACACTGTAGAATCGGGAAATGATTTAGAGGGATCTTATTGATGGAGTGAGTTTACTTTACTGTTCTCAAGGTAATCTCTCTATTCATGTTTACAGTCTTTAAATGGAGTTGGGGAGCCAGAAAGGGGGAAAATTTCCTTCATATTGGGGTTGTGAACAGTCTGAGCTGCGCTGGTGTGGTTATTGATTCAGATTGCTTTCTTTAGAAAACAGTTAACTTGAGAGTGAAGTCAGTAGAAGATCAGTTGTCTTAGAGTCTATACGAAAAGTTGAGTTAGGACTCTTAGGGTCCAGAGATTGAGTGTTTCAGTAATGCTCCAGTGTAATGCATATTTACTCTTGGAAAAGCAGCTTCTCTGCATGTGATATAACTTTAACAAAAATGTTTTTGAAATAGCAGACTGAGATTATTGCATGTACTCTCCTTGGTGCTAAATAACGGATATTTGCATTATAGTAATAGTGTGTACATCTTTGTCTTCTATTTTTCTGAAAATGCTTACTTGAATGTTACAGTTGCTTTTTAGTGGATTGATCCAATTTCTATCCAGAAATTTAAGCAGGTGAAGAATTGTAGTTGTTAATGACGTCTGGAAGTGCAGATTATTTTTATTGCATTCAATTAAAAGTAATTGACCAATGGAAGGCATTATTCAGTATATTTTGGTAGCAGTATTGTGAATTTGCTGGAGTTGTGGTGAGTGGGAGGGAGCAAATAGGGTTTCTACCTTGAAAAGGGAAACCTAGATAAGTTAATTCTTTGACTCATCTTTCCCAGTGAAAATCATTTAAGAGAAAAAATAGAAACGTTGCCTTGAATAGACCTTAAAATAAGGTGAAATATTGAGTGATATTCACTGAAATGTTAATGGAACAAACAGTGTCTTCAGAGGTGCATTGGGGAATTTTGTTTATTTAGATTTTTATTGTCTTTAGTTTCTGGAAGACTGTGCAGCATAGTAAAGTGAAATATGTACTCAGCTGATTGGAGTTAGCAGATCCTTCTATTTTGTTCCATTTGTGAATGGAAAGTAAACATACATAAATGAACTTGGAAGACTTTCCTTCTGTCTGTTCTTTGGTTTTATATATTTTAATTGTCTACCTCCAGTATCCAAAACAAATACTAAAAGTTAGTGACTTAATTTGAATAGGGACTTTTTCAAAGAATGCCTATTGCTTATAAGCTACCTCTTATTTTCGTCACAAAGATGACTTCTGCATTCATATTCTCAGGAAGCCCATTTTAAGGTGGCCCTAGAAAAGCAGGAACAAGCTACCCGAAGAGCCTGGTTGACTGTGCTAGAGCTCTGGAATTGCATGAAAGGGCCCCCTTTAAAGTGACCAAATGCACCAGGGAGCAGGTGCACCGTGAGCCAGCTAGCCTGTCTGTTGGCAGATTTATCGCATCATTTGAAAAGCAGGAGTAAAGTTAGTACTATAGCTGCCTTTAGGCATAATGTATTCCTCTAGTTTCTGCTGTGAGAGAAGAAAAGGAATAGTAAAGACTTAAAAAAATAAAAACTGTTCATTTACCTCAATAAAACCGTTTAAAAAAAAAAAACCCACTCACCACCAGTTGTACTCAGGGCTTCATATATATTAGCTTTGTGATAACCCTATGAGGTAGGTATTATTCCCATTTTTTCAGATGTAGGAACTGGGTCTCAGAGGTGATATGTATTATTCAACTCAAGTTAATCTGTGAATTCAAGATTTGCATGATTCCAAAATTGATTTTCTTTCCTCTACACTGGAATGCCACTATTTCTAGAGCTTTCCATTTTGGTTTTGTTTGTGAAAACTTTGCTACTGATTGAGATACCTGGTGTGTGGCTTATTTAGTCATTATTTGAAAAGAACAAAAGCAAAACCTGCCAAATATCTCTGGAGGGAGGAAATTACATTCCCCTTACCAAGCTGAGCCCTCCTGAATCTTAAAGCTTGTGAGGTTGCTGAGTGGCTTTTCTGAAAATTCAATTCTGTGAATATGTACTGGGCAGTTGGTATGTGCCAGGGCCTGTATTGGTGCTGGGTGTATAGAGATGAGTAGTGCAGGTTTAGTCCCTGCTGTCTTGGAGTACATTATAATAAGCAGACCTGTGGACAAAAATTCAACCTGAACCACAAATAAAGTCCAGGTGTGTATGTGTGTGTAATGAAATTCTGATGTTAGCCAAATATACGCACACTTACATTTATACACATACATACATACTTTTAAAAACTGTGACTAACCCTCAACATTTTTCTGGAACAGTTGAACTAGAATATCTGAATGCCTCTGAATTAAGCTGAACTAAATCAATATTTCAGTTGGTTCAGTTATTCAGATTCAACCAGTTGCTTGTTACATCATATAATCAAGAGTTCATACCATGTATCCATCACATATTATATATGATAGTATAATTATCATTTAAGTATCATTTATGACTATGTATTACAGGTGTCATAAAATACCCACCTTGTTTTTAAGTGTTGGGCTCTAGGTACTAGGTTATCTCATTGAATTCTTTATGGAGAAGTTATCTAATTTGGCTTCTTTGTCTATGAAGTTATGGAATGTAATTGACTTGCCTAAGGTTGCATGTTTATTTAAGTGGCAGAACTAAGTTAAGAGCCTGGATCTGGGGACTTCCCTGTGGCCCATTGGTTGGGACGCTGCACTCCCAGTGCAGGTGACCGGAGTTCTGTCACTGGTTGGGGAGCTAGATCCCTCATGCCCCAACTAAGAGTTCCCGTAATTGAGACCCTACACAGCCAAAGAAGTAAATAAATATTAACAACCAAAAAACCTAGATCTGGGTAACTGCAAAACCAGTTGGTGTTAACTTGGCAACTGCCATTTTGGGGTTGAAAAAATTCCCTTTTATTTTTATCATTGAAAGTTGGAGGCTGATGCACCTGGAATGTAGAGGTTCTGTGCAGTGAACTGACATACTTTCTTGATAATGCCATTTACAAGTTCTCAGCTAGGGAGAGTGTTAGTGATACTCTTTTTTAAAGAGTTGGACTGATTATGATGACTTGGAATGACAGAAGGGACCGTGTAAATTGAGTTTCAGTGCCTCTCGCCTATTCCATTTGGGTAGTTGTGGTTTAGTCACTAAGTGGCGTCCGACTCTTTTGCAGCCCTGTGGACTGTAGCCTGCCAGTCTTCTCTGTTCCTGGAATTTCCCAGGGAAGAATTTCCCAGGGGGTGGGTTGTCATTTCCTATCCCAGGGGACCTTCCCCACCCAGGGATTGAACCCACGTTTCCTGCATTGGCAGGTGAATTGTTTGCCACTGAGCCACCAGCAAAGCCCCACTGTGGATAGTGCTATGCAGCAATTAATAGAACTTTTTGACAGCTGCCTTTCTTGTTTCTTGTCTGTTCCCTATGTATAGTGATCCACACTGATTCGAGGACACTACACTTGGAACTTACAGCTACCAACATAAGAGAATATTTTTTAGAGAAGGGAGATAGCTTGGTAGAAAGAATCGTGATTCTGGAGCAGACAAACCTCAATTCTAGTCTTCTGTCTGATGCCTAGTAGCTATGTGGCACTCGCTGGTCAAGTTCCTTATTCTCCTGACCCTCCGTTTCCTCATCCTTTACATGGAGATTGTTATGTCTGCCCACACAGTTTTATGCAGTAGGGGGAGATAGCATCTACACCCTACCATTGGTTGGCTGTTGAGGGAATGAAAATTCGCTTCTTTGATCGCTTGCCCCTGGTCCCCTGTGCGGCCTGACAGCCTCAGCGCGCAGGGCAGGATCAGAGCAAGGCGAAAGGCTGGGTGTGTGATACGGCCCCTGCTCTCAGAGCTTCTCGTTTTGTCCAGGGCTGTCTCCTTAGGTCAGACGTGGCTCTTCCAACTCAGTGTCTTT
The DNA here is from genome assembly GCA_006410875.1 of Neotragus pygmaeus. Lineage (NCBI taxonomy): Eukaryota > Metazoa > Chordata > Mammalia > Artiodactyla > Bovidae > Neotragus > Neotragus pygmaeus. The sequence goes on along the minus strand of SJYV01048081.1, from coordinate 254,499 downwards.
TTTTTTTTTTTCTAGTAACTTTTGGGGATTTATTGTTTCTTGTTCATTATTCTGTTGAACTCTAGGGCCAATAATGGGAAGGCTTGACATAACCTTTCAATGGTAGAGTGTAGTATTTTATGAACATTAAAAACCTTTTTTTTTTCTCTTTATAAGAAAATTTACTCATTATAGTTTACTTAAAAAAAAAAANCCTGACCACACCTTGCTGTCTCCATCACTTCTTCCTGTGTTGTAAAAATGACTTTCCAACAGTAACGCGGATGCTCCATATCTACCAGCAGAATGTATCTGAGGCTACTGGGTCACTTTTAGTGATCTTTTATACTCTTTTTTTTTTTTTTTTAAGTGGGGGTTAAGATACTAGGTATGACAGCTTTTGTTGCTGTTGTTCCGTTGCTAAGTCGTGTCTGACTCTTTGTGACCCCATGGACTGCAGCACGCAGGCTTCCCTGGTTTTCACTATCTCCTAGACTTTGCTCAGACTCATGTCCATTGAGTGGATGATGCCATCCAACCATCTCATCCTCTGTCACTCCCTTCTGCTTTTGGCCTCAATCTTCCCCAGCATCAGGGTTTTTTCCAGTGAGTCGGCTCTTTGCATCAGGTGGCCAAGGAATGAACCATCACCTTCAGCGTCAGTCCTTCTAATGGATATTCAGGATTGCTTTCCTTTAGGATTGATTGGTTTGATCTTCTTGCTGTCCAAGGGACTCTGAAGAATTTTCTCAGCGCCACAGTTTGAAAGCATCATTTCTTCAGTGCTCAGCCTTCTTTATGGTCCAGCTCTACATCTGTACATGACCACTGGAGAAACCATAGCTTTGACTAGATGGGCCTTTGTCATGATGTCTCTGCTTTGCTGTACTTAAGCCTTTTGAAACCTTGAATTGGTAGGCAATGTCTTAAAGTAATGAAGGGAGTCTCTCGCAACGTTTTATAGCAATAGGCACTGCAGCTGTTCCCGATTATTAAAATGGGCAAGGAAATGTATTTTTTGGTGAGTTGGGTGGAACTCTTCTGACTAGAAAAAAANATGTTCATTGCAGCACTGTTTATAATAGCCAGGACATGGAAACAACCGCTTTTTTTTTTAAACTAGAAAGATATGTGGCTTGAGAAAGATATTGTAGAAACATTCCCAACCTTAAACAAACAGGATGCGATATCAAGCAAAAGTGATTTCCAGTTTCAGCCTTGATGGAGTAACAGAAATGCAATTTCCCTTTTGGTGTAAATAACTAAATACATAAGGGGCAAAATATATGAAACAATGGTTTCAGATGATACAACAAGCAGTACAGGACAACAATCTCTGAAGGAAGGCAAACAAGTGGTGTGAGCCCTGCAATTGCCCAGATGACAGTCTAGAGGGAATTTTCAGGCTGCAGTTCAGGGAGGGACCCCAAACTGTTTCATGGTCTCTCTGAATTGAGGAAATTGTTAAGGACTCAAGTAAGCCAAAGCAGCTAAGAGTTTAAGGGTCATATTATGGAGGAGGAGAGACCTAAACAGACAGCAGAGAGCTGCATATAGAGAGTTTCAGAACTGTACAGCAAATTCCTTGCAAGGCTTTAGCTGAATACTCCTCAGCCCATGCATGAGAACAAACTATCTGAAGCAGGAGGAAAATTTAAACAAAAACAAAAAAAAAACACTGAAAAGATTCAGGTAGAACAACTCAAATAATTACAAAGGGCTAGGAATAGTTTGCTTTCCCATCGGTCAAACCGGAAAAAAAAAAAAAACTTAAAATACATATGGCATCAGACAAATGTTGCCTCAATAGTGAGACAAAATTAGACCTGGAATAAATGTTTTCCTGGTCTCACTTAACAAAACTTAAAAGCAAGACTTCATGGGATTAACATATACACACTACTCTACATAAAATAGATAACCAACATGGACCTACTATATATAACACAGGGAACTATACTCAATATTTTGTAATATCCTATAATGGAAAAGAATCCAAAATAAAATAGAAGCACATACATACATATACATATATTCATATACATACATATGTGTGTATATATATAATCATTTCAGTAAATGGTGTTAGAAGAATTGAGTAACTGTCTGAAAAATTAACTTTGACCCTAAACTCATACCATATACAAAAATTAACTTGAAAGGGATCATATTTTTCTTTCAAGTGAAATTTATGAGCTAAGTAAATAGACCTTTAGAAGAAAACGTCGGAGGAATCCTTAGTAAACTTGGGTTTGGCAAAGATCTCTTAACTAACAACCCCAAAACACAAACTCTAAAAGAAAATAAATCAATTAATTGGCCTTCATCAAAATTAAAAAATTCTAATCTTCAAAAGACACTGAGAAAATATTTGTAAAACATATATCTGAAAAACAGCATGTTCTCTTGAACACATAGAGATCTCTTATAACTCAATAAGAAAAAGACAACCAACCAATAAAAATAGGCAAGATATTTGAATGGGCACTGCACATAAAAGATAGCTAATAAACACATGGAAATATTATTAATATCATTTGTATACAATTAGGGAATTGCAAATTAAAACTAACATATCATTAAATAGTGGAATGGTTAAAATTTAAAAGTCTGACTATACTGATATTGGCATGGCTGTATGGAGGAACTTAAACTCTCACATACTGCTGGTGGAACTGTAAAATTGTATATCTGCTTTGGAAAACAGCTTGCTAGTTTCTTTAAAAATTAACTAAACAATCTAAATGTCCATCTACAGATGAATAAAGAAAATGTCATACACATATAAAATGGAATACTACTCAGCCATAAAAGAATGAAATAATGCCATTTGAAGCAACATACATGGAGTTAGAGATTGTCATATGATGTGAGGTAAGTCATAAAGATAAAGAAAAATACCATGTGATATCACTTATATGTGGAATCTGAATATGACACAAATGAACTTCTATACAGTGGCGGTAGTGGTAAAGAAACTGCCTGCAATGCAGGACACTAAGAGACACAGTTTGATCCCTGAGTCGGGAAGTTCCCCTGGAGAAGGGCATGGCAATCCACTCCAGTATTCTTACCTAGAGAATTCTATGGACGGAGGATTCTGGAGGGCCTACAATCCATGGGGTCACAAAGAGTTGGACACGACTGAAGCAACTTAGCACATGCATGAAACAGAAACAGACATGCAGATACAGAGAGCAGACTTGTGGTTTCCAAGGTGAAGACTGGGAGAGGGGGGGGATCAGGAGTTTGCCCATGGACGCCAGCCATCCCACATCACTTTGCTGCACAGCTGAAATTAACACAGTCAACTGAAATTTAAAAAGTTAACTGTACACTTACCAGATGATCCAGCTGTCCCATTATGGTATTTACCCACAGAAAATGAAAATATATGTCCACATAAATATTTATAGATGAATGTTCATAGCAGTTTCATTTGTAATAGCTGAAAACTGGCAACAATCTAAATCTATCAACATTTGAAAGGATTTAAAAGTTGTGGTATATCCATCAGTTCAGTTCCGTTCAGTCGCTCAGTCGTGTCCGACTCTCTGCGAGCCCATGAATTGCAGCACGCCAGGCCTCCTTCTCCATCACCAACTCCCAGAGTTCACTCAGACTCATGTTCATCGAGTCTGTGATGCCATCCAGCCATCTCAACCTCTGTCATCCCCTTCTCCTCCTGCCCCCAATCCTTCCCAGCATCAGAGTCTTTTCCAATGAGTCAACTCTTCACATGAGGTGGCCAAAGTACTGGAGTTTCAGCTTTAGCATCATTCCCTCCAAAGAAATCCCAGGGCTGATCTCCTTCAGAATGGACTGGTTGGATCTCCTTGCAGTCCAAGGGACTCTCAAGAGTCTTCTCCAACACCACAGTTCAAAAGCATCCATACTGGGAATAATAGTCTTAAAAAGGAGCAAGCTACAGTCAGCAATGTAGATAAATCTCAAAATACTTAGGCTGAGTGACAGAAAAGCACACTAAACAAATAAACATGGATACATACTGTATGGTTTACATAAAATCCTATAAAGGCAAATCATCTGTAGTGACAGAAAACTAATCGGAATGAGTGACTATGAAAGAAGGATAGATAATGATATTCGAGAGGAAACTTTTGGGCATGATAGGATAAAATTTTATATTTTAAGTATGTACAGTTTATTATATACAGTTATATCACAAATATCACTTTTCAAACATGTTTTGAAATTAGAAAATAATCCATCTTTATAAATGACATCACTGCCCAGATCGATGAACAGATTTACCTCTGGTCTCTGATGATCATTAGTTTGATTCACAGAAGAGTCAGTCATAGCTAAGTGAACAACAGCATCCTCTACTCATTAGTCATATCCTGAACCTTCCTCAGGTAACCCTTTACCCTACATGCTGGCTGGATGCGCTGGGCCTACAAAAAGGGTTGTATGAACATTGGGGTACATGTGTCTCTTTCAATTCTGGTTTCCTTGGTGTGTGCAGGATGCTTGGGGCTGGTGTACGGGGATGATCCAGAGAGACGTTGTGGGGTGGGAGGTGGGAGGGGGATTCGGGATTGGGAGCTTGTGTGCACCTGTGGTGGATTCATGTCGATGTATGGCAAACCCAATAGAGTATTGTAAAGTTAAATTTAAAAATAAATAAATTAATTAATTAANGGATGCTTGGGGCTGGTGTACGGGGATGATCCAGAGAGACGTTGTGGGGTGGGAGGTGGGAGGGGGATTCGGGATTGGGAGCTTGTGTGCACCTGTGGTGGATTCATGTCGATGTATGGCAAACCCAATAGAGTATTGTAAAGTTAAATTTAAAAATAAATAAATTAATTAATTAAAAATAAATAAATAAATAAAAATAAAGTCTGAAAAGAAAAAAAAAAAGGGTTGTATGTCTTTGCTTTACAAATAAATGTGTGTGGCACAATGTGGACTGAGATAAGCTTCTTTGACATCTGGTAAAGAGGTGGTGGGGCAGAGACCACAACCATACCTTACCCTCCTCTAACCCGAGGTGACTATTGATTTTTAGCAAAAGAAACCAAGAAGATATACAGGAAAAGTCAGCTGAAGTTCATTTGTGATGCTGGGAGTGAGAAAAGCATAGGAGCTGATATTCAAAAGCATTCCTCACTGACGTTGTAATTGTTAGACCTATATGTGAATGCCAAAAGCAAGAAAAAGAACAGAAGTGTTCACGGTTGACTGAATAGGAGGCAACTGGGAGAACCTAGGATTCAAGGTTTCCATTCCATCCCAAACTGATTTACAAGCAAGCCTAGAAGATAGTTAAAATACCTGTGTCACCCTTAAGCAAACAAACAGTAGAGCTTCCAGGGCAATGATTTTCAGCCTTGGCTGCACAGAAGAATAACCTGGGAAACTTTGCAGAAATAACATCTGGATCTCACTCCAGACCTATTTAATCAGAATTCCTAACGGGAGGAACTCAGGGTTTGGAATGTTTCTAAGCTCCTCAAGAGAGTCTAAGACAACTCAAGAAACAGACATCAATAGGTCGTTCTGCCACAGATATTTTGTTGTGTTTAACTTTTTTCCTCTGACTGGTTTTCATAGCCTTAGAAGGGAAAGACAGTCAGTCTCCATACTGTCCCTCCTTCCTTCCTATCACATCCTTGTTGTCTTGTTATCAGGTTTCTTTGGGGGAAAGAGGGGTTAACAGTCTTTTTTTTAAATGAGCTTCAGAGTAGGAGTTGGGGAAAAGCTATTTCTTTATTTTAGAATTTGGTTTGCAAATCTTCAGTTCAGTTGCTCAGTCGTGTCCGACTCTTTGCAACCCCACGAATCGCAGCACGCCAGGCCTCCCTGTTCATTACCATCTCTCGGAGTTCACTCAGACTCACATTCATAAAGTCTGTGATGCCATCTAGCCATCTCAACCTCTGTCATCCCCTTCTCCTCCTGCCCTCAACCCCTCCCAGCATCAGAGTCTTTTCCAATGAGTCAACTCTTTGCATGAGGTGGTCAAAGTACTGGAGTTTCAGCTTTAGCATCATTCCTTCCAAAGAAATCCCAGGGCTGATCTCCTTCAGAATGGACTGGTTGGATCTCCTTGCAGTCCAAGGGACTCTCAAGAGTCTTCTCCAACATCACAGTTCAAAAGAATCAATTCTTCGATGCTCAGCCTTCTTCATAGCCCAACTCTCACATCCATACATGACCACAGGAAAAAC
>SJYV01048081.1:130334-240995 GCA_006410875.1 Neotragus pygmaeus | reverse complement strand
ACTGCGGTGTTGGAGAAGACTCTTGAGAGTCCCTTGGACTGCAAGGAAATCCAACCAGTCCATTCTGAAGGAGACCAGCCCTGGAATTTCTTTGGAAGAAATTGTGCTAAAAGCTGAAACTCCGGTACTTTGGCCACCTCATGCGAAGAGTTGACTCATTGGAAAAGACTCTGATGCTGGGAGGGATTGGGGGCAGGAGGAGAAGGGGACGACAGAGAAGGAGATGGCTGGATGGCATCACTGACTTGGTGGACGTGAGTCTGAGTGAACTCTGGGAATTGGTGATGGAGAGGGAGGCCTGGCCTTCTGCGATTCATGGGGTCACAAAGAGTCGGACACGACTGAGTGACTGAACTGAAGGCAGATTCTTTACCACTAGCATCACCTGGGAAAACTCCCAGTGCAGCTGTCCCCAAATGTTAGGTCCCGTCTGGACAGGCCACCACAGCATGTGTGTTGGCATGACATGAGGACCAAGATTCCCCTTTCTTCTCCAGACCGCATGAACCCTGTGGTGGAACCCCCATGAAGAGCAAGACGTCACTAAATTTGACCTGCCTTGATTTCCCTCCAACTTAGTCAGGGGGAAACTTAAGCCAGGTTTAAGTTAATTCAGAAAAATAATGAAATGTGACATGTTTTTGCCCACAGAATGCTGTTAAGGGATCCAGATTTGTTTTAATATCCTCTGATGAAACAAGTCCCCATTAACCATTTGACTAAGATCTGTATTGAGATTAGTCGATGTAAACTATTATATACAGGATGCATAAACAACAAGGTCCTACTGTATAGCACAGGGAACTATATTCAATAACCTATGATAAACCATAATGGAAAAGAATTTTTAAAAAAAGAATGTGTATAACTGGATCACTTCATTGCATAGCAGGGATTGGCACAACATTGTAAATCAACTGCACTTCAATTTTTTTTTAATGGAAAAAAAAGGGGGGAATGGCATTGTTTCCCTAATTTGAGAAGTCCTTGAGGACAAAGATCAGGGGAAACATCATTTTCTGTGCATAGAGAATGGCAATCACCAAGTTGTGAGTGTGTAGAACATGGTGAGAAAGACTGGAGAAGCCTTTGGCACGGACTTTACAGATTGGATACTCCAACTGGGAGTTGCTTTTTTATTGTTGAATGAATCTTTGTGATTAGTAAAAGAAATGGGATTAATGACTCATCCATGGGTTCAAACTGCATGCATTTTCCCAGGCACTATGTTACAAAGATGGATTAGATATGGGCTATAGTTCTCAAGAGGCTTCCAGTTTAGAGGGGGGCTAGTTTATTTCATGTTTGAGACAGTGATAAGCACTAAAATCAATGTTTATAAAAAGTCCTAGGAGAGCACAGAAAGAGTGACTAATTCTCTCTAGGAAATACTGGGGAATAGTAAAATCCCTCAAAGAGGAAATAAGGTGTGAGTTGAACCTTGAAGAACAATTGGTAGGTAAGGCAACAGGGATAAGAGAGAGATGTCCATTTAGACAAAGAGCTCTGTGGGCAAAGAAATGGACTGGGAGGTTGCCTACTAAAATATGGGGAATGATCTGTGGGGTAGTAGCAATGCAAATCAGCAAGTCTTAGGGATGTGGTAGCTCATGGGGAAAAGATGACAAGAAAATAGAAGGTCAAATAGGAGGTGGGGCCATAATGAGAAAACCTCATGTTCAAGTGGTATGAGCAAATATAATAGTTACTGCTTTATTATTATTACTATTACTTGGTTATGCCACGTCTTAGCTGAGGCATTCAGGGTATAGCTCCTGGACCAGGGATCAAGCCTAGGCCTCCTGAATTGGAAGGGGCGGAGTCTTAACCACTGGACCACCAAGGAAGTTTTGACAGTGATGGTTTTTAAGAATATTTATATTCTTTGATTGTTGTCGTTCAGTTGCTAATTCATGTCTGACTCTTTGTGAGCCCATAGACCACAGTTTGCCGGGTTTCTCTGTCCATGAGATTTCTGAGACAAGAATACTGGAGTGGGTTGCTGTTTCCTTTCCAGGGGATCTTCCCAGATCAGAGATTGAACCCCTGTCTCCTGCATTGGCAGGCAGATTCCTTACCGCTGAACCACCTGGAAAGCCCATATACTTCCATATCTAATGCTTCACCTCTGCCCCAAGCCCCTGAGTAATCCCACCTGGGGCTGCTTTGGTCCTCTTTTGAGACCCCTCCATCTGTCTCTCTGCTGCTGCTGGTGCTGCTAAGTCGCTTCAGTCATGTCCGACTCTGTGTAACCCCATAGACGGCTGCCCACCAGGCTCCTCCATCCACAGGATTTTCCAGGCAAGAGTACTGGAGTGGGATGCCATTGCCTTCTCCACCCGTCTCTCTAGGATCCAGTAACTAGAAGGTTAATCTCTGACATACCAGGGGCTTGCATGTATCTCTGCTCTTATCTTTAATGTTTCCATATACTTCTTTCTTTGGATTTAATTTTTTACATCTAGTATCTTGAGTTAAAAGCTTAGATCATTGATGTTTAACATTTCTTCTTTTTAAAGGTGTGTACTTACACTTTCATTGCATCCCACAAAATTTGATGTGCCATACTTTATGATTAACTTTAAAACATCTTATAACTTATTTTGTATATTAGTTCTTTAGTCATGGGGTTGTTCAAAAAGTATTGCTTAATTTTGAAACATTTGAAGGCTTCACCAGCTCCCTTCTGATGTCTATATCAGAAGCTTTCTCTGTCTTTTTTTACTGTAATAAAACTTCTGCCACACAAAAGCTCTGAGTGACCAAGTCTGGTCCCTGATTCCCGAAGCTAAATCTTCAGAAATCACAAATCCAACATTGTTCACCATAAGCTATCATCTCGGGGGCTCATCCAGGATCTTCACAACAAGGCAAGAACACTCAGAGCTCTAGCCCCTCTGCTTTCTCAGTATACACATTTTCTCCTTTATTTTACTAATTTTAGAGTATACTTGTGTGTGAGAGTGGTTGAAAGCCTATGGGCAAAGCATGTGGACAAAATTTTCCTTTCTCACTCAGCTTTTCCTGGTCTCTTTGACCATTCCATAACTGCCTGGGGAATTAGAACTACAAACCTAGTCTTTCAGACCAGAGACCCTTCGAAGGATTTGCCATTACTGTGTACTTCTATTTAGACTCCCCGTCCACCCCCCCACCCCCCACCCCAAGCTTGGGCTTTCCTAGTGGCTCAGAGAGGAAAGAAACTGCCTGCAATGCGGGAGACCTGGGTTCAGTCCCTGGGTCAGGAAGATCCCCTGGAGGAGGAAATGGCAACCCACTCAAGTATTCTTGCCTAGAGAATCCCATGGACAGAGGAGCCTGGCGGGCTAAAGTCCATGGGGTCACAAAGAGTTGGACACAACTGAGCAACTAACAACAGTTATTTCTTCATTGATTGATTTCTAGCTTGATTCCACTACGCTCAAAACACATGTTCTACAGGCAAACTCTCTGATGTAATGGGACCCAATCAGACTTACAAGCTTTTGTTTTATTTATTTGATTTAGTTGTGACATGCGGGATCTTTTTTTGTGGCACTTGGGATCTTGCATTGCAGCATATGGACTTTTTAGTTTTGGCTCTCAGGCTAAGTTGCTCCCCAGAATGAGGGATCTTAGTTCCCCCACCAGCAATCGAATCCACATTTCCCGCATTGCAAGATGGATTTTTAAAAATTGGACCACCAGAAAGTACCCTGGTAATTTCTTACAGGAACAAATTTGTTACCTAGGAAAGTGTGTGTATGTGTTAGTCACTCAGTCGTGTCTGACTCTTCACAACACCAGAGACTATAGCCAGCCAGGCTCCTCTGTTCATGGGATTCTCGAGGCAAGAATACTGGAGTAGGTTCCCAGGCCCTTAGGAAAATCTTGGAGGAGTCCCAGCCCTCTCTTGATCTGTAAAGGGTCTCAGTAGATGGTATGTTTTCTGTATTTAGTTGAAACATGTATCATATTATTCAAGGTCTCAAGTCTAGTAAACATATGCTCAACTTCCCTTTTCAAGATTTTCTATTTGTCTCTATTACCTGCATTCAGCTTGATGGAGATAGTTCTAGTTTTTTCCTGAAAAGCAATTTTTCAGAATAGATGATAAAATTAAAAGGCTCAATGTGATAACTTCCTCCCAAAAAAGTCATAGAAACCTCATCTTTAGAAACTGATGCTTCCTGGACTACCCATGATGGTTTGGGCTTTCTTCCTATGCTCTTTCCTTGAGTGATTTCATCTGTTCTTATAACTTTAAAGACCATCCAGCCCTAACTTGGCAAGATCCATATAACCATGCTTCTGCATGCCTGTTTGAACTCTCCAACTGCATGTCAAAAAAAGGCAATATGTCCATAAGAAATCTGTTTGTCTTTTACCAAAATCTTTTGTTTTCTAGCCTTTCCATCACAGCAGATTCCTGTTAACCACACTTAGGATGAGATCATATTGGAAACTACTCCTTGTCTCACCTCAAACACCATCTAATCCATTACCATCACCACACCCTGGTGATTCTATTAGGTTGCGGACAAAGTAATTGTGGTTTCAAACCGTGAATTTTAAATCATTATAACTCGGTTCAAACACATTGTTATTAATCAAAATAGGAACCATTACAATCAACACATTTTTGCCAACAAGAAATAAGTTTGTTTATTCCAGTAGCATAAAAATCTGTGTCTGTATTCGACAAACTCTCGGAAAGCATTTTCTGCCTCCTGCAGGTTGTGGAAGCATATTCCCTGCAAAATGTTATCAAGATGCTTGAAGAAATGGTAGTCAGTTGGTGAGAGGTCAGGTGAATATGGCAGACGAGGCAAAACTTCATAGGCCAATTCATTTAACTTTTGAAATGTTGGTTATGAGATGACATGTGGTTGGGCATTGCTGCAGAGAAGAATTTGGCCTTTTCTGTTGACCAGTGCCAGCTGCAGGCAGTGCAGTTTTTGGTGCATCTCATCGATTTGCTGAGCATACTTCTCAGATATAATGGGGTTTTTTGGGATTCAGAAAGCTGTAGTGGATCAGAGGGGCAGCAGACCATCTGCAGTGACCATGACTTTTCTTTGGTGCAAGTTTGGCTTTGGGAAGTGCTGTGTAGCTTCTTCTTGGTTCAACCACGGACCTGTTGATAAAATTTAAATTAGAAATTCTCTCCATCCCCATCTTTAAAAAATTTATTTTTTAATTTATTTCTTGATGGGCTGTGTCTTCATTTCCAGGAAGGCTTTTCTCTAGTTGCAGCAATTGGAGGCCACTTTCTAGTTGCGATGTGCCAGCTTCTTATTGCAATGACTTCTCTTGTTGCAGAGCACAGGCTCTAGGGCACTCACAGGTCAGTAGCTGCAACATGTGGCTCAATAGTTGTGGCTCTTGGGCTCAGAAGCACAGGCTCAATATTTTGGTGAAGAGGCTTATTTGCTCCTCAGTATGTGGGATTTTCCTGGATCAGGAATCAAACCCTTATCATCTGCATTGGCAGGCAGATTCTTTATGACTGAGCCACAAGGAAGCTCCATCCTCACCTTTAAGCTGTATAATGGACTGAATGTTTATGTCTCACCAAAATTCATAGGTTGTAATCCTAACCCTTGCTGCAATAGTATTAGGAGGTGGGACCTCTGAGGCATGATTAGGTCATGAGGGTAGAGCCTTCATGACTGGGATTGATGTCCTGATGAAAGAGACCCCAGAAAATTCTCTTGCCCTTCCTTCCATGAGAAGACCCAGCACAGAAGAACAGAAGATGGCCTTCTATGAACCAGGCTCTCACGAAACACCAAATCTGCCAGTGCCTTAATCTTGGATGTTCCGGCATCTGGAACCATGAGAAATAAATGTTTATTGTTTCATCCACCCGGTCTCCAGTGTTTTTGTTACAGCAGCCTGAATGGACTAAGACAGCCTGCCACCATCTTCCACCCAGACTTCTGCAGTAGTCTTTTTCCAGGCTCCCAGGTTGCACCCTTCATGCCTTATAACTGTTTCATCAATCAATATGGTCTTTATAACATGTGAACTGGACGGCATAATTTCCCTCCTGTCTTGCTTGGACTCCTCCCAAAATAGATCAGGAGCCAGAAATTCTAGTGAAAGTAATTCATTTGGGAGGAGACCCCAGAAAGCACTGGAAGTGAAGTGGTAGGGAAGAGGAGAGATGTAATAAACATGTTAAACAAGCTACCACTCTGCCAACGGAAGCATATCTCTGAACTCTGGGGAATAAGTTAAAATACACACCCAGAATTATCTTCCAAAGGGGCAAGGAAACTGGGGCATTTATACACCAGCTCCCAACAGTCGTTGGTTGTAGGCTCCTCTCCTCTGAGAGGTGAGATTAAGCCCCCACTGCTGAAGGCTGCCCGCAAGCAAACAAAGCATCTTCAAAGAAAGGCCACTAGGGAAACCACAGAAGCTGATACTTTCAAGTACTTGTCAAGTTGGCAAATAGGGAACTGGTATGTGCTAAGGGGAGGTGGGCAGGGCACTGATAACACCTTCTACACCTACGCAAATCCCTCTGGTAACTTCGTGTTGAGTTTGGAATGAAATCTGGACTCTCGGTCATGGCATCCCAGACTGATCTGACTCTTGCCTACCCTGGTCTCACGTGCCATTCTTGCCAGCACGGTCTCCCACCCAGAGGCAACTTTTGACTTTTTGCTCTTTGCTTGCTGGAACAGCCTGCCTAAATCTGTTGGCCAACCCTTCTTTAGAGTTGGAGTAAGAGAACTTCCTACCTCTGGCAGACACATTATCCTGGTGTTCTCCTTTTAAAGAATATTCTTCTGCTGGAACCCATGTAGACAAACTTGAATCCACATCTGTCTCTGCCTCCAAGGCAGAGGATGTGCAGAATGTTGATGACTTTTGGCATGGGGCTGCATACTTGCCTGACCTGGAACTCAAACAAGCAGAAGGAAGAGATCTCGCGGGCAGTACTGGAGCCGCGACCCCAGCTGCTGACCAAGGGCAACAGGGTGAGCCAGTAGGTCACTGAAAATGTGGGCAAGACACAGCAGTGCCTATTGTATTATAGGGAATGGCTGCTGCTTCACTTCAAACTTGAAATTCTTGAGAACGCTAATTTCTACAAGATTTCTTCAAGTTGGTAGCATGACTTTGGTTTAGTATTTTGGTAGGTAGAAGCAGTTCTAGTAGCTTTGACTTGGTCTTTCCTACCATAGTAACAAAGATAATTATTAATTCCACTGGAGACAGAAAGCTATGAAAGGAAAGGATAGCTCTCATATACTCTATGGCTCAGTTGTTAATGTTTGCATAGTCATTGCTGTGTAAATGCTGGGGACAGATCTTCCAAAAGGATAATACAACGAAATTGGAAGGTGTCAGAAGGCTGGCAGAACTACAAGGAGAGCGTGTGTCAGAAAAAAAGCTAACCTTCCACCGTCCGTGGCAAGGAGTAAAAAATGCATACATAAAATGAAAAAATAAAGTAGCAATACAAGCATGTCAATCAAGCTTACGTAGTATATAGCAAATGAATCAAAAGATTTGAATGTGTCTCTGGGCAGAAGAAATATGGAGGGCCCAGCTGCAAGGGAGCTGCCGTTTTTTAATAATAAGCCCTATAGAACTACAGATATTGCTCTTAACAAATGATCCCCATTTTATTGGTGTAAGGTCAGCACTTAGCATCAATATTTTGTAACTTATTTTATTTTATTTTTTGGCTGCTTTAGGTCTCCATTGCTGTGTGCAGGCTTCCTCTAGTCGTGGCAAGTGGGGGCTCCTCTCTGCTGTGGTGCAATGGGCTTCCCATCCCGTGGGCTTCTCCTGCTGTGCACCACGGGCTCTAGGTGTAAGAGTTTCAGTCATTGTGGCCCGTACTCTCAATTGTGAACCTAAGCATGGGCTTAGTTGCTCCAGGGCATGTGGAATCTTCCCAGACCGGGGATTGAACCCATGTCCCCTACATTGGCAGGTGGATTCTTAACCACTGGACCACCAGGGAAGTCCTCAGCATCAGTATTTTTAAGTGGCTTTAGTAGACAGGTGGCTTTATAGATGGAGGTATAGCTTAGGCTTCCCCAGTGGCTCAGCGGGTAAAGAATCAGCCTGCAGTACAGGAGACACAGGAGACATGGTTTCAATCCCTGAGCTGAGAAGATTCCCTTGGAGAAGGAAATGGCAACCCACTCCAGTATTCGTGCTTGAAAAATTCCATGGATAGAGCAGCCTGATGGGCTACAGTCCATGGGGGGCCCAAAGAGTCGGACACAGCTGAGCACACACACATGCACCTCATTGACAACACATTCATTAATACTCTTAAGATAGAGAAAATTTGGGGATATATTCACACTCACATCTCCTCCTCTCCCTGGTGGCTCAGACAGTAAAGCGCCTGTCTACAATGCGGGAAACCCGGGTTCGATTCCTGGGTTGGGAAGATCCCCTGGAGAAGGACATGGTAATCCACTCCAGTACTATTGCCTGGAAAATCCCATGGACAGGGGAGCCTGGTAGGCTACAGTCCATGGGGTCACAAAGAGTCGGACACGACTGAATGACTTCACTTTTCACACTCACATAGCGTAGGAAAAAATGAAACATATTTTAAATAAATCAATTGTCCTGGAGTTAGACTTGGATATTCTATAGGAGTGGATAGTTAAGAAAAACTTCTAAGTTATCTTTTAAAGATACTGCCTTAGCAGGAAGATGCTAAGAATGCAGAGTTCAGTCTATAAATGTGTCCTGTGCTCATACATGTGAAAAGCCTGAGCTCAGCACTAAGGGCAAACAGCAACGATATACATCCTCCTCACGACTGACACTTGAAATATTCAGAAAGAGCCACAGCACTCCTTGATCGGAGGCATGCCTTAAGAGATGTGCTGATAGAGGGCTCAGTGAGAGGGGAAAGGATCAATACCTATTTCTCAGAGAATGCAGAAAGCTTCCCCCAAAACAGTAGTCTTTTACTAGTAATATTAAGCAGTACAAGTAACATCGAAATACTTTTAATTTGGGGGAGAGAGAGAAGAGAATAGAGGAAGAACTTTCATAAGAACATTTTTAAGCAAAGACACTAACTTGTGGATTCACAGCAAAAAAACGTAACAGACTCATGGGGCAAGGGAAGGAAGCATAGCTAGTTTATTAAAAACAGACAACTAAAAAAGCCCCTCTTTTAATTTTTCCACAAGGTTGATCCTTATAAATCTACATACTCTTTGAAAATTTGTCAGTTTTCCAAATTTTCCATTAGGAATTTTTATGGGAAGATTTTGGTAATATTTTAACAGTATACCTAAATGATACTTGGCCATAACTGATTTGCCTCTCTCTTTGAACATTAGATGCTGTCTGAGGAAAACATGGCCCATAATTTTAAGAAATACAGTCTAAAATATCTTAAGGTCATACTGAAAAAGAACTTATTTGAAAAGAGACTGTCTTGCTTCCATAACACAGACTTACTTAAGTGATACTATAAATTCCTGCACACAACCTGTACTTCATTTTCAGAGAACACAGATTTGGAAATGAAGAGCATTCTAGGCTCAGAAGCACTCCAGCAGCGTCCTCTGGGAGTCGCACTTGGGAGTAGCCTCTCCTGGGGCCTTGTCTGTCTTGCCGGCCAAGTACTTAAGGCCTGGCAGATCTCCAAAGCACCTGGTCCCCCCCATCCTACAATGAAGGAAATGTCATTGTTGGGTCTAAATGTGATTATTAAGGAATTCAGCAAGACCCCCTTTTCTTTCTTTGCTTCCAATCCTAGTGTAGGATCAACCAACATTGAAAATTAAGATTTCGTTGGGACTTAAACGTTTTCACATGGAGAGCTTAGAGAATGAATAAAAATTAATTCAAATATTCCCAAATTTGGCGGAAAATTAGTATCACCTGGAAGAATGTTTTAAAGTATAGACTGTTGGGCCCCTTTCCAACTCCAGTTCGGAGAATAAGAATCTCTGTGACCACTTGGGGCTGGGGGGAGAGTTGCAATTTATATTTTAGGAAGCTCCCCCTCCCCACCACTCCCCCACCCCAGACTCAGATGTCACCTGCTCAGTACTTATCCTCAGAATATTTGAAAACCACAATTCCTCCCATGTACACAGGAGGAAACTGAAGCAAAGGGCTCTCAGGGTATACCATAGGCTTCCTTGTTTTTCAACAGTACCTTGAAATATTTTTAAATTTTTTTAACTAAAGGAGAAATAAAAATTTGATGGAGAAAAAGCTGGTAAAAATTGGAGAGCTGAGCTTGAAGAATAGGCTACTTACGCAGGGATAAGAGGTGTACACAGAAGCAACTTGTGTGTCATATTGGTTCAGAGAAGGGCTGAGCTTCTTCAGATTACAGCTTCTCAAAGGAAGTGGTTTGCCTTGGTTCTGTTTTCCCTGGTGGCTCAGTGGTAAGGAATCCGGCCGCAATGTAGGAGATGCAAGAGGTTGAGGTTCGATCCCTGGCTCGAAAAGATCCCCTGGAGAAGGGAATGGCAACCCACTCCAGTGTTTTTGCCTGGGAAATCCCCTGGACAGAGGCGCCTGGCGGGCTACAGTCCACGGAGCTGCTACAGTCCGTGCAGTTGGAGAGTCGGACACACCCGAACGGCTAACACTTGTTTTTATTAAAACTCTCGCGCCCCCTAGCGGGTAAGCGGAGCAATACAGAGACTATAGTGAAGGTGTTCTCTGGAACTGTGTTCTGGTTTTGGAATCAAGATGTTTCCTTTACTCTTCGTTTGTTTTGCGTGAAGTGAAGTGCAAGAACCTCAGTCGTCTTCGACTCTTTGCGATCCCATGAACCAAACAATCCATGGAATTCTCCAGGCCAGAATGCTGGAGTGAGTAGCCTTTCCCTTCTCCAGGGCAGCTTCCCGACACGGGAATCGAACCGGAGTCTCCTGCATTGCAGGCAGATTCATTACCAACGGAGCTATACCATGTTTCTTTTTCAGTATGCTTTTCTATCTCCTCTGCTTTAAAGTCACAACCTTTTCATCTCTGTAAGTAAAGTCAGGCGCTCTGCAAGAGTGAGGACAATTACGTTTAATATACTTTTGTTTCCATTTAGTCCAGCACAATGAGGAAAACATTTCAAATTTCTTAAGTGTTTCCTAAGAAGCGTACATTTTACACCAGAACAGTTGATCTGGCACTTAAACTGCAATTTAAGAAGTGACTCAAATGGTTTATATTGATTCCCTTTGCCCAAAGGAACTTAGAAGAGTCCTTAAAACTTACTTTCATTGGTCTCAAGCAAACAAACAAGCAAACAACACCTGGTTAAGAGTTCTGATTATAATAGTAGTATGGGTACTGGTGTCAAAAAACAGCCCTATGAAAACCTCTTTTCCAACTGCATCAAAGTAAAGAGAGTGTGGTTAAATGTGAGTAAACAATCTGTTGAAGAGCTGTGGGCTGAGAGCTAAGCATCTAATGCCTATGAGGTTAGCGCACCAATTACATGTTCTGCTTAGCTTCAGTTCTCAGAATACACCAAAGCAGATACCGACACCTGAACCCAGAGTTCTGTTACGTGAAGACGCTTTGAAAATCCTGACAACGACAGACGCCAGTTACAGTGGTCAGCTATTAGTAACGGGAAGTGGAGCTGGTGTTTGGGTATTCAGTAAGAGCCCACCATCTGATTTAATGAAAAGAGACAACTATTGTTGCTTTTAAAAAAGAAAAACGGGCAGAAGACTGTGCATTTGGAAGTGAGAAAGAAAAAAATTCTCATAATTATGCTGGGGGATGAGGAAGGAAAAGCGATCGCAAATCAAAGCCGACTTTCTCCAGCAACAGAGGGAAATAAAGGGCTTTAAGACCTTTTGAAACTAAAAAGGGAGACTGGCCCCGCGGCGCGGCACGGCGGGTGCGACGAAGTTCAGCACCTCGGAAAGCGCCCCCTCTCCTGGCGCTGGGGTTGCGCATGCTCTTCGGGAGCCCGCAGCCTCGGCTGTGCGGGTGGAAATACAACTCGCAGCAACGAGGCTGGCAACTCACTGCGAGTCGACAGCAGCGGAGAGACGGAGATGCGAGGCAGCGAGGCCGGCATCGAAAGCCCTCCAGAGAGTCTCAGCGAGGTAGACAGAACTCTCTTCAGAAGCCTCGTCGGAGCAGCTGCGGAGGAAACCTGCAAAGGTATTTGAAAGGGAAGGAGCGGGCCCCCAGGAGAGGTCTGGAGCGGCAGGGAGGGAACGCGCTAGCGCCNCTCCAGAGAGTCTCAGCGAGGTAGACAGAACTCTCTTCAGAAGCCTCCTCGGAGCAGCTGCGGAGGAAACCTACAAAGGTATTTGAAAGGGAAGGAGCGGGCCCCCAGGAGAGGTCTGGAGCGGCAGGGAGGGAACGCGCTAGCGCCCAAGTGACAGCGGGAAACGCTGGGGGCAAAAAAAATCTGAGTCTTTACAGTAGAGACCCGCAGACGCCAGCCTTGGCCGGACAACCTTTCGACGCCGTTCGCTCGCCTTGGGAGCTGTGCGTCTCTACTCTCGAATACCCCTCCAGAACCGACGCTCGGCGCTCATTTTCACGCCCAAGGCCAAGCTCCGCGCGCCGGGGACGCGCCTGGTGCCCGGTTCCTAGGCACTCTCTTCCACAGCTACTTTGCAAGCCCCCGCGCGCGCCGGAACCTCGGGAGAGCCGGACTCCTCTTAGGAGCTATCTCCCGAAACATGACCTAGAGGCACCAGCGCGGGCAGGTGGCCGCGGCAGCCGCGCCAGCCACCATGAATAAGGCGGCTGGCGGGGACGAGCTCACAGAACTCTTCGGTCGGGTCCCGGACCTTCTGCAGGCGGCCAACTTCAGCCACAACGCGTCGCTGCAGCTCCAGGACTTGTGGTGGGAGCTGGGGCTGGAGTTGCCAGACGGCGCGGCGCCAGGGCACCCCCCGAGCGGCGGCGGGGCGGAGAGCGCGGACCCCGAGGCCCGGGTGCGCATCCTTATCAGCGTGGTGTACTGGGTGGTTTGCGCGCTAGGGCTGACCGGCAACCTGCTGGTGCTCTACCTGATGAAGAGCAAGCAGGGCTGGCGCAAGTCCTCCATCAACCTCTTCGTCACCAACCTGGCGCTGACGGACTTCCAGTTCGTGCTCACTCTGCCCTTCTGGGCCGTGGAAAACGCCCTTGACTTCAAATGGCCCTTCGGCAAGGCCATGTGTAAGATCGTATCCATAGTGACGTCCATGAACATGTATGCCAGCGTTTTCTTTCTCACCTCCATGAGCGTGGCGCGCTACCACTCGGTGGCCTCGGCTCTTAAGAGCTACCGGACCCGAGGGTACGGCCGGGGCGACTGCTGCGGCCGGAGCCTGGGGGACAGCTGCTGCTTCTCGGTCAAAGCACTGTGCGCGATGATCTGGGCCTCCGCCGCGCTGGCCTCGCTGCCCAACGCCGTCTTCTCCACCACGGTCACGGTGATGGGGGAGGAGCTGTGCCTGGTGCGCTTCCCCGACAGGTTGCTGGGCCGCGACAGGCAGTTCTGGCTGGGCCTCTACCACTTGCAGAAGGTGCTGTTGGGCTTCGTGCTGCCGCTAGGCATCATCAGCCTGTGCTACCTGCTGCTGGTGCGCTTCATCTCCGACCACCGCGTGGCAGGGACCGAAGGAGGAGCCTCAGCGGCCGGGGGAGGCCTGGCCGGAGCCAGCGCTCGGAGGCGCTCCAAGGTCACCAAATCAGTGACCATCGTGGTCCTGTCCTTCTTCTCGTGTTGGCTGCCCAACCAGGCGCTCACCACCTGGAGCATCCTCATCAAGTTCAACGCGGTGCCCTTCAGCCAAGAGTACTTCCTGTGCCAGGCGTACGCGTTCCCCGTGAGCGTGTGCCTGGCGCACTCCAACAGCTGTCTCAATCCCATCCTCTACTGCCTCGTACGTCGCGAGTTCCGCAAAGCGCTCAAGAACCTTCTGTGGCGCATCGCGTCGCCGTCCCTCACCAGCATGCGCCCTTTCACCGCCACCACCAAGCCCGAGCCGGAGGACCAGGGACTGCAGGCCCTGGCGCCTCTCCACCAAGCCGCGGAGCCCGACCTGCTCTACTACCCGCCCGGCGTGGTCGTCTACAGCGGCGGGCGCTACGACCTGCTGCCCAGCAGCTCGGTCTACTGACGCGGGCCGAAGCCCAGCGTGCGCACAAACTGCAAAGCGGTTTTTCCTGGACGGAAAAGAGCAGAGCAGGTGAAGGGATGCGAGGAGGACCTCCGGATCAAGAGTTTAGGGAGAGGAGGATGGAGAGGAGCACAAAGGAGCAGCCTAAGAAGAGGTTGGAGACCTCCTCCGGAGAGGGGAGACCGCGAACCCAGGTGGAGAGACGAAGCTGGCAAAGGGGCCGAGCTCAGCCTTACAAGCCCAAGCCATCAGCCTCCGTTCCCCTTCCCTCTACACACACCCCCTTCCTCCTCTTAGGCTATGTAGTGTAGAGATGTGTATAAGAGACAGCCAAAGCAGNAGGTGGAGAGACGAAGCTGGCAAAGGGGCCGAGCTCAGCCTTACAAGCCCAAGCCATCAGCCTCCGTTCCCCTTCCCTCTACACACACCCCCTTCCTCCTCTTAGGCTATGTAGTGTAGGCTGGGCAGTGTAGCCCAGAAGGAGGAGAAAGGCATCCGCAATGTAGAGCAATTCGGGGGCGAGGAAGTGGCCTCAGCCAAACGGTGCGCAGACAGTTGAGCACATGTATTACAGAAACTTTTTTCTGGCAGCTCTTGAAAAACTCCTCAAGGTGCACGCAGCCGGGGGAGCCACCCTCAAAACCTTTGCGCCCTGGTTCTGGGACAGCCGGGGCGCGAAGGTCTGATCTGCTGCTTGGCTGCGGGCAGGCCTAAAGTATGGGACACGGAAACTTTTTCGGACTAGAAAGAAACACGACAACCTTGTTCCGCCCGCAGGAGAAATGCACCGAGAAAGAGCCACCGCCCATGAGGCGTATGCTTTATCTTTTGGGTCGGGGAGAGTGCGCACACCCAGAGCCAGACTGGGACTCTGCACCGCTCAAGGGTCGCCGGAACCAAAACGCTGGCGTGTGCTAGAAGAGCTCTTTGCCGGGGAGTGGCTTCCTTTCGAGAGCGAGCGGACTCGGTGAGGTTACAGAGGCTGAAGAGAGACACTTCTTCAGGCTGCTGCTGCTGCTAAGTCGCTTCAGTCGTGACCCACTCTAGGCGACCCCATAGAAGGAAGCCCACCAGGCTCCCCCATCCCTGGGATTCTCAAGGAGGGGGGGGGGGGAGCGGGGCACGTGCTCTCTTGGTACTCCAACAGCAAGTGAGTGCGCCCTGCGCTGGAAGCTGGGCGTCTGGATTTCCTTGAGAGCCCTGCGGGTGCCTGGAAACACTGTGTCCGCTCCGGTCCCTGCACTGCAGGTGAGCTGTACCCAGGAGCAATTTGAACAGGTCTAAGCAGACACGCCGCCGCTGGGAGTAGAGACTTTTCTGCAGCCTCACCCTCTCACTCTTTGGGAATCGGAATGCATGTTTGATTGAGGCACTAGACCAGCAAGTAGAGGAATGACTCGGCCGCGTTTTTTTGTAGGCTTAGAAGATTTAAGAGATGCTGTAGAAACGTGGTTCCTAAAAACCAAACTCCCAGAAGCCGAGTCTGATCGTTCCAGAGGAGTTGTGGGGTAGGAAGGGGAATGGGAGACTCAAGTAAACTCTGTGCTGAAGGGGAAAGAGTAGGGAGAGTCTGTTCTGGGTGAATTACCAGGATTTCAGGTGTGGGGTTTCTTACTGCTCATAACACTGAGGAGAGAAGGCAAGAATCAGAATTCCCATAGGACTCTACCTTAACCAAGTTCCATTCATTCTAAAGAGTGCTCAGCACGTTGACACACATGATGAATTTTTCCGTAACCCCCAGTCTAATGGGACCTTCTGAAGGTGACAGGTTTCTCATGACAATTCTGTTGTGGTCACAGCAGTATAGTCCTTTCTTGAGGCTGCTCAAGGGCAGGATGGAATGATCTACCCATCCAGCTGCCAGTTTTGACAGAGGTGCTACTGTTTTTCTCTTTGGCAACCTAGTTTGAGATCACAAACAGGCAATATGGGCACCTACTGGTGTGCTTATCTTCATAGCATAAATCATCACTATACAAGCGTGTCTGCATCTGTAGCCTTTCGAACCATAAATTACTTTGTGATTTTGTTGGAAATTCCCAGGACTCTCTGAGATTTAAGGTCCAAAATGTGAACTCCACAGCTCCAGCGTTCCTGTCCCGCTTTCTGTAACACACAGTGCAAAAATTAACACCCTGCCACAGACACAAAAGCTGCTTGACCTCCCCATTCCTGAGCAGGCTTGAAGAAGGTAGCTTTTTTAGAAAACAGAATAATGCTTTTGTTTTAAAGTAGTCAAATTAGCCTCTCCTTGCCATTTAGGATGAAAACTTATTGATACTGATATTGAGAACCAATGGGCTAATAAACGTTGAACTATAACCCCAAGTCTCCAAAATATAAAGTAAATGAACAAGTAAGCACCTACAAAGAACAAATAGTAGGATGGTACTGTATCTCTGTGTTACACTGATATTAGACACTTACCGAGACAGTCTCTTTATTAAGCAACTTGCTGTTCTGAATTTGACAATAAACAATGTGTGGGTTGCCCAACGTTTTTAGGAAAGTATGTTGAAGTGTGTACTTATGGGCCCCAGAAAAACAGAAAGGGTGGGGGCAAGGACTTCAGGAAAGAACTCTATGAAAAGAGTCACCTTGTCCCCCTCACCCACATCTGTGGACTTCTAAGAACATGGTTAGAGGGAGCCAAGACCAAAACTCCTTATCTACACAAGGACAAAGGCATCAACAAGGAAATGGTCAAATCCAGTTGAGATCATCAAATTAGTATTATTTTCTGAATGCTTGTTGCGTGCCTAGCTCTGTGTTGCGTGTTGGGGTTATATACACATTCCTGACATTTAGAAGGGGACAGTACCATGTACGTGAGGCAAATGAGTGATGGGATAGTGAGTTAAATGTCATGTTGTTGCTTTTCAGTCACTAAGTTGTGTCAGACTCTTTTTGATCCCATGAACTGCAGCACTCCAGGCCTCCGTGTCCTTCACTATCTCCCTGAGTTTGCTCAAACTTATTTCCATTGAGTCGGTGATGCTATCCAACCATCTCATCCTCTGTCCTCCCCTTCTCCTGCCCTCAATCTTTCCCAGCATCAGGGTCTTTTCTAATGAGTCAGCTCTTCACATCAGGTGGCCAAAGTATTGGAGCTTCAGCATCAGTCCTTACAATGAATATGCAAGGTTGACTTCCTTTAGGATTGATTGGTTTGATCTCCTTGCTTTTGAATATCATAGTAAGGGCTAAAAGGAAGTGCTGTTTATAGGAATACCAGGATGGAGAACTTGATTCTGTTGGGGAATCAGAGACTTCCTGGCCAAAGCAGTATTTGAGATGGACCCACGAATATGGGCTTCTCTTGTGGCTCAGCTGGGAAAGAATCTTCCTGCAGTGTGGGAGACCTGGGTTTGATCCCTAGGTTGGGAAGATCCCCTGGAGAAGGGAAAGGCTACCCACTCCAGTATTCTAGCCTGGAGAATTCCATGGACTGTATATAGTCCATGGGGTGGCAAAGAGTTGGACATGACTGAGCGACATTCACTTTCACTTCACTTTCTTAGGAATATGAGTACAATTTAGATGGGCAATCTGGCAATTGAGACAGAGTAGGTGCATAGCTAGGGCATTTGAAGTTGGGGAAATTTAGTGATCATAGGCTTTGAGGTTGGAGGGCAAGGTGCATGGAAGGAGAAGCAAAGCAGTGTGGCCTCCCTTTCTCCTACAAGATTTACTGGGATTTCTAGGAAGAATGTAAATGTCCCTGCACTTGCTTTATTTGTCTGGGAACAGGACAATTTTGTCCCAGAGGGGGTAGGTCATTGGTATACTAAAAACAAGTACTTAAGTTCCCAAAGGTGGTTAAGAGAGTGTGAAAGTCACTCAGTTGTGTCCAACTCTTTGCGACCCCATGGACTATACAGTCCACGGAATGCTCCAGAACACTGGAGAACCTTTCCCTTCTCCAGGAGGTTTCCCAACCCAGGGATTGAACCCGTGTCTCCCACATTGCAGGTGGACTCTTTACCAGCTGAGCTACCAGGGAAGTCCTGGTAGATTAAAAGCCTTTAAGGTGACTAAAGGCTTTTAAAATTGGATTCTATCTGCTCATTCAAATCTCAATGAAGTTGAGTTCAAGGAGTAAAGTATTACTTAAGTGTGAGTATGAGTGTGTGTGTGTGTGTGTGAGAGAGAAAGTCTGTGCTCTAGCTCCCTTTTCCATCCCATAGCCCACCCAGTGTTCCATCTGAAAAGAGCTTCACTTGTAATGAAGGCCATGCCCTGTGGTTGGCCACAGATGACTACTCTTGACTTCCTTGGGGGTCCAGGGAAGACAACTCTCAGTTGCAGGTCACCCTTCCAGCCCACCCAGTCATTCATTTCAAAATCTTTAATCAGCAGAGCAGTGCTTGGAGAAATGATCAGAAGATACACATTGAACTCAGCAAATAATTCCATTTCCAAATGTTGCAGAGGTCAAGAACAGGTAGGTGAGGCAGGAGAGGTGGCTGGATGCTGATTCTTTCTTAAGGCTGTGTGCTGTCATGTGGAAAAATCTTCCCTGGTGGCTCAGATGGTAAGGCGTTTGCCTGCAATGCAGAGACCCAGGTTTAATCCTTGGGTCGGGAAGATCCCCTGGGGAAGGAAATGGCAACCCACTCCAGTACTCTTGCCTGGCCAATCCCATGGACAGAGGAGCCTGGTAAGCTACAGCCCACGGGGTCTCAGAGTCGGGAACGACTGAGCGATTTCACTTTCCTCTCCTTTCCTGTGTCATGCGGGGCCCTGAGAGCACTGGCTCATTCTCATCCTAGGCCCAGGGCAGGGGTCCTGTGTGGGATTGGGAGCAGGTGTCCTCCCTGGGTCCTCTTCTAAGTCAGTCACAAGCTTGCTGCTCTTGGATGGATAACGTGAGAGGAAGAAGGAGGAAGGAAGACTGGTGAAGATGGAGTCTTTTTGCTGATGAATGGAATAATTTCATTTGTGAGTGTATATTCCAATAGTGGGCGTCCCTGGTGGCTCAGATGGTAAAGAATCTGCCTGCGGTGCTTGAGACCAGGGTTCGATTCCTGGGTCGGGAAGATCCCCTGGGGAAGGAAACGGCAACCAACTCCAGTATTCTTCCCTGGAAAATCCCATGGGCGAAGGAGTCTGGCAAGATACAGTCCATGGGGTCGCAAAGAATCGGACACCACTGAGCGACTTCACTTTCACTTTTCTTTTCACTTTCATTCCAATAGGTGGCGCTAGTGGTAAAGAATCCGCCTGCCAATCCAGGAGATGCAAAACAGGGGGTTCGATCCCTGGGGCGGGGAGGGGAGGGGTGCGGATATCCCCTGGTGGAACGCATGGCAACCACTCCAGTATCCTTGCCTAGAGAATCCCATGGACAGAGGAGCCTGGTGGGCTGCAGTCCGTGGGGTCACAAAGAGTTGGGTAAGACTGAAGCAATAGCACACACACACACACACACACACACACACACACTGGTAGAAGGCAGGGGGCCTGGATTGGACAGAAAATAAGTGCCACTGTGCACAGGAGGGAGGCAAGGCTCAGAGGCTGATCGGTGGAGCCACAGCACACTGAGGTCTGAGAAGAAAGCTCAGCTCAGTCTGGAAAAATTAATCTGGAGAAAATGGGAGAAACTGTGGGAACCCAGAGAACCTGGTGCTGAGTAAGGAAGCTGTGTGTGTTCTGCAGGTGGCAAGTGTGGGCAGGGAAAGGAAGGATTGACCACTTTGGTGTAAGGCTTGCCCTCCTTCCCCTCCTGCCCCATCTTACACAATCAGAAGAGCTCAGATGCACAGGGGTACCCCAGAATACCACCCCACGCCCTCGCACTGGCCCTGCCACAGCCCAGGAGCAGCAGAGATCCGGCTCTTAAAAGGGAGGCAACCAAGAGAACTGCAGCCTGGAGCCATCAGACCTGGGCAGCCAGGACCCCTACCCCGGGTCTGACACTAGAGAGTGCTGCTCAATCCTCCACTCCCATCTGCACCCCTTCCCGCATAGCAAGACTATGCTTCGGTATGCAAGACGTCGAATTCCCCATCTAAATGGCTCTGAGGCTCTAAGGGCTTCATGGGTCCTTTCCTCTTGAAGGTGGAAGACACCGCTGAGTCTGCACCCTTAGGTGTGAAAGGAGGCTGAGGGTGACTGTTTGCAGGTGTGGTAAAGGGTGGGGAGTTGGGAAGGCTATGGACGTGCAGGTGCCAAGGTCCCCACGGGGGCCCTCACAGTGCTGAACTGGGATAAGGGTGGGAAAAGGGGGGTGGGGTGGGCCTTCATCAGCGGTCTCTCCCCTAGGCCCTGCAAATGCAAACGTTAGGAGTGGACCTGCACCCCTCATTCCCCAAGAGGTTTTGTGAAAGGGAACCCAAAGAACCCCTGAGCACAGTTCTCCTTTGCGGTACCCCTTCCCCAAATGAGCCTACACTGCAGGCTCCTGGCCATGTTACCAAACCGTCCATTCTGCTATGCACCAGGAGCCAGAAGACAGCCTGAACCCCCGGGGCCTTGTTCTCAAAGCAGCTCATTTCATGTCTTCAAATTCCCTTCCAGCATGGGAGGGCTCCATAATCTAGAAATTCACCTGAGGCAGTGATTACACAACCAGCTCTAAGATGAGGCCGGAGAAGGAACCACATAACATGTTTTAACTTGGAGAAACATGTGGGCAAATCATTCTGCACCCCTCAGGCACATCCGGAATTACATAGAAAACACTCATGAAGGACAGGTGATGGGGAGATCTAGATCTGAGGAAGCAGGATGGTGAGCCTTTCAAAAATAATTAACGATGGCTGTCACGTATCAAGTGCAGACCAGCGGCCAGCCTCCAGGCTGAGTGTTGCTCTTATAGGAAACAGCAGAGCCCAAGTGCCTGCATTCAAAGCCCAGCTCTGCCACTTCGGAGCTGTGTAGCTTCAGATGAGAACTATAAACCTCTCTGCCTCTGTTTCCTCATCTAGAAAATGGAGATCAGTAGCAGCAGCCTCTCCCCAGATTGCTGTGTTAACATGGGTAAAATGCTGAGAATGGTGGTAAGTACTCTGTAAGGCTTAGGTATTACAAATGGTCACCACTCTCTGGGGTAAGAAGTATTGGGTGGGTCATAAAGTTCCCTCGGTTTTTTCCATAAGACGTTACAGAAATCTCGAACAAACTTTTTGGCTAACTCAATATTACCCCAAATGTACAGATGAACAAGTGCACCTTTGGAGGTTCTGTAGTTTGCTGGGGAGCAGCAAAGACAGGATCCCAAACCAGCCCGGCTCTAAAGCTCACAATCTTTCTGTTAAACCATGAACTTCAAGGGGTACGGCTGAGAAATGCTGCTTCACTTGGAGAAGAGAGGATTACAGGAGAAACAGGAGGCAGTTCTTTGAAAGGCTTCCAGTGAGACTCCAGGGACTGGAACAAAAGTGCAGGCTAGAGGGAAAGATTTTTACTATATCAATAACATGAGCTGTTTCCAAGTGGGAAATCCTCTAGCATGAGATGTTCAAGCAGACTTGTAGGGATAGTATGAATTAACATTAATGAATTACGAGCGAGTTAAATATGAATTGAATATGAATGAATTAATATCTCAAATCACCAGCCTTATTTTGCATAATGATGCATTGGATGAAAAATAAAACCTTCCTGACTATATATGGACCCCTAGTTAAAAAATAAAAATTAACAAATCACATCACAGGATAAATTCCAGCATCACAAGTGTGTGTTAGTCGGCAGCTCAGGTTTCATCAAGGCCTAAAATGCCCTGTGGAAAACAGACCCTGCCTCCCCATTCCACTGCAGTGACTCGGGGAGAAAGTTGCAAGGAGGTGCTATCATCCATACTTGCCCTTTGCCACCAGTGAATGGAGGCATGGCCCAGTCTCTCCTAAGACAAGTCATGCTTGAAATACTGAGACTGATGTGGACAGAGCTGGCTGGGAATAAGGGGTAGTTACACACAGAGTCGGACACAACTGAAGTGACTTAGCAGCAGCAGCAGCAGCAGCACCTGCAGCTGAAGTCAAAACACGTGGCATCCAAAGGGCAGATACAAAAAATGCAGAGCTAGATAAAGATTGATTTCGTGCTGCGTGCGCCACTGTGTCTGAGGTTAGGGACCATGTCTCTTTATTGACCTAATCCACATATCTAACAAAGAGAGCCACAAAGCAACAGCCGATCAGTGCCACCGCAGAGGCTGTGATCACCACGACGACGACGCTGCCGGCTGTGTTGACCAGAAGGCCCAGGCCACTTCCGACCAGGATCTGAGCCAGCTGCACCATGCATGTGAGGGCAGCGCAGTCCAGGCCCTGCCCTCTGCTGCTGCCATCCGGGCCCCCACCCAGGGCCCGTTGCTTCTGCAAGGCAAGAACAGGGACAGCATTTGATCTATGCCAGCTGTTCCATAGGGCAGAGTCAGCAAGCAAACTTTCTCTTTAGAAAGCCAGATAACAGATATTTGCAGCTGTGGTTACAAACACATGACTCTGCCGTTGCAGTGCCAAAGTAGTCAGTCACACAGACAAGTTCCAGCACAACCTCAGGACACTGCTATTTGATTCAAGCTCCACTCCCTGCCTTTTCCTCCTACCTGCCACAAAATCTTGAATATTAACTGTGGGAGTTAAATGATTAAGAACACAAAATTCTTTCTTCCTAAGCATTCAATAAACACAGTGGATTAGAAACAATAAATATCCCTTTTCATCCCTTCCTTAGAGTTGAAAGTTCAAACACTTTCAGGAGGATGTTGAATCACAGATATATGTTAGGAGAGGCAACATAAAAAAGCAATTCAACCTTTTAAAATAGGGTTGTTGTTTGGTTAGTAGATTAATGTTTGATGACTATTTGACCTTTGGTCTGAATTGGCTGATAGCATTGCCATTTATCAGGTATCATATACGTGCCAGGGCTTGAGCAAGGCTCTTTCACTTACGTTATTTCATTCATGCTTATCATCTTTCCAGAGGCACATGGTGCCACCAGGGAAGCCCCAAAGCGTTAGCCCCTCAGTCATGTCCAGTTCTTGGTGACCCCATGGACTGCAGCCGGCCAGGCTCCTCTGTCCATGAGGATTCTCTAGGCAAGAATATTGGAATTCCAGGCAAGAATATTCTCCATTCCCTTCTCCAGGGGATCTTCCTGACTCAGGGATTGAANTACAGTTCATGGGGTCACAAAGAATTGGATACAACTGAGTGACTATTTTTTCCACTTTATGATTCCCCAGTGTCCCATAGCTGCCAAATGGGGGAGGCATGATTTGAATCCAGGTTCTTCTGCGTCCATAGCCTCTGTGTTTGGGGCCTAGTATCATACAGCTCTGTCTTGGAGAGGAGGTTCTCAATGCCAGCTGTATCTCTAGCAGCTAAGTGCCTCCCATGCATGGAAACATGAGTGACGATGTCTGCCAGGAGTAAGGACAGCTACAACTCTTGTTTAAAGGTTTAACGCCTAGTGCAACCCTGCCGCACTGCGCTTGCCAGATCAACTGATGAAAAAGAAGGCCAGTGTTCTAGTCACATGGACATGTGTTCAGAGTTTTTGCAGTTTCCTGCTGGGATGGATAAGCTAATAGTTCTCTTTAGCTTTTACAGTTGAGGAAATGTAAGCCTATTTTCAGGGGGAAAGGTGCATATTTTGATAAGAAAAGGCGGTGATTTGAGAGCAGAAATACCCAACGTACTGATTTTTTAAAAAAACCCAACCCAAACTCCCAGGCACGTGGAGTCTTGCCCTCTGGCTTGAATTTCCAGATGGAAATGGAGATGGGGTGGGCCTCCCTTGAGGCAGCTAGAGAGTTAACCAGCTGCCACCAGCTTTCCTCCCTGCACATAGGGCATGACTTACTAAAACCCCATTTCCAAGGAAAACATTGCTTGACCAGTAACTCCCCAGAAATGGCACGGGACCTCTGTCGTGGCGGAGGGCCGGGGCCCTCGCTGTGGCACCCAGAAATGGCTGCAGGTGCATGGCACGTACCAGAAGCCCAGAGTTTCCCCTGCCTTGTCTCTGTGTGATTGGGGGCTGGCTTCTCAGCATTACCAACCCTCCCTTTTCCAACCTGACAAATGGGAGTAATAGTGCCTGTCTGACTGCTCCCAAGTGCACTGGGCTTCAGAGTAAGGAGGAGAGGGTGGGCTGGGAACGTGGTCATGCCTTGGCTGCCACCAGCTGGCTGGACATTTTAGTGCTGCAGTTTCGAGAAGCCCTATTTTCCAGCTCTGCTCTACACTTTCCCACCAAGTCCCCCCCACCTTCAGATGGCTCCAGACGTCACACGGCACTGAGGTTCGACCACGCACCTGCTCCTCACGGTGATACACAGCGATGAGGGTAAAGGGTACCGTGTACAGGGTGCTGGACATCACGCCAAATAAGGTGCACATGGCCAGGGTGGAGTAGACGTTCGGGAAAAGCCCGATGAATCCTGTGCCCAGGCCAAATAGCAAATACCCCATAAAGTAAAGACCCTTTAATCCGATGCAGGGAGCCAAAACTTTCTGAAAGTCTGTGGGGAGAAGAGAGGGAGAAATTATAGCTGGCAGTGCCTCACAACATCTCATAATTTCAGACAACCTTTGCTTTTGAAGATTCACTTTTGTTTTTATAAATCTTTCCTTTGATATTGAGTTAGGAACAAAAGAACCCCCTTATCTATGCTTGAAGACAGCTGGTTTTGGGAATCAGCTTTGAATCCTTTGCCTAAAGGAGAGCTGGAGATTGCCTTCCTGGGTTGATTTTCTTTTCTGCAGGGAAGGACCAGGGACTGTGTAGTGGGCAGCTGTATATAGCAACAAGACGCAGAAGAGATGATTGAAAAACTCACCTTTAAAAAAAAAAGTGAAGTTCTTTCTAATTCACAGGGATCTATCCCAGCAGGACCAAAACGACAGTCCAGGTCTATCTTGACCCAAAGTCAGGTTGGAGGAAATGTACAGAACCAGAGTTTTTGGAATAAGCTGAGTCATTCGGTTTTTCCACCCCACCCAAATGCTGTCTCCACAACCTGAGAAGCAGGTAAAGAAGGTACGTCACCTGCAGACACCTGCCCTGACATACCAGCCCTTCCCAATCTGGTCAAGGAACCCTGCTGTGCCAGGCCCCTCCCTATCGCTGGCACCCTCATACTCTGGACAAGCTCTATAACTTCTCCAAAACCTCAGCTTCTTGATCAGAAAAATGGAACTAGTAAAATCCTTGCTGGCGGTCGTTAATAGGATCAAATGAAGTAAAATAGCTGTGAAATCCCCCAGCCGAATGCCAAGCACACAGAAGACATCAAGTTAACATTGGCTATCATAATTCCACAAACACAGACTTTGCTGAATATGGTTGACTTTCCACTGGAGTCTCCTCGAAGCAGGTAAGCTTGGCTTGCTCATAAAAGACTCATGGTAGAGCTCATTCTTTAAAACTGAAAATTTTGCTTTAAAATATTTTCCTATGTTTTTCACCACAGTAGGGAAAATCCCTAAGAATGCTTTATCTTCCTTTTTTAATCATTTATTTTAATCCATAGTTTTATCTTTCCTCTGCCCCATGCTGCTAGATGTACCCAGGAGATAGATAAATGATAGAAGCTAGTAATGTGCTACTTAAGAGTGAAATTTCCCATATCTTTTCAAATAATTATTGGATTTACATTGCATAGACAAGAAACCTCATCTGTATTCCATTTGTATTATTGTTATATCAATTATGCATTAAATATGTGAAGAGAAATTCGCTCAGTAACGTCTGACTCTTTGCGACCCCATGGACTATCCAGTTCATGGAATTCTCTAGGCCAGAATACTAGAGTGGGTGGCCTTTCCCTTCTCCAGGGGATCTTCCCAATCCAGGAATTGAACCCAGGTCTCCCTCATTGTAGGTAGATTCTTTACCAGCTGAGCCACAACAGATGCCCAAGAATACTTGAGTAGTAGGCCATCCCTTCTCCAGTGAATCTTCCCGACCAAAGAATTCTCCTGCATTGCAGGTGAATTAAATTTGTATCTATTATGTATTACATTGGTATCAATTTGGAATTCTAAAATGTTAAAGGAACAACATCGCTTCCTCTATTAAATTCATGCCATGCTTGGAGAGGTGTTGTCAAGGCTGAGAATAAAAGCAGTATAAATCTAGTTTGCTTAATCATTATGCAGAAAATGGAATATAAGTTGTCTCAGTACCTGAAAGATACCATCAATATTCATTAGATAAATGCTCTCACCAAGTAGATGAGCCAACAAGGAAGAAGGCAAAAGGTGATAAAAAGATATTTGGAAACATAACTAACTTCACTACAAAGCCTGAACATCTGGCAAAGAACGCTTTATTTATGAAGCGAAATCAATAACTGTCAGCCAAGTTGACTTGCCCTGTGCTGTTTCTGATACTAAATAACATCGTGCCTCTCCTTAGGGTTGGAGAGAAATGATTGATTTAGGCCCCAGCTTTGAATAGTAGTCTATGCTATGAACAATTGGCTATATTTTAGTACTCAGTGTGGCTATACTCATCGATCTAAGTGTACCTGCTGTGTAAAAGGAGCTTGAAAACAATCCTTTATCACCATCGCCCATCTCTTACCTCAGCAGCCAGATTGCCCTATGGATAGACATTCTGGGTCGTCTACCTGGTGTTATGTGATGAGTCCAAAATCCAGGGTTATCTAGTATACTCTGGAATTGCGGCAAATGACTGATTCTGCCCAGAGTGGGTTGGAATGCAGAGGGAAAGACTTGAGAGATGGCACAGATAGGGGCATATGGAGTTGGGTCTGGCTGGGTAGGGAGGGAGAAACAGCAGCTCAGGCGGAAGAAACCAAATACAAACACACAGACATGAGCCGGCTGGGAAGTGGGTCATTGGGAGAGTTCCTGCTTGGGAGTGACTGAGGTCCAAGGATGAGCCAGGCCAGACTCTGAGTCCTGGAGTACCGAGGTCAGGACCTCCACTCTATCTTATGGGAGCCCCTGAAGATCTTTAGGCAGGGCTGGTTGGTATTTTATAAAGAACATTTTAGGTCTAACTCACCATCTTAGGAATATCACAGGTTTATACATTAACATAACTTTCAAAAACTATTAAAATAGGAGGAATTCTTGTATAGAGAGATTTTAAATAGAAAGGTCCTAAAAAATAACATGCTCTTGAATTTTCAAAAGCCATGAAATCATGTAGGAACTCAACCTAGATAACAGAAGCGTCCCTGGGAGGGATTCCTTGAGGAAAACAATTTAAAATTGACATAAAATTAAAAGGCTAACGGCTTTTCAAAAAATATTTTCCTCTTAAAAGAATGAGGAGGATAGTAAATAGTTGCCCTACATCTTGAAAGCACAGAGCGAGATGAATAAGTTATTAAATCCTTTCAGTCTAACGCTCCCTGATTCTAGGTATTTGAAATTGTCCTCCTGCAAGTTTTTTTTTTCTCTTCTTCTTCTTAATTTGTACACTCTGGACCCAAGGATCAAACCTGTGTCTCTTACTTCTCCTGCACTCTCAGGCGAGTTCGTTACCACTAGCGCCATCTGGGAAGCCCAAGGTGGGCAAAGGGCTTCCCTGGCGGCTCAGTGGTAAAGAACCTGCCTGACAATGCAGGAGATGCAGGTTCAGTCACTGGGTTGGGAAGATCCCCTGGAGAAGGAAATGGCACCCACTCCAGTTTTCTTGGCCTGGGAAATCCAGGGCAGAGGAACCTGGATGCAGTCCAAGGAGTTGTAGAGTCAGACAGGCCTCAGCAACTACACAACAAGGGGAAAAAGGGGTTTTGCTAAGGAAATGTAAGCTTCAAGCCACCACTATTTGGTTACCATAAATTTTAAAATAATGAATTCTATGGTTTTATGATTATGGGGTTCATGGATAGGCTTATATTAGGTCCCCTTTCCCCAGCTGTGCTATACTTTAAAGAGATTTTCTTGATCTCAAAACAGGTTTTCAGCTGTGTTTTAGCTGGGCAAAGGGCTAAATGCCAGGCTAGGGGACATTGTGTATATTCACTTTCCTCCTTAACAAGAAGCACACTTCAGTGACAGCATGATGCCGTTGGGAATGGTACCACGGACAGTCCTCCGTTGCCTCCCTCGCTTCCACCTGGGCCATAACCCTGCTGTCCCCTGGGGCTGTCCAAAGCCTGGACCTCTGCCCTGCAGATCAGCTATTTTCCCCACAATATGGAAGAAGCTTCCAAATTTCCACTCCAAATGAGGGACCTGCATACATTTTAAAGGCCTGAATTTTCATTTAACTCAATGTGTACAGCACTTGGAGATTTCCATACAAATTAGCAAGTACAAAATGAGCCTGTGTGATGCCCTAAAATTAGAGTACATCCATTTGGACATAGTTAAATCCAATCCCAGAAATCCCTTTGAATACAGTGTGCCCATAGATAAATTTAGCCAAGGTTGGAGGTAGGGGGTGAAGTTAATAGATCCCATGGAAAGCTGATGCCTGAGAAGAAAAGCTGTCCTTCTCAATCTAGAACAGAATTCCTATAACATACCACCCTACTGATTGGAGCTAAAGTTATTTTATATGTTACTTTCGTCACTTACCATATTAACCATCCCTCCTATTTTCTGTCTAGATTGATAAGTGTATCTATGAAACCCCATGGTGATCTCACTGCAGCAGAACCCAGACCTGCTGTTAATCAGTCATCTTGGCTGTGACGATCCCTCATGCATCCAATATTTTACCATGTTGTTTCCAAGGTTTCCTCTTATTTCCCAAAGTATCTTGATCAGGAGCCCCCTGATTCCAAGTACAAAGTAATTGCTGTGGAGAATGGTACCCAGGATTCACTGGGAAAAGGCTACTTGATGTGGTCTCTTCGAAGGGAAAAGGTTTTTCCTGTTCTCTATATATTTACCAAAAATAAAATCCAAGATTCTGCTAGACCAGAACCCTTAGAAGACACCCTCAAGAGGAGGAGGCTTACTTACAAGAATAAAGTGAGGAGAACATAGAGTTGATGCACAAGCCCCAGCATCCAACCTCAACCCCTCTTTGGTAGATGAGGAATTCTGTGGAGTTGTGGGCACCGTAGGGATCCCCGTGGTACACGATCTGCAAGAAAGGTTGGGGGCCGCTGAGTTCCCAGTGCGGGTTGGTAAGGACCCCTTCCCATGTGCTCTGTGTCTCTTCCCCTTGCTGGGGGCACAGACCTCATTCCCCCATGACTGTGGCACCCTTTCATCCTTTCACACCTCCACTCAAGGACCCTCAGGAGGACTTAATGCCTACTTCCTCCAATCTAAACAACAACCTTCAAATGTTGAACATCCCTCCTCCTGTCTACCATCTGGCTCCACCTGACTTAGGCAACCCTGTCACCCCCATTCTGGTACAGCCAACAGGCTTCAGACTCATCTCCACACATGCCAGTCCTATCTCCAGCTGGAATGTTTCCTCCCTGTCCCCTCCCTCTCCAATTCCTACTCACCCTTCAAGACCCAAATCACACTGCCCCTCCTTTATTAAGCCTGCTGTGACCACTACAGCTCACCTCAAATTTCCCTTATTTGTTGTATTTGATTGAGCACTGGCCCCATAGTGTCCTCTAATAGGCTGTAGACACTTCCCTCTGGAACTTGTCTATGAGCCAGCCCCCCTGAAGGTACTCTCTCTTCTGCTCTTACTGTGCCCATCCTAGAGGTGCTCAGAAGCTCCACAGGTGCTGATGGAGGGACTGGTGTGTGAGACAAAGAGTGCGTGCAGACATGTCTGTTACCTGGCCCATGAAGTCTGTGAAGAAGAGCATGTTGGACAGGAAGGCAGTCCATCCAATGAGGTGGCTGATGCAAAGGCAGCGGTAATGAGGGGGCATGCTCCTCAATGCCCTCAACAGTGACCTCAAGGTCATTGTCCTCTGAGTCTGGAATAAAACACCAAACAAGTGTGACATTCAGTGCAGATACACAGCCCACTGTGGGAGCCAGCACACAGCCATGTTACATATCTGTTAGCAGCCTATCACACAAGGTCACGCCATCTGGGCACAGCACCGTGGTTTCCACGGAGTGTTCTCATAGGAGGTGTTTTGTTATGTATATGCAGATACTTCACAGTTTCAGGTCAATATCAGGGCTTTGAGGACATAAGGGCGAAGGGACTAGAAATAGACTTGCTTTGAGCCAAGATGTAAGAGCCACCCATCAAACCTCCTATCTTTGAATGACAGAACCACTGTATAAGGATGAAGCTCATGGATTTAAGTCAGCCCCTAGATGGTTATAATTCTTAGATCTCTTGATTCTTAAAATCTGGTCATCCAAATTCCAAGATGGCCTCTATACTCTCTGTCTTCATGATTCTGTTCTATTCTATGGCAAAAAGATTTTGCAGAAGTAACTAAGGCTACTAATCAGTTGGCTTCAAGTTGGAGGGGTTGAGGGAGATTATCTGGGTGACCCTAATGAAATCACATCAACAGTTTAAAAAGCACAGATTTTTCTCTGGCTGGGAGCAGAAGGGGAAGCCAGAAAGTCTCAAAGCACAAGAATTGCTGGGGTTTGAAGGTGAAGTGGGCCACAGGGAAGAACTTGAGCATGACCTCCAGGAAATGACGGATCCCCGGCTATCAATTAGCAAGAAAACAAGGACCTTGACAACCACAAGAAGCTAGATTCTACCTGCATGAGCTCAAAGCTGATTCTTCCCCATTCAAACCTCTGGATGAGAAGGCAGCTACACCAACACCTTGATTTCAGCCTTGTGAGACCCTGAGCAGAGCACTTGACTGAGCCCACCCAGACTTCTGACCTACAGAACGCTGAGACTACAAACGGGTGTGGCTTTAAGCTGCTAAATCCAGTGTTAAGCTGCAGTAGAAAATTAGTACATTGAGCCAATCAGCTCCCTGCTCTGGGTCAGGTACCTCCTCCCGGTTTATTTCTCTGGATCCTGCCATCAGTGTGTAAATGAGCCCTGAGCCTAGTCAGAAGTGAGAACATTGTAGAACATACGCATACACACAAAACTAGACACATGTGAAATGAATACATATGCCCCCCGCCAGTTCTTTAACCTAGACTTAAATCATTTTAAAACCAGAGGCTATAATTTATTGGTGTCAGTAGCTTTGAGAGAATGAAAAAAATTGAACTATTGACACAACTGTTTTGAAGTAAAAGAAATAGCCTTTAATAGCTTGTCATATGAGAGAAGAAAAATATCTCGGGAATATTAAGAAATCAGCTGCCCTGAAGACACTGAGACGGTAAACATTAACCATGGCAGGGTGATGGGTCTTTCCTTTTGTCTGATTTCTATTTGTTCTGAATCTTGACATAATAAAACTAGATCTTAGCTAGTTTATTTATAAGATAGTCTCCCAAGATTTTTCCATTTTAATAAGAGAAAATTGTTTTATAACTCTTAATCTTCTATGATAATGCTTTTTACTTCTTTGATGCAGGAAACTATATTCACTCATTGTAGGGTTGTTGTACAAGTTGATTTTTTATTTCATGGATTTTATAGTATTTAACCTAATGACTATGACTCCACTGACTTTTTATACTTACTCAGTATTTAAAAAAATACATAGACATTGCTATGGAGTAAGAAAAAAAAATATTATCTGCACGTAGAACATGGTATTTGTCTAAATAAATGGTGACCATAGCAGAAATCCAATGTAGAACTATTACTTTTTCCCTTGACTACAGGAAGAAACAGTTAATGGTATAGACTGAGGAATAACAAACAGCCTGATTTTCATATCTCAGACCAAGCGATTCATCTTTAATTTCTTTCCCTTCTTTCCAAAAATACAAAAATTTAAAAAGTGAATCTGACCAGCAAGTATTCAGCCTCATTTCAAATATTAATTTATTCTTTGGCCTTATATATAATTTCAGCCTGCTTTCATTGTTAACCTAATTTTTTCCTTTCTCCCTAAAATAAATAAAAGCTTCAAAATTATGCCTTTCTGTAAAAGTTGTGAATATAAATACTCAGTCTTTCTGGATATTTTAACTCAGAATGAAAATTCAGCTAGCATCTTATTCACTGACTCATCAGATCCCTTAGTAAAGCCCTTGCAATGATTTTGAGCTGTTAGGAGTTGTTCTACTGCATGCCTTTGTCAACTGGAGATTGGGTAATGATGGATTTATAGATGACAAAGGAACAAAGCCATGAGGGGGAGACAGAACTGCACCAAAGTACCCTCAGAAGGAGACTAAAAGTTGAAGGGAGCAACTAATGGTGGGGAAGAAATAGAGGTGTATTTTTTATGGTATCCCATTTGAACAATGAAATAATTCAGGCCTCTTGCCATTAAAAAAAAAAATCCCAGTTCTCAAATTGCACAGCCACCCTCATTTTGGAAAGTAGTGAGCTTGACAAACAAGAATAGGTA
Organism: Neotragus pygmaeus; assembly: GCA_006410875.1. Taxonomy (NCBI): domain Eukaryota; kingdom Metazoa; phylum Chordata; class Mammalia; order Artiodactyla; family Bovidae; genus Neotragus; species Neotragus pygmaeus. Next base: position 208,583 of record SJYV01048081.1, on the reverse strand, counting down.
GGACCTGACTCTGGAGATGCCCACTGCTCAGCTGGAAGCTCCCCAGATGCACTATTGGAATAGCAGTCGGGTGCTTGACTTTGACCCTAAGATATATTCTTCTTCTTTTTTTTTTCTCTCTATGTAGTTTTTCTTTTATTTTTTTGTCACATAATAGAAGCATTCAGAGCCTACAGTGTTGTGCATGTGGCATATGCTGATACAAGATAATTGTATTTGATGCCTTTCTTCTCCTAATGGTGTAGAGGGTTTTATGCCTTTCAAAAGACTTCCACACACTTGATTCATTCAGTCATCACGACAGCCTCGGGGCTGATTGAGACAGCCACTGTTGGGTGACTCTTTGAGGGCCAGTCTACGCAAAGAAGGCAAAGAGGCAGGCATAATCTATCGTATTTACTTATCTTAATTAAACTCTGTCTGGTTTTATTCCTTTAACCCTGACATTATTTTTTCTTTATTTGCAAAGTAATACTTGTCTATTACAGAAATATTGAATTCACTGAAGGGTTTAGAAAGGAAAATGAAGACCACCTGTGAGCCCACCACACAAAGACAATAATTTCAATGAGCATTTTGGGTATATATTCTTTCTGTTTTTTTCTCTGTGTCTGCATAGCTTTTCCCACAATCTCCATTGTGGAAAATTCTTCGTGGTTAAACACTTGGTTCTGCAAATGACCTCTGACATCCTTGGCATCTCCATGATTGAATAAAGAGCATCGTTGACTAATGGTGAGGTGATCTAGTCACACCACATGTCCTAGAACTGCCCTCTGAACCTGAAACAGTGTAAACACCTCCAGGGCTTCCCCTTCTTCCTGAAGCCTACCAGGGCATCTACTATCCAAACGGGTCACCGTATGTGCCACTGATCTGTTTAAATGTATGCACATCACCCATAATTACATATTCTTTGTGGGCAGAGAATATATGTGTTTTTTCATTGCAACGCATTGGCCACTGTTTCCTTTAATTCCACCTTAAAATGCTTTGTCACTCAGGGCATAAGGATGCTGTCTTTCTGGAATTTCATGGTTAAATAGTTGTTCATCTGTAAATATCCTTTATGGCAAATTTTCAATCCTCTTTTCTCTCAGGGAATGGGAAAAAACATTCATTTTGTATATATATATATATGTGTGTGTTCTATCTGATATATTATGTCTTAAGTAAAACTTCAAAAACATACACATCTTATGGTCAAATGGCTTCCATTGTGTAGCTATTCCATGAATCTCGTGCTGCTGCCTTTTGGAACCACACAGCAAGGGGGCTCCATCCTACCTGATACCAGCAGGGAGTATAAATGTTTTCCCACAGGCAGTCTGGAGTCCCAAGGTCTCAGCAGGTCTCTGGAGACTTAGATTCTCCTATTTTGTCTATTCACTGTATGATCAAAATAAAATGAAGGCTCCATCCCAATAGCCTCTTAGTTCCTCCAGTTCCCAACTGGGGATGCTGTTATTTGGAATAACAAATTTATAATCCTAATCTAGCCTGAGAATGGATAATTCCAGGCTTCTCTTATGGCCTAACATTTTTACAGCCAGCTTCATCTTCCCTGATTTGATGGTCTGCAAAGAGTCAGAGGCAGAAGGACAAGAGGGAAATGCACACATTTTTCTATTAGGTGTAAAGTTTTAATTCCAAGGGATAATAGCTACTGGTCTTTTGCAGATTCAGTTGGTAGATTCACAAAATTTCAATTTGAGGATAACAAAACTCTTTACATCAAATAATCAAGCAAAACAAAGACAAGGATTAATGTTAAAAGCATGAACACAAGGAAAGAACAAGAGTATTTTTCCTAAGTAAATAAAAAAGAACTTGCATCATTACCTGTTCAGCAGGATTTTTGGTTTTTCCTCCCTGTAGCACCAACTCTTGGTTTACATAACCATTTTTTACTTTCTCAATAGACCCATACTCATACATTTTGTCTGATGACAAGGCAAGGTCCTGGGGGGCTTGCTGTGAGGGAATGTCCTTTGCAACATCTGTAAGTGGGGCTTCAGGGATACTGCACAGATGGATAATAAAACACAAAGTGAGCACCAGTGAGGAAAAGAAGAACATGACCTGGAATTCCGTGCCCAGCAGTCTTCCCAGTTCCAAGTGGGCCCAGTCAATGGCACCCAAAAAGTAACCAAGAGCACCTCCCAAACCTGCAAAGAAAGAAGGAGCTGTATTAGCATTAATTAGAACTGTCTTCTCTCTCATCATGTGCAGGCCCTCTACTTCAGAGGGAAAGTTCCCTGAGGACAGCAGAGGTGGCCTGGTTATAATTGGAGAAGTAACACAGGGAGAGGCTAAGACACCTGGGCTGGATGTGTGGCTTCAAGGCCTGGCTCCAGTATACACTTGCTGTGAACTTGAACTTCTTCATTCATAATATGGGGATGATGATTAAAAAAAAAAGTAATATGCTAGACACGTAGTAAGCACTTAGTAAATATTGCCACCATCTGAAGTCCCATGATTTTCTAAACTATACTCTCAACGTGGCTTAAGAACTAAAACTCCTGGCCCTAAAAGCCCTAGTTTCTGATTGCAATAAAATATAATTATTGCATTGTCATTGATCCATTAATAAGTTTCTTAGGGTGACACAAGTTTGCAAAGGTCAAACAGCCTTGGAATCTTTCTTCTTTCCCCTATGACAAGCTAAAGGTGTGACTTGGGGGGATAAGTTAGGAGTTCGGGATTAACAGATACACACTACTACTTATAAAAGAGATAAACAACAAGGATCTACTATACAGCACAGGGAACTATAGTCAATATTTTGTAATAACCTATAATGAAAAAGAACCTGAAAAAGCACCTGTATAACTGAACCACTTTGCTGTATACCCGAAACATTGTAAATCAACTATACTTCAATAAAATAAAATAGAAAACTAAAGCTAAAGATACTTGGTACCAGTTGATAAGCCATAGAAAAAATAAAAACAAAAATTTAAATATGCATTTGTTTATTTGGCTGTGCTGTGTCTTAGTTTCAGCACCTGGGATCTTCATTCCTCACTGGGGCATGCGGGTTCTTTAATTGCAGCATCTGAACTCTTTAGCTCTGGCTTGTGGGATCTCGTTCCTTCATCCAGGTCCCCTGCATTGGGAGGATGGAGTCTTAGCCACTGTACCACCAGGTAAATCCCTAAATATGAATTTTTTTAAATCTTGTAATCCTGTCCCAGGATTCCGACCTGAAGTCTTTCTGGTGCTTGCCTTACCTGCTTACACTTAAAGACAGTGTGATCTGAGGGACACTGAGAAGGGATTTCTCAAAAATGATCCTGCCCTTATAGCATAATATTTGAAATTCTGCCATTAGTGATTCATTCTTTGGGGTTCCTGTTTTCAAAAGCAAGTGCTCCTGGTACAGACAGGCTATTGCAGGTCTCAGTACTGAAGTAGTAAGTGCTTTTCAGATGGTCTGCCTGGCCGTCGGCACCAGTGTCATCTGAGAGTGCTGGGCTGCAGTGGGAGCATAGCACAGGGTAAGGGGATGTCCAGAGGAGTGAGCAGATGGACGCCAAACACATCCACCTACAACGAGGCGCAGGGCTGATCCTCCTGCAAATACCTTTAAACATCAGCCTTCCATCCTGTCTTACCAAAGAGGAATATCTATCCACCTAGTCAGATCAGCTCTGTGTTTGTTTTTCTGTTTCTTGTGTTAGTGAAGTCTCCATTTTTATCTCCCAGGTAAAGACAACATCCTGGGACTTCCCTGGTGGTCCAATGGCTAAGACTCCACTCTCCCANCCTGGAATGAATGGCTCAGCAGTGTATTTCATAACGAATGATATAGCTTAAACAGTGGCTCCTCCTGGAAGAAGTCCAAGCATATGGAAATATGTATTATTTTTTTTCTGTAGTCTACAACCATATTAAGTAAAGGGCTTCCCTGGTGGCTCAGACGGTAAAGAATTTGCCTGCAATGCGAGAGGCCCAGGTTCAATCCCTGGTCAGGAAGATCCATGGAGAAGGGAATGGCAACCCATTCCAGTATTCTTGCCTAGAGAATTCCATGGACAGAGAAGCCTGGCAAGCTACAATAAATCCACAGTGTCACAGAGAGTCAGATACGACAGGGTGACTAACACACATGTAACAGGTAAAACGGGAAACTGAGAGAGTTTCAGGACCAAGGAATCTAAAGAGAGTCTGTCTGAGTCAAACTCCGCACCTACCACGCATCTGTGATTGTGGCCCTGCTTCAGCCATGTGACGAAACAACCTTAACAGCAATGGAGAAAGAGCTCAAGGGGAGAGAGTCATCGGTGTGCTGCCAGCTTCAGTGCGTCAGCAAGGGGACAGATGAAAGATCCTGCATTCCTAGAATGTTCATGGAAGAGTCCTTCTGATTCTTTTCTATGTGTTGAGAAAATAGCAATGAAGGTATCAAATTAGTTCCTACCTACACCAAACACACACACACACACAAAATCCCAGAGAGTTAATATAACTACCAGCTTCTAGGAGTGTGTGTGTGTGTATATGTGTATGTGTATATGAGAGATATTTTTTAATCGATAGAAATGGATGGAACACCTACTCTCACCAAGAACCGCGCTGGGCACTGCAGACACAGCAATGAACTAGGCAGACATGTCTTCCCTTCTAGAGACTGAGTATCCAAGACGTGACACTTCTTGAGATTTGCGAGGCAACTCATCTCCTAAGAGATGCGAGAAAATATATTTAAAGTGCTGACCACGGCTTCCGTCCACCCACAGCTGCCCTGGTACTTCCCTGGGCCCTTCCTTCATGTTCAAACTGAGCCAGGCTCATTGCTTTTGGGGAAGAACATGAAAGTAGGAAGCAGAGAAATAAGAACGTGTCTCCTTGCTTCTGAGTTTCAGAAGCCCTTGGGCTCTAAAGGCACTGATGGTAGATTTGTTGCTGGCTAAAACCTTGGCTTTCTTAGCCCACCGGAGCTGAATAAAAAATACAGAGACCAAGTATGGCGTAAATAGGGAGGTGGCTTTAATTCTCAGCTGGTAGAGAGGGAAAGACAATAGGCTCATGCCTCAAGAACACTGCTCCCCCTCCATGGGAGTCTAGGGGCTTAGTCAGGAGTCAGGGATGAGGAACAAAGGTGTTAGGATCTTTGCACTGTTTCAAAGACAGTCGGAGTCTGGTGTCAGTAACCCAGTAATTGAGTCAGGCAGTGTGGTGGCTCTGATATGTAACTACAAAGGGAAGGATGTTGTAAGGGTAAAAACTAGATGCAGGATGTATTTAGCATAAAGTCAAAGGTAAAATTGGTGTGAAATGTAGCTCCTGCAGAGTTGTTAGGGGGCAGAAAAGCAGTCTTAAATTATAGACATGCAGAGTTAGGAACAGTTAGGAATTTTCAGGCCTGCTCACTATTCTCTTTTATCTTCTCACTGGACTCTCACTTCTCACTGGACTCTCACTTCTCACTGGACTTCCCTGGTGGCTCAGACAGTAAAGCCTCTGCCTACAATGCAAGAGCCCTGGGTTTGATCCCTAGGTTGGGTAGAAACCCTGAAGAAGGAAATGGCAACCCACTCCAGTACTCTTGCCTGGAAAATCCCATGGATGGAGTCCATGGGGTTGTAAAGAGTTGGACACGACTGAGCGACTTCACTTTCTCGGGAAAGAAAAAGAGGAAAAACTCATTCCTCTATTCTCCTTTTTACTGCAACAGATTCAGTTAAAAAACAAAAAAACAAACAAACAAAAAAAAAAAACCACGTGATTTAAGAACAAGGCTTCCCAGGGTAGGCAAAGCATTCACGAAGGGTGAATTGGTGTGTCCCTAAAGCTGTAGTGGTTCTTCTCCTCGATCCTTGGACCTAGCTGGGATGGGAGGATGGGGGGTGGGGAGCAGAACCTCTTAGATGGCTTGGAGAACCCAAGAGCAGAAGGGATCAACACTTTATTTCCTAGGAAGACTCCAGGGGGACATCAGACTTCAAGGGAGCGAGGGCTCTGCAGTGGGTAGAGATAGATGAGCCCTAGTGTCGGGCTCTGTCTACGTACTTGATGCTAACAACTCACTCAATCCTCACAACCACCCTTTGAGGAAGTTACTACTGCTGCATCTTACTATTAGCAGTAGTTACGTTCCAGAAAGTTTCCAAAAACCCTGAATTGGTGAATAGTAAACTCCTGCTCTGAGGGTGAAGTTCCTGTGAGCCTCAAGTCTTCGTTTTCATCAGTGGAACAACACAGAACCTTGTTTTACATGTGTTTCTGTTTAAAGATATCTCATTGAATAGCCTGTGGCTAACGGCACTGTAACTCAGACCGGAACAACACTTAGGACACTCATTTTCTCCAGAAGTCACGTCACAACATTCTTGCACTTATGTACCCAAAGCAGTGCTTTCAGCACCACATTTGGAGCCACTTTAAATACTGAAATAACCAAGAAAAAAGAAAAAAACATGGCACTAAATATATCACAAAAAGGACATCTGTTTACAGTGTAAGTATCAAAACAAGAAGGCAGAGTGTCACCTTGCTCAACAACAGCTGGGAGCAAGCACACTGGGTGAGTCACATTGGGGTTTTTTTCCTCCTCCACTCTGCAGATGCTAGCAAATGTTGGAGAATGAGCTACAAGTATTGATTTTGGTGATACTAGTAAGTTTTAGTAAGCAGATGACTTCACAAATATGGAATAATCCCTGAATAACAAGGCTCAACTGAATTTCCACCTCTCTTTTAGAGACAAGGAAACCAGAGCATGGAGAGTTTGCAGCTCACAGAGCCCACCTCACATCCTCAGGCCTTGGAAGAGCAGGATGCCATGCGTGTGGTGGGGAGCTGAGAATCCTGGGGGTTCTGAAGGGGTCCTGTGGACAAGGATGAGCGAGAATGTGACTGTGACCAGTTCAGCCTCACAACTGGGAAATCCGGGACCCAGGACAGCCCAGTAAATGCCAGTGAGAACACATGACGCTGAGACCCAGATCCTTGCTGCCTGAAACTTTTTCACTCTAAGCTCCCAGTTTTTAGATCCAAGACTCCGGGAAAAGTGTAGGAGAGTATTCCGAAGGGACTGACACTAGTTTTCACCATCCTGGGCCAATGGGGCTCAACATAGATACAATTAAATTACATTTGGGTTGGGGTGGTGGTTTAGTCACTAAGTTGTATCTGACTCTTTGCAAGCCCATGAACTGATGCCTGCCAGGCTCCACTGTCCATGGGATTCTCCAGGCAAGAATACTGGAGTGGGTTGCCATTTCCTTCTCCAGGTGATCTTCCCTACCCAGGGATCAAACCCAGGTCTCCTGCATTGCAGGCAGATTCTTTACCAACTGAGCTATGAGGGAAGCCTTTGGGTTGGGGATTCACTTGCATTTCAGACAGAAAGATTGATTCAATATCTTCCACTAGCTGTATTCCCAGGTGGTGGTAGTGGTAGAGAACATGCCTGCTGAAGCCGGAGACGTAAGAGACCCAGGTTCAATCTGTGGGTTGGGAAGATGCCCTGGAGAAATGCATGGCAACCTTCTCCAGTATTCTTCCCTGGAAAACCCTATGGACAGCCCTGGTGGGCTATGGTCCATAGGGCCGAAAAGAGTTGGACGTGACTGAAGTGACTTAGGACACACATCCAGCTGTGTGATCTTGAGTTAGTTACCTCTCAGCAACATAGCTTCCTCACAGATAAAAGGAGGATATTAAAATAGAATATTTGTCTCATCAATATTTCTTCAGCATATTTCCAGAACTATTCTAAGCACTAGTGATTTTGGAACAAACAGGAAATATTCCTGTCTTCAGATAGCTTATATGTTAGCTCTAGAGGCAGACAATAAACAATAAACAAATGAATAAATAATACATTATCAAGTAATTATGAATCGCTGAGGAGGGGCTATGTGACCAGAGATTGTAACAAAGAAAGGAAGCAAACCAAGCCAGCCAGTTGGTATCTGGGGAAAGAGATTTCTGGTAGACAATCCCCTCGTGGCTCAGATGGTGAAGAATTAACCTCCACTGCAGGAAACCCAGGTTCCACCCCCGGGTTATGAAGATCCTCTGGAGAAGGGAATGGCAGCCCACTCCAGTATTCTTGCCTGGAGAATTCCATGGACAGACGAGTCTGGCAGGCTACAGTCCATGAGGTTGCAAAGAGTCAGACACAGATGAGTGATTAAGCACATACACAAGTATTGAGTAAATGAAAAAATGTCCTCAGGGGCTCCCACCTCTAACCTGCCTTTGAGATTCCTTGAGAGGTAGGTGCTGAAATGGCAGTTTGTAGACCTTATCTGTTTCGCCCGAAGTTATCCATGTCACCCTCAAAGCTGAAATTCCTCTACCCTGGTTTCTGCTCTGGCCACATCCTTTCCTGCCTGAGTGAGGAGACATGAAAGTTCACTGGGGGGCAGAAACTTCAAAGGAACCTCAGCTAATGAAAGAAATCCACTCATGCAGCAATGAGTCCTGAAGGAGGAGTTAAAATTGACTCTACCATGAAACACAGCCTTTTTCCACTTATATACATTTGGTCAAAGGGATTCATATCTAAACTTCATTTTTAGGGTTCTTTTTTTAGCTCTTAGTTATTTCTATTCTGAGTATTTGTTTCACAAGCATTTTTTACGCAAACTTTGAAGTATTAAAGAAACAGAAAAGTCAAAAGAAGCTAAGCCTAACACGTTACCCATTCTTCTTCCAAAGATGCACATGGGGCGAGTTCCTTACCAAGTCATTACAAAAAAAAACACACAAGTTTTGCAAGCCTGGTGGAAATGGAGAATATATAGTAAATATATGCGTTTGGTGCTGAATCCTATTAAAGGGTTCCTTGCTCAGGAACCATTGCTTGGGACCATTTGCCAGAATGGTGGCGGTGGTTGGTGATTCTGTTGCTAAGTTGTATCCAATTGTTGCAACCCCATGGACTGTAGCCTGTCAGGCTCTTCTGTCCACGGGATTCTCCAGGCAAGAACATTAGAATTGGTTTCCATTTCCCTCTCCAGGGGATCTTCCCAACCCAGGGATCAAACCCAGGTCAGTCTCAGGCATTGCAGGTAGATTCTTTACTGACTGAGCTATGAGGGAAGCCCCAATATATTGCCAGGATATTAATAACTAACATGGTGGATAGATTCACAACGCTGTGAATAAACAAAAGTTCAGAAATACTAGGGACTGGGCAGGAGGAGGAGCCAGGATTTGAACTAGGACAACCTTTACTGACCATCAGCCCTCATCCCAGCCTCCTTGGGTGGAACAGAGACCACTGTTCAGGAGAGCAAGGCCTTGGGTTAATTTATTAATAGCAACAGATGCTCAGTTACAAGCATTCTGACTCGAGGAAGGAATTTCCTTTCTTTCCGGTGAGTGAGGGTTCCACAGCCCCAAGAGCACCCAGAGGTAAAGGCATGAGGTGAAGGGATGAGGCTATGCTGTGCTTAGTCACTCAGTCTTGTCTGACTCTTTGCAACCCCATGGGCTATAGCCTGCCAGGCTCCTCTGTCCATGGGGATTCTCTAGGCAAGAATACTGGAGTGGGTTGCCATGCTCTCTGACAGGGGATCTTCCTAACACAGGGATCAAACCCAAGTATTCCCCATTGCAGGCAGATTCTTTACTGTCTAAGCTACCAGGGAAGCCCAAGAATACTGGAGTGGGTAGCCTATGCCTTCCCCAGGGGATCTTCCTGATCCAGGAAGTGAACCAGGGTCTCTTGCATTGCAGGCAGATTCTTTACCAACTGAGCTACCAGGGAATCCAGAAGGGATGAGATGGATTCACTAAACCCAGCATGGCTATCACATACACCAGGGGTGGAGGGCAGGTAGAGTTACCTTTAAATATAAGACAGAAGAAGTTGGAGGACTAAAATTCCCAGAAGCCAGTAGGGTCTTTTCTTTAAAAAAAAAAAAAAAAAATCCAGAAACATGCTGGAGAACATTTTGTCAGTGAACCCTTTGACACTTATTTGAAAAACATTTGGAATTGCTGGGCCTAGATTTAAATATAGCACTTTCCCCTTTGGGCCTCCTCTCTCCCCTGGAGTGTGCAACACGCATCTGGATTATATTAATACATTAATCAGACCACAGCCATAGAAGTCACAGGGATACTTCCGTGATAGCAGCAACTTTCTCCTGGCACCAGCAAGGAACTCCTTAGCAGATAACAGTCCTTTCTCAATCCTTGAAGCGGTCATGATGACTCACTACTCACCTACTGTGTGCAGACCTGGGCTACATAAACTGTCAGCACGTCATTAGATGTATAACACTTTATCTCATATTTAACTGTGCTTTGACCTCTGATGGGAGGAATAGTTCTGAAAGCTCTCTGAAAGACTGTTTCTCAATTTATAATCTTNGCTGTGTGCAGACCTGGGCTACATAAACTGTCAGCACGTCATTAGATGTATAACACTTTATCTCATATTTAACTGTGCTTTGACCTCTGATGGGAGGAATAGTTCTGAAAGCTCTCTGAAAGACTGTTTCTCAATTTATAATCTTTAGGTTGACTTGAATGAAATTCTCTATTTCTTTCTTAAATTGACTATTGATTAATTAATTACTATTTTTTTGTCAACAGGAGCCACTGCGGGTCATTGAACATGAAAGTGTCCTGGTCAGAGCTGTCTTTTAGGAATGTGACCCTGGAAGCTGTATGTTAGCACAATTGGAATAGGAAAAAATCAGAGACTGGAAAATCAGTTAAAGGGTAAGTACAAAAGCTCAGACAAGATACAGTGAAAGCCTGAAATGAGGTCACATGAAAATTACACATGAATTATATGCTTGCTGAAACCACAATACACTAGTATCAAAAGAAAACCTCAAGAAATTTTATCAAACTCAACAGAAATACTACCATGTATTAACCCTGGAAAAGTTCCCAAAATACAGAGTTCAGTCTTTTAATATCAGAAGCAGCAAAACAAAGGTTGTTGGGCCAAGACTAGCACTGATATAAGCTGGGAAGAAGTGACCACATTGCCCAAAGTACATAGAGCAACAAAACTCTCAATGTGTCAGGTTCAAAAGCCAAAAAGCCTCCCACAATATCATAATTAATTTCAGCAGATTCTGATACAGCAGTAGGAATTATGGGATTTAAGTTAGGAGAATGCAGTTTGAATCTCTATTCCAGGACCTTCCAGCTGGTAGACAGTGTTCAGGGGTCCCAGACAGATGGCCTGGTCTCCTGCTCCGCCAAGCCCTTCTCTGCTAGGCAGCCCCATTCTTCCCAGCATTCACCATTCAAATATCTGCACAAACAACAAATTGTTGACCAAATGGCCTCTGTGGGCAGGCTTGCCTTTGGCTATGGGATATAATCTGAACAAAATTCAAGATTCTGTTTCTCGTGGGACATACCTGACCTTGGGAGGAGACAAAACATAAAATAAGAATAACTTGGCTGGGCCTTGGAGAAAATCAAATAAAGTCCTCACATCTAGACCTAACAATGCTCCCATGACAGGATCACGCTGTTGTCTTGTGGATGACACCCCAATCCTAGAACAGTCCCAACTGGAAGGAGAGCAAGGAGATCAAACCAGTCAGTCCTAAAGGAAATCAATACTGAATGTTCATTGGAAGGATTGATGCCAGTACTTTGGCCATCTGATGTGAAGAGCAGTCTCATTGGAAAAGACCCTGATGCTGGAAAAGACTGAGGGCAGGAGGAGAAGGGGATGACAGAGGATGAGATGGCTGGATGGTATCACTGACACGATGGACATGAGTTTCAGCAAGCTGCAGGAAATAGTGAAGGACAGGGAAGCCTGACATGCTATAGCCTATGGGGTTGAAAAGAGTCGGACATGACTGAGTGACTGAACAACAACAAATGGAGCTCTAGAAATCCATGTGAACGTTAGTAGCATTGCTCTACATGAAGCGCCCAACAGCTACCAAAGAAGGCCAGCAATGGCCCCAAGAAGCTGTCCTCCTGGCACAGCATTTTCCAAAACAGGAGGTTGAGGATTTGCTAACTCTTTATATAACTAAGAAATCTCTGGGACTTTCCTGGTGGCCCAGTGGCTAAGACTTTGAGCTCCCAATGCAGGAGGCCTGGGGTTCGATCCAGTCAGGAAACTAGATCCCGCATGCTGCAACAAAAGACCCTGCTTGTTGCAACTCAGACCCAGTGCAGCCAAATTAAAAAAAAAAAAAAAAAGAAGATGTCTCTAAGACTTGGGGCTTTTTATTTGCCTGGTTTGTTCCTATTTCTGTTTTTAAATGTGATTCATGTGATTCTTGGGACCCTTGCCACAGAATCATCTGGGAAAGTCATTAAAAACGCAAATTTCTGGGCCCCACCCCAAACCTGCTGAATAACAGGAAGAGGGGCCCAAGAAGCTGCCAGCTTCTAAATAATGTTGATGCTACACATTACTGACTAAAAACCAAATATGAAGTCTACAAGGCCTCTTTTCATTTGTAAATGTCTCCACACACAGCTCTTCAGAGAGTTCTCCTACAAACTTCCTTTGCAGAAACTCCGCAGCCTGGTCACAAGAGGAATGCCCTGGAAGACAGAGCCCACGTGATGGGAGCGATGCATCAACAGATCCATTCATTCAAAAAATCTGAGAGCTGAGACACTGGATGGCTTCAGTGGAAGGGCTTCCCTGTTTGGAGATCTGAAGGATAGACTTTCTGGATATTCCCTACCTGTGAAGAGGGCATGGTAGTGGAGGCCCCTCTCCTTATCTCGATGAGTGCAGACATCAAACAAGTAGGCTTTGATGGGCCCATCAATGAAGTCAGCAGCAAAATCAAAGAGAACCACACCTATCATGGTGATACTTATGGCCCAAATCCGCTTCCTCCTTGGGTCAGCAACCAAAGCTAAAAAAGAAACAACCATTGGTCTCCTAAATCCTGGTTTAGAACGAGCCACATTTTAATTTCCACCCAAACTTCCTGTCATCATATTACCCCCCTATTCTTTCACTGTGTTTGCTCTTCCAAATGAAAAATGGCTTCATTATTTTTTCAAGTTTTAAAAATCATGCAGTGAGTGTCCAGAAAAGACAGCTCTCTGGAGATAGAAAGTAGATTGAGTAGTTACCTAGGACTTTGGAGGAGAAGGAAATGGGTAGTGTCTGCTAATGGCTACCAGGTTTCTGCTGGGGGGGACAGGAAACTGTTGTGTAATTAGAAAGTGGTAGTGGTCATACAACTTTGAGAATATACTGAAAAACACTGAACTGTTTGTTCACTTTTAGATGGTGACTTCTATGGTATGTGAATCATCACTCTTTTAAATAAACTGCTTTAAAAAATTATATGTACTGACTATAAACCACTCCAACCATTATAGGAAAGCTGGGGAAATACTTCAAGATCCCAGGCCCAAGAGATGGTCATCCTTCAGACATCCCTTTATGCACAAAAATAGAGAGAGGTGTGCATCTGTGCCCTCACGCAGTGCTTCTCAGACTTTAGCTCCTTAACCATTACCGGGATGACCGTTAAAACAGATTGTTAAGCCTCACCTACCATGAGCCTCCTGATTCCTCAATAGGTGGAAGGTAGGGCATGGGAGTTTTCATCTCTATCAGCCTCCAGTGAGGCTGATGCCACAGGCTGGAGGGCTGGGCTTGGAGGAGCACTGACTAATGGGACCAGGTTGTAAGTGAGCATCTTTAACCAACTCTCTTAGTATCTTTGCCTTTCAGTGGATGAAGAGCAATGTCACAATTTTAACACCTAAATGATATTCATCCTATGACCATACCACTGTTCATTCACCCCCTCATAACTACTTCCTGTGCTTTCAGTTTATTTTTTAAACTTAAGAAAATGTGTAATATATGCACCTGATTTTTAAAATTCAGTACAAAAAATAAGTGAAAAACAAGCTTAATTTCCCCCTCTCACCCCTAGGCCTTTAGCACCCTTCCTTAGGGGGAAAATTTCTTTTCAGGTATTTTTTTTTTATAAATTCTTCCAGAAATATACTACATTTATAGATTTATACCCACTTTTTTATATATATAAAATATATGTTTTTTTATATATAAAAATATAGAGAGATGATAACTGAGTATTATGGCTCATTATCATCCATTCTGCTAGCCTGGGAGTTAATGGTCAGAAAATGTGTGCTATTTTTAAGTTTAACAATTCTTTTTTTCAACACAATATATACTACCACCAATCACTGATTAATTGGCAGCTGTTTAATGGCTAGAAAAAGTGCTCTCCATCAGGTCTATGTCCATGATTTGCAATGAAAAAATGTCCCCTTGAGCTGCTAGGTCGATGCCCTATACCTGTTACAAGACTCCATATAAAGCTGTGAACGTCATTAACTCTTCTTTGGACACACAGGTACATTTATTGGAAAAATTTATGGAGCCATTAGGCAGCTGGTTAACTTGAGAAAGTCCTCAATAAGGTATGGTGGGCTCACACACAAAAACCCATAATTGATAAACATGTAACAATACATAATAAAATAGGTAAAAATATAATCTCATTTTTAAGTTCTCACAACAATTAAAAAATAATGTAACTGAAGTTTCTAAAAGTAAAGGCACCTAACTACAGAATCTGGGGCACGCAAAGGTGGAAATTCAATGTAACTTAAGATAGGAAATCAGTTTTAACCATTTTTTGACCGTCACAGAAAGAACTTTGCCTTCTCCTTGTCCTGAGTTGCAAACAGGACCTTCTCCCACCCAGCCTACCTAGCCTGTCAGGAGCAGTCCACTGACCTGATATGATCGCGTCCCCGTTGAGGTACATGGCCATGCCCAGGAGCATCAGGAGGCCCAGCGTGAGGATGTAGGGTCTCCGGCGGCCCCACCGGGCCCGGCAGTGGTCGCTGGCCGATCCCACCACGGGCTGCAGCAGGAACCCCAAGATGGGACTCAGGAGCCACACCATGCTGTACAGGCTCTTGGGCAGGCCCACGCTGAGCAGCACTGGAGTCACGTAGGCCGCCTCCACCGCATAGCAGAACTCCCGGCCGAACATGGCCATGCTGTGCATAACCAGGCTTCCGGTGGGTCTTTTGGGCAGCTCCGCAGAGCCGAAGAGGCCCTCCTCATCAAGGGATTTATAGATGCGTAGGGCAGACTGCTCACCCTTGTCTCCCATGTCCACTGGGCGAGGAACCTGCCTGCAAGCCCACCACCTTCTCCGTGGCCCTGGGGTTTGCGCTCCCAGGTGGATTTGACATGGAGCCTGGCTGCACGGCCTGCGGAGACGGTCAGGCTGGGGGCGGGGCTCAAATTTTTTCATGCCTCTAAGATCACAAGTTATGATGAGAAGGAAGGGGGGCAGGGGGGGACCAGGAAAGCATGATGGAGATTAGCCAGCTGGGAGCCCTCTGGCTGCTTTGAATGTGTTTCTAAAGGAATCTTCCTTTGTACTCTTCTCTCTGACTCTGCCTCTCTCTCACACCCACACACACATTTACATGCANGAAGGGGGGCAGGGGGGGACCAGGAAAGCATGATGGAGATTAGCCAGCTGGGAGCCCTCTGGCTGCTTTGAATGTGTTTCTAAAGGAATCTTCCTTTGTACTCTTCTCTCTGACTCTGCCTCTCTCTCACACCCACACACACATTTACATGCAATCACACATAGCTTTGAGACAATAAAGCCCTATAATGTAGATGCTAAGTATGAAGGGGGTTAATATTTTTTCTAAACTTTTTCTGGATATAAATATTCTGTCCTTCCTTGAACACAGGTTTTCTACATACACACACATCGAGTCAATTAACTAGACCTAAAACAGTGAGAGGCTGCCCCTTCTAAATTACTAACTCTCCCACAGCACTGCAATATTTTTCTTCCATACTTGACATAGTTCTGTTTATTCTCCTCCTGCTTTTTTTTTTTAATTGAAGGATAATTGCTTTACAGAATTTTGTTGTTTTCTGTCAAACCTCTACACGAATCAGCCATAAGTATACATATATCCCCTCCCTTCTGAACCTCCCTCCCATTTTTCTCCGCATCCCAATCCTCTAGGTTGATACAGAGCCCCTTTTTGAGTTTCTTGAGCCATTCAGCAAATTCCTGTTGGCTCTCTGTTTTACATATGGTAATGTAAGTTTCCATGTTACTCTTTCCATACATCTCACCCTCTNGAACACTGGAGTGGGCTGCCATTTCCTTCTCCAATGCATGAAAGTGAAAAGTGAAAGTGAAGTCGCTCAGTCGTGTCTGACTTCGCTATCCCATGGACTACAGCCTACCAGGCTCCTCCATCCACGGGATTTTCCAGGCAAGAGTACTGGAGTGGGGTGCCATTGCCTTGTTGGGACTTAATTATTTACAAATGGAATTATTATGTATTTCTTTTGGCTTAGGGGCACCATGAAAAAAATCAAGACACTAAGGGACATGTGAACTAAGGTTTAGGACCATCTGAGCCTTGTGTCCATATCTATAAAGTGTAGAAACCTACACTGTCTACCTCTTGTGATTGGCAAAGAGCAATTGAGTTACTGTATGTCAGATATGTTAACATAAATTCTCCACTCCTCCATCCTGATGGAATCTGGACCAGCTTCCAGAATCCACCCCTCCCTCAAACATCCACATGCTTCCAGGAAGTTGAGTCCAGTGGAGCTCCAGGAGCAAGTTGGTTTTATCTAAGGATAATCCTACCTTCTCCACCAAAGACCAGTATAGGGATGGCTTGTAACTTAACTTGACCCAACGAGNACCCCTCCCTCAAACATCCACATGCTTCCAGGAAGTTGAGTCCAGTGGAGCTCCAGGAGCAAGTTGGTTTTATCTAAGGATAATCCTACCTTCTCCACCAAAGACCAGTATAGGGATGGCTTGTAACTTAACTTGACCCAACGAGACATGCTTGCTCCTTGGAAGAAAAGCTATGACCAACCTAGACAGCATATTAAAAAGCAGAGACATTACTTTGCCAATGGTCCGTATAGTCAAAGCTATGGTCTTTCCAGTGGTCATGTACGGATGTGAGAGGTGGACCGTAAAGAAGGCTGAGTGCTAAAGAATTGATGCTTTTGAACTGTGGTGTTGGAGAAGACTCTTGAGAGTCCCTTGGACTGCAAGGAGATCCAACCAGTTGATCCTAAAGGAAATCAGTCCTGAATATTCGTTGGAAGGACTGATGCTGAAGTCGAAGCTCCGATACTTTGGTCACCTGATGGGAAGAATTGACTCATTTGAAAAGGCCCTGATGCTGGGAAAGTGAAGGCAGGAGAATGAGATGGTTGGATGGCATCACCGACTGAATGGATATGAGTTTGAGCAAGCTCCAGGAGATGGTGAAGGACAGGGAAGTCTGGCCTGCTGCAGTCCACGGGGTGGCAAAGAGTCGTACATGACTGAGTGACTAAAGAACAAAAGGAAACATGAGATATGGTTTGCAGAGGGCTGCTGAGACCCTCTCTTCTTTTGGATGTTGTGCTGTGTGGAAATGAGATTCCATATCTTGCTAAGGATGGGGGTGGGGGGAATTGAAGGCAATGATACTAGGGGTGTAAAGCTGGGTAGGGAAGTTGAACAGTAGTCCAAGGAAGAAGTGATAGGGTCTGGATGAAAGAAGCAATGGGAGATGGGAGTTCTGAAAGTGGAACTGATAGCACTTCATTATTGAGATTCATCACTTTAATAAATATTCACAAAATTTCCAATATGGGCCAGGCACTATTCCAGGAACTGGGAACTGAGCAATGAATGAAACCTACAAAGTCCTTCATAAAGTTTCCATTTTAGCACTCCCTAATTAAGAAGGAATGAGGCAGGGGTTAATCTGTACAATGTCAGCAGTGATAGGCAGTATGAAGGAAAATGAAACAGGGTTCCCGGAGAGTGAGTGATAAGGCAGTTGCCATTTTAGACAGGGATCAGGAAAGGACTCTCTGTAAGGGACACTTCAACAGTGGCCAAATGAAGTGATAGGTAAACCGTGGGGTCTACTGAGACAGAAGTAGACATACTGGGAGTGGAAACTGGAGACTAGTAAGAGGAAGGAAAGTCTAGTAAGACTTTCAAATGGATGATGGTACAGTTTACTGATAAAGAGACACACGTGGATGATGCTAATAACAGGTAGTTATACACAGGAACTAGTCTAGATGGAGAGGTGGCAATTATGAAGGAAACATCAAGGACATTTTCTAAAATTTCAATTCAGAGACACCAGCTGAATGGTTTCCTCACCAAGTTAAAAGAATCAGACTTTTCCACCTAAGGACATTCATTCTGGTTAACAGTAGAGCCTAAAATATTTCAATGAGCAACAAAAAGCTATTTTAGTGCTACTGAAAGAACTTTCTTGAAAGCTTTTCACAAACTTAAAAGCAGGAGTAATCTTTATGGGGAATAAAGCTTTATTTAATAAAAAGCACTATATTAATATATTTCAAGTATTTTATAAATATACAAACATTTTAAATTGACAAATATAACCTATTAAGTAAATTGAAAGGCAAAAAAACTGCCACAATTTAGTACAGGCAAACTAAAAATATTCCCAAATCAAAAGCCACAATAACCATTTTCACAATTCCATCATTACTCTATAATCAGTCTTTTTTCCTGATTAGAATAGTTAGACCACTGTGATACTGTTTTTTTGTGTTTCCATGCACACAAATTTTTTGTATTATACTGTAAATGCAATATTCAAATTCATTTGCATTGTGGGGCTTGGAACTTAGAGATTAACACTAAGTTTATGAATTTCAATAATATTATCTAACTTAAGCTGAATGATCTCTTTCTGGCTGAACCCAAGTTCTTTAAGAATCTGTTCAGTGTGTTCTCCTACAAAAGGATCCCTTTTCGTCGAAGGGAGAGCTGGGGTGTTGGACAGCAGAGGAGCAGGGCGGGGACTCACACGCTGCTCTGTATCAGTAATAAACGAGCCCCGATCTTTGTTGTGACCATGATGGATAACCTCTTCAAAAGTCAGCACAGGAGTCACGCATGCATCAGTGCCATCAAAGATCTCACACCACTCTGCCTTTGTCTTCTTTGCAAAGATATCTGCAAATTTCTTCTTCATTTCTGGCCAATCTTTTATACTCATCTGATTGGGAAGTTCATCAGACTTTAGCCCAAGTCCTGAGAGAAAAACAGAATTTCTTAAATCAGCATGCTTTGGGTGCAGTAAATGTAATCAGTGCAAATGAGTTTTAAACTCATCATACTTGCCCCAAATGGGATATTTTATAAAAATTCTCAAGTGAGTCAAGAGAAGAAATTTAAACTCAACTTGAAGTTGGAGCCAAGGCTGGAGAAGGCAGTAGTGTAACGGGACTCAAAACAGACTTTCTAAGTCTTTGCAAGATCTTATTATTTACATTTCATCAAAAGCAGTCTATTTTTAATTGTCTAGTTTCCAGAAATCAACTTCTTCCCTCTGAGAAGTTTTTCCAAAAGAGACTTCCTCATGAAGTTATTATCTGCCATGTGTGTGCTAAGTCGCCAAGCTGTGTCTGACTCTTTTGTGACCCCCTGTAGCCCAGCAGGCTCCTCTGTCCATGGGATTTCCCAGGCAAGAACACTGGAGTGGGTTGTCATTTTCTTCTCCAGGGGATCTTCCTGACCCAGGAATTAAACCCAAGTCTCCTGCATTGGCAGGCAGATTCTTTACCTCTGAGTCACCTGGGAAGCCCAAAGACACATGCAAATTGTTCCGATAGCATACATGAGAGCAAGTTATCAGCCAGCCAGTCAACAGGGGACACAGAGACTTTTTCTCTCTCAAGTACAAAGAGTTCTGAAGGGCCCCTCAACACAAGGGACAGAGAAGATGAAAGGATTTGCCAGGGAATATCACAAGAAGGATGGCTTCTCCAGTCCATGACTTGATCTGTGCTCCCTTTATTGACTACAGGAACCCACGCCTGTAGATACAGCCCAACCCCAATGCTGATTAAATTATACCCAAAGGGCAACTTTCTGGACTGGAAGAAACACAAGCTGGAATCAAGATTGCCAGGAGAAATATCAATAACCTCAGATATGCAGATGACACCACCCTTATGGAAGAAAGTGAAGAGGAGCTAAAAAGCCTCTTGATGAAAGTGAAAGAGGAGAGTGAAAAAGTTGGCTTAAAGCTCAACATTCAGAAAATGAAGATCATGGCATCCGGTCCTATCACTTCATGGGAAATAGATGGATAAACAGTGGAAACAGTATCAGACTTTATATTTTGGGCTCCAAAATCAATGCAGATGGTGACTGCAGCCATGAAATTAGAAGACGCTTAGTCCTTGGAAAAAAAGTTATGACCAACCTAGATAACATATTCAAAAGAAGAGACATTACTTTGCCGACTAAGGTCTGTCTAGTCAAGGTTATGGATTTTCCTGTGGTCATGTATGGATGTGAGAGTTGGACTGTGAAGAAAGCTGAGCGCCAAAGAATTGATGCTTTTGAACTGTGGTGTTGAAGAAGACTCTTGAGAGTCCCTTGGACTGCAAGGAGATCCAACCAGTCCATTCTGAAGATCAACCCTGGGATTTCTTTGGAAGGAATGATGCTAAAGCTGAAACTCCAGTACTTTGGCCACCTCATGCGAAGAGTTGACTCACTGGAAAAGACTCTGATGCTGGGAGGGACTGGGGGCAGGAGGAGAAGGGGACGACCGAGGATGAAATGGCTGGATGGCATCACGGACTTGATGGACATGAGTCTGAGTGAACTCCGAGAGATGGTAATGAACAGGGAGGCCTGGTGTGCTACGATTCATGGGGTCACAGAGTCGGACATGACTGAGCGACTGAACTGAACTGGACTGAAAGGGCAACTCTGTCTTTGGGGTTTGGTTTAACTGTCATTTTTCTTGTATACGAGGGTTTCTCAATTTAAATTATGCATAAGTTTAGCCAAGTTAATCAAGCAATTCTCATTTTTTATCATCCTTTCCTTATCTACCATGTTGAAAAACAATGACCAATAATTGTAAGCTGCTCTGAGGATGCAGAAGTGCCTACAGAGGTAAGAAGACAGGAATACTATAGGCTCTTCTTAGAGTTTTGAGGGATAAACAGCTGTGAAAAAACACCTGTGCAAATACATTGTTCTCTGTAGCCACCTGTCCCATTCAAAACCAGGAAAGATATAAAGCCATAGTTTCAGATTTCTCACAGTAATCTATGAAGAAATATTTCTAAGGATGTCTTTCGCTTTGCTTTCTTCTTCTTTATTGTCCCAAACTCTGTGATTAAGAAGCATATAAAATGAGCAGTTAGCCAAGGCACTTAAATAGACAACAGCTAATTGCTGGAAACAGACACGCGTGCTTTTATAAAGTTTTCTTTTTTTTTAAATCAGAATGTGATCAGAATCACCAACTAAAACTGGAGCCAATAGTTCTCCAACAAACACTAAACTTAAGGTTACACAGGTTTTGTTACGGTACACAGGTTTGTACACTGGAATCAGTTCAGTTCAGTTCAGTTCAGTCATGTCCGACTCTTTCTAGGAATCAGAACACTTCCACCGCTGACTGTGACACACCAGCTGTGTCAACACGGCTACTATTTAAAAGGGTGAGGCTGAAGATATTCGGTATTGACAAAAAAAGGATGTCTTTGCTATATTTTTAAATTAAAAAATTATTAATTATAAACTTATATGATTATGTATTTTACAAATTATATAATGTATATAACTATATATACATTATAAAAATGATATAATACAAATATACATATTATACAAATTATAATATATTTATATTATATAGATTATTTAAAAATTTTAATTGTGTCTGTATGTGTACAGAGAAAATTTGTAAAGGCCACATTCCAAACTTTCCTAAAGTAGGACAAGGGAGAATTTTTACCTCTTACCTTATAAATTCTGTGTTGTTTACACTTTTTTCATAAAAAATACATTATTTTGAATTTTTTCATTTTTTAAAATTGTGGTAAAATATACAAATTATAAAATTGACCATTTTAGCCACTATTAAGAATACAGTACTTTGTTATTAAGTACATTCATATTGTTCTGGAACCATTACCACCATTCATCTCCAGAACGTTTCATCTTTCCAAATTGAAACTGTACCAGCTTCCCTGGTGGCTCAGATGGTAAAAAATCTGCCTATAATGCAGGAGACCCAGGTTCAATTCCTGGGTTGGGAAGATCCCCTAGTGAAGGGAATGACAACCCACTCCAATATCTTTGCATGAAGAATGCCATGGAGAGAGGAGCCTGGCGGGCTACAGTCCATGGGGTCGCAAAGAGTTGGACACAACTGAGCGACTAACACGTTTACCCATTAAACATTAACACTCTATTCTCTGCTTCCCCCAGTCCCTGTTCGAACATCTGTTCAAGTTCCCACTTTTAATTCTTTTGGATATATAACCAGAAGTAGAATTGCTGGATCATATGGTAATTCTATGTTTAATTTTTTGAGGAGTCACTATATCATTTTCCACAATGGTTGTACAATTTTACATTCTTACCAGTAATGCGTGGCGTTCCAATCTCTCCTCATCCTCACCAACACTTATTTCCTGGCTTTCTTTTAATAAGTATTTTGAACATCTAAAGCAACTTAAAAAAATTCTCTATTGCCTTTATTTTTTTTTTTTAATTTTAATTTATTTATTTATTTATTTTTAAATTTAACTTTACTTTACAATAGTCTATTGGGTTAGAATGTTATGTCATGAGAGTCTCAGTATTTTCAGATTTCTTTGCCCTGGAAAGCATTAGGAACATAGCATAGAGGAGTCTGAGCCTTAAAAAATCTTGTGTATTTATGCTCAGACACTGAGAGCTAAATGAAGCTATGGTCTCAAAGATCTCAAAATGTATGGTGAAATAACAAATTAACACTAACAAAAAAATCATTACAGATATGGGAGTTTGTCCAAACCACTCTGTTTTATGGTTCTTCTAACTTACAATTAAGTTAGTGAAGTTAATCTAGTTGATCACAGAATGCATTCTGATGCTTATAAAAACCATCATTCCAGCTATATACAGACTACTCTGAGTAGCATTCTGCATCTGAAAAGCTATCAAACATAAAACTTCAAACTTAAAACTGGAAGATAAATGTGCTGCAACACATGTGCTTGTCACACTGCTTCAGCATATATTCTAAAACTTCTTAGAAACCACATGATCTGTGAAGTAAACTTTAAATTCACATTTCACAGGGACAAAATAACTTCAGTGCAATTATCAGTCAGGGCAGAAGGGATCCCAGATTTTTCTGCTAACCTGTGGCAACATATCAGTAAGACAAGAATCTGCAAGGAAGGTGAACCGCAGAAGCATCAAGTGATGCCAAAGTCTCTCTGTGCTCTGGTGACCCCGTTAGTAAGTACCAGGAGGGACATCTATCCATCAAGGAATAAAAGCTGGTAGAACCAGCAGATCACTTCTAGGCAAGAACAGACTGTGGCCATGCAACGGGCAAGATAAATATCCAACACTACTGAGTATGGGCTTCCCAGGTGGCACCAGTGGTAAAGACCCTGCCTGCCAGTGCAGGAGACGTAAGAGATCTGAGTTTGATCCCTGGGTTGGGAGGGCCCCCTGGAGAAGGGCATGGCAACTCACTCCAGGCTTCTTGCCTAGAGAATCCCAGGGACGGAGGAGCCTGGCGGGCTACGGTCCATAGCGTCGCACAGGGTTGGACACAACTGAAGAGTCTTAGCACAGCACTGAGGATGAAATGTAATAAAAACACTGAATGCCCACAAAAAGCATTATG
This sequence comes from Neotragus pygmaeus, assembly GCA_006410875.1. Lineage (NCBI taxonomy): Eukaryota > Metazoa > Chordata > Mammalia > Artiodactyla > Bovidae > Neotragus > Neotragus pygmaeus. The sequence continues at coordinate 184,907 of SJYV01048081.1, read as the reverse complement.
ATCTGTTTAATCTGAGCTATTTTATAGACCTTTTTAATAGAATTACTTGTCAATTTAAAAGATGGGGGAAGTGCCTCACAATATAATGATGACCATCATTAGGCTAATTATAAAGTGGATATATTCATATAATAAAAGACATCATGAACTTCAAAAGACCCCAAAATAGGGGCTGGAAAACATCCACAGAAAAGAAGTTCCCGAAAAGTTACTCACCCTTGATCAGTAGCTCATAGAACTGGGGCTCTAATGCTCCGACCGCCATGAAGCCCCCGTCGGCTGTCTGGTAGGTTGTGTAGAAAGGTGCTCCGCCATCTAATATGTTCTGTCCACGGGGCTGGTCCCACAATCCTGTTTCTTGGGTTTTCCACAGAAAAGAACTTAGATATGCTGTTCCTTCCACCTTTGAAGAAACAGAATGCAATGTGAATCCAGGTAATGCAAATTATGACTTGGGTTTTAAAGAAATGTTTGTATAAAAATGTTTATCTTAGAAGGATTATACCTAATAATACAACTTCTTTGATATTTCGAGAAAGGGAGTTAGGACAGGTTTATGATAGAGCTTCTGCACTATTCAGATCAGGGAATATTGTCCAGAAAAAGACTTCAAGGAACTACTTCTGCTCTTCCTTTCAAATAAGATTGGCAGAATGTTGAAAATTTTTGAAGCTAAGTGAGGCTAGCTTCACTAGTAAGCTTACTTCACCATTAGGAAGCTAATTGTATATTCTCTTTACATTTATATATGTTCAGGATAAAAAAGCTGAAAATAAAAAGGTTTTTTAAAAATCTATCATCTGATCTCAATACTTATAAACACATACACACAAACACATGAAGCAGATCACATTTTAAAGGTATATTTAGTTGATTCTAGTTTTGATACCAAGCACAAGAAAAACAAATTTGAATATTTAACATATTTTAACTTTAATTATCACTAGAAAGTTACAGAATAAACATAACAATGTGGGTGGCAGGTGATAAGCGTTTTCTGAGTACAGACAAACTAGTTTGGGAATGCCAGCTTCCCACTAGTCCTGAAATAAAAAGGATTCACATCTCCGGTACGATTGTCATGAGACTGGATGCACTGAGCTAGCTAAAGAACACTTCCCTATGCTTCTGGCACTCCAGGAAGAAGGCCAGCAAAGCATCCTTGTCTCTGAGGTTACTAATAGAAAGGCCCCATTCCAACCGTGTGCATGGGATTTCTCACAGATTCTGGCTACGAAACAAACACAAAATTTAACAGGCAAGAAGACTGCAGTGGGTTGCCGTTTCCTCCTCCAGGCGATCTTCCCAACCCAGGGATCAAACCCTTGTCTCCAGGGTCCGCAGGTGGATTCTTTACCACTGTGCCAGTTGGAAGCCCATCTTTCGATACGTCTCAGTTTTCCCTTTTAGCTTGAAGAAGCTCATGAATACCTGAATCCATGGATCTGACATTTGCTGACACCAAGTAGTGGAGTTTGTATAAGTGGCCTTCGGTGGTGCTGTTTTTTGAAATGGGGTTACACAGATTTTACAGTCCCCACATTTATATATACACACACAACACACATATAGATACATCTCACATACACACACACACATATATATATACATTTAATCTCTTTATACACTGGATGTACTGATGAGACTATTGAAAAAAGATGTCCTGTCAGTGTTATGGGTGTATTTTGGCTCACTCAGGACACAAACAGGCTCTAATCTAACCCTACCTTTACTTGGCGCCATAGAAGGACACAGGACAAGACACAGCAATTATAATCCTTATCTCATCAAGAGACTGCCGAGCACACACCTTTCTTCCCCCCTCATCCACATGCAGCGTATGCTGCCACGGATGACAGCCCTTGACTCAGGGAAACTGCAGCCTCAATTTCCCAACTTTTTATATTATTCTCATCACATAGGCAATGGCCTGCATGCCAACATGCACTCCTCCAGGTCAGAAGTGTTCCCTTAGGTCAGGAGTAAACACAGTAAAACAGACCCCACATGCCATGTGCGTGCATGCTATTCCTTCAGTCCTGTCTGACATCCAAACTCTTTGTGACCCAATGGATTATAGCCCACCAGGCTCCTTTGTCCATGAGGATTCTCCAGGCAAGAACACTGGAGTGTACTGTCATGCCCTCCCGCAGGGGATCCTTGCAACCCAGGGATCGAACCCAAGTCTCAGGCATCTCCTGTATTGGCATGTGGGTTCTTTACCACTAGCACCACCTGGGAAACCCTAACTCTACAGTTTCTTTTTTTTTTTTTTTTTTACTTTATTTTGCTTTACAATACTGTATTGGCTTTGCTGTACATTGACATGAATCCGCCATGGGTGCACATGAGTTCCCAATCCTGAGCCCCCCTCCCACCTCCCACCCCATATCATCTCTCTGGATCTTCCCTGTACACCAGCCCCAAGCATCCTGTATCCTGCATTGAACATAGACTGGCGATTCATTTCTTACATGATAATATACATGTTTCAATGCCACTCTCCCAAATCATCCCACCTCTCCCTCTCCCACAGAGTCCAAAAGTCCGTTCTATACATCTGTGTCTCTTTTGCTGTCTCGCATACAGGGTTATTGTTACCATCTTTCTAAATTCCATATATATGTGTTAGTATACTGTATTGGTGTTTTTCTATCTGGATTACTTCACTCTGTATAANCTACTATTCAATATAGTTCTGGAAGTTTTGGCCACAGCAATCAGGGCAGAAAAAGAAATCAAAGGAATCCAAATTGGAAAAGAAGAAGTAAAACTCTCACTGCTTGCAGATGACATGATCCTCTACGTAGAAAATCCTAAAGACTCCACCAGAAAACTACTAGAGCTAATCAATGAATATAGTAAAGTCGCAGGATACAAAATCAACTGAAAGTTTTGAACTCTCAGTGCCTCCTGATGAAAGTGAAAGAGGAGAGTGAAAAAGTTGGCTTAAAACTCAACATTCAGAAAACTAAGATTAGAGCATCTGATCCCATCACTTCATGGCAAATAGATGGGGAAACAGTGGGAACAGTGAGAGACTTTATTTTCTTGGGCTCCAAAATCACTGCAGATGCTGACTGCAACCATGAAATTAAAGGACACTTGCCCCTTGGAAGAAAATTATGACAAACATAGATAGCATATTAAAAGGCAGAGACATTACTTTGCCAACAAAGGTCCATCTAGTCAAAGCTATGGTTTTTCCAGTAGTCAGGTATGGATGTGAAAGTTGGACTATAAAGAAAGCTGAGAGCTGAAGAATTGATGCTTTTGAATTGTGGTGTTGGAGAAGACTTCTGAGAGTCCCTTGGACGGAAAGAAGATCCATCTAGTCCATCCTAAAGGAAATCCGTCCTGAATATTCATTGAAAGGACTGATGCTGAAGCTGAAACTCCAGTACTTTGGCCACCTGATGGGAAGAACTGACTTATGGAAAAGACCCTGATACCAGGAAAGATTGAAGGTGGGAGAAGGGGATGACAGAAGATGAGATGGTTGGATGGCATCACCACCTCAACGGGCATGAGTTTGAGTAAGCTCTGGGAGTTGGTGATGGACAGGAAAGCCTGGCATGCTGCAGTCCTTGGGGTCACAAAAAATTGGACACGACTGAGCGACTAGAACTGAATGGAACTGAGCTGTGCCTCCCATTCCCCATACCTCTCTGCTCCCAGCCCTTCCCTGACAGATCTCTGTGGAGAAGATAGGGCCTGGACAGAGAATCCAGTAGCTATTGATTTAATCATTTATGTCTGAAAAATGAAGCCTCCATAAAAACCCAAAAGACAAGTTTTAGAGAGTTTCCAGGTTGGTGAACACATGGAGATTTGGGGAGAGTGCCTCTCAGCCCCTTTTCTCCATACCTTGCCTTATGCATCTCTTCTATCTGGCTGCTCTTCAGTCACATCCTTTTATAATAAACTGGTGAGAAAGTAAGTAAAATGTTTCTCTGAGTTCTTCTGTGAGCCTCTTTAGTACATTAATCAAACCCAAAGGGGGCTCATTTGGAACCTTTGACCTATAGCCAGACAGAAGTACAGATGACAACCTGAACTCGGATTGGAGCCTGAAGTAAGAGAAGGGTGGAGCAGTCTCAAAGGGCTGAGCTCTTAAGGGTCAGAACTGAGCTGAACTGGAAGGCATCGGCTTCCCAGGTGGCGCTAGTGGTAATGCATCCACTTGCCAATGCAGGAGACGTGGGTCCAATTCCTAAGTGGGGAAGATCCCATGCAGAAGGGCATGGCAACCCACTCCAGTATTCTTGCCTGGAGAATCCCGTGGACAGAGGAGCCTGGTGGGCTACAGTTCATGGGGTCACAAAGAGTCACGACTGAGTGACTTAGCACACACATGCACATAGGACATCTAGGTGGTGTTGGAGAATTGCTCAGTGATGTGGGAATAACCCATACGTGGAAAATGTACCACCCCTGGAGAGTCACATTTGAAAGTCAATGCCAATCCCCTGTCCAAAGGAGTCATTGAGACTGAGTGTGAATTAAGTCAATAACTTCTTTAAAAAAAGAAAAAGTTATTTCTCGGCTGTGCTGGTTCTTCGTTGCTGTATGTTCTTTTCTCTAGCTCCAAGGATTGGGGTGTACTCTCTAGTGTGATGCATGGGCTTCATATTGCACTGTCTTCTCTTGTTGCAGAGTATGGGCTCTTGAATGCACAGGCTTCAGTAGTTGCAAAAGGGAACTTGGTAGCTGCAGCGTGGGCTCTACAGTGCTGGCTCCGTAGTTGTGGAACACAGGCTTAGTTACTCCATCACAGGTAGGATCTTCCCAGGCAAGGGATCGAACCTTCGTCTCCTGCATTGGCAGGCAGATTTTTTTTATCACTGAGCCACCAGAGAAACCCCTAGATCAGTAAGTTCTTTAATTTGGGGGTGGGGGGTATCATCTTGAATGAATGGAAGTTTTAAGGGAGAAGAGTGAGAGAAGAAAGAGCAAATAACGTGAAGTTCTGGAAGACTTGGAGTAGAGTGGGAAGGCAGGCCTGGGAGAATCAACATAGAAAGGATTTGGGCAGTCAGAAGGACCACTGCATGGGATGCAGAAAGATGAAGAAGGGGTGACATCAGACAAAAGATTTCGGAATGGGAATCAAGGGGCCAGAAGTTACCCTCCTTTACAATCTAAGACCAGTCTTCTATCCTCTTTAAGGCTTCCTTCAAAATGTGTGACTAGTTCTCCCAAATGATCATATTATGGTTAGGGTTAAGAAGCAACAGAGCAAAGGTAAAGGTTGCCAAGGTATTCTCCCTTAAACTGGCTACGACAGGGCCCCTTAACTAGAATATAACCATTCACAGATCTGGCCTTGAGAATGTTTATCATTCATCTTATTAGGTACCTATAACCCGGACAGGGAAGCCTGGTGTGCAGCAGTCCATGGGGTCACAAAGAGTCAGATGCAACTGAGCAACTGAATAACAACAACAATAACCTGGGCAGCTGTATCTGTCTCCTTTTCTTTCTAAATTTATACTGGCACACAGACCCCAGGTTATTAAAATTATTCAACAGCATTCATTAAAAAGTTAACGAAAACACAAACACTGGTTGAATAACACACAGGACCTCCTAGTTTACCCTTTAAAAAAACCTTAGACCCAGAAAAATGATGGAATTTATCCAAGGTAACCAACTGCCACATGCGCTCAAATAAAGGGCAGTTTTTCCCCCATTGATCTTTCAGATAGAGTTACAGTACTTTCTAGTTCTTTAAAACTTTCTCTTGTTATAGTATTGTCCATGAAAGCATTAATAATCTATGAAAGAAACTGGAAACTTTTATTAGAGCCAACCTCAGGATTCTAACCCAGGAGAGACAGTCTTTCAGAAAGCCCTGAGGACTGTCGTGAAGAGGTAAGGGGATCAGGGGAGAGACCAGCGTGTATGTGATTTTGGTGAAGGACTGCATGCCATCACGCACGCATCTTGGTAGAAGGTGACTGCTATTCTCGAGGACCAGACATCTTAGTCACTGGTTTCAGTGCTTTTCTAAGTTGGGAAGATGCAGGAAACTGGATCCCTAAGATTCTCTCCTGAAAAGGTTTAACTGTCTGAGGGCCATTCTGCCAGTTTTCCCAGAGCACAAAGTGCTTCATCCTGATCTTCACTTTGAATTCCTTTCAGAGTATACTGTAGGTCAGCGACTGCAGTGGCTAGCAACTTGGTTCTTACAGAACTGGCTGGTGGGCAACACTCTATTTTACAGTCCTTTCCCTTTTGCCCTTATTTTCAACCAAGGTTTGGGAGGCATTTTGTGACCAGCTGTCCCACGGCCATAGGGATGCTCATTCCAAGGCCAAGCCAAGACTTCCTTGATAAGACACTCCATGTACTGTTACTGGATGAGGCCCACTTAACAGTAGCCAATAGCCTCTGGACCACCTGCCTTACTAGTCTATAATGGTCCAAGAAATGGTTCCTCCTTGTTGCTTCTTCCCGTGTCTATTACAATCATTGATCTTACAGAACTGTTTACTTGGTCAATTGTTTCAAGTTCCCTAGTCATCACTATTTTTATCAGAGACTCAGTCACACACTGGTAATGCAAGAAACAATAATCTTGTAAAATAGGCAGAATACAAGTAATATCGCTAGTAACTTTAATAAGGTTTTAAGTAAGTAGTGTTATCTTCTAAGGAGTTACATGTCTGCTGTCAAAAGAAGAGAAATTGAGCTTTATAGTCGAGTAGGTTTTTCTGCCACTGGCGTGGTCTGGTTAATGCATAATGCAGATGTGCAATGCATACTAGAGGGGAGAGAGGAGGCCCAAATGGGCAGAGAAAGTATTATGTATAAATTTTCCTTGACTTTCTTTAAAATATAATTTTTTTTCATCAGTATATCCTCTCAATTAATTAATTTTAATCACAAGTTACTATTTCAGGAAGACATTTCAGCCAGAAACAAGCAATATAAAATGCTAGTTTTCAGTGTTGATAGGTGTTTCTTGGAAGAATCCATTTTTAAAATATTAACCAAATAAATAAGCAACTCAGACTGAGTAATTTTCTTAGTGTGACCTAATCTCACATTTTGGCCACCTCATGCGAAGAGTTGGACTCATTGGAAAAGACTCTGATGGTGGGAGGGATTGGGGGCAGGAGGAGAAGGGGACGATAGAGGATGAGATGGCTGGAAAGCATCATGGACTCGATGGACGTGAGACTGAGTGAACTCCGAGAGATGGTGATGAACAGGGAGGCCTGGCGTGCTGCGATTCATGGGGTCGCAGAGAGTCGGACACGACTGAATGACTGAACGGAACTGAACTGAATCTCACATTTGCAAATTTTAGGTGTTACTGACAACAAGAATTTCAGAAGATCACTTAAAAGAGAAATAACAGATAAATGGGTAGTTGGGCTTGAGATTAAAATGTCCAATGATAGCCTCATAAATGAATTTTAAAAACTTTAAGCTGAAGTGAATATGGTCTGGTCTGGAAATCTGTCTTAAGTGATAAAGAAGATACTGATGAGAAAATTTAAATAAAAATTAATGACACAAAAACTGATTTGATAGAAAGCAGTATTTGTACATTAATATCTATCTGTGTGACTTAAACATGCAAATGTAACAAAATTTATAAATAAATGGGATAGTCTAATGTCTAATAATATTTCATGCATCTAAAAGTTTATATATTTAAGTTGCCAAAAATCTTTTTATTGCACATATGTTTTCATTTGGAAAATGGAAATTAGCTGATGTTCAGGGTTACTCTGTATTTGGTCTAAAGAGGGTGCTGAACTTCACCCTTCACACATTTCTCTTCTCCCTAAGAATGATTTCAAAACACTCTGATAGCATTGGTATTAGGCAAATATCCCGTGGTGAAAAAACTGAGATGAACAAATTGAGACAGAGTCTGTTTACTCAACACTGAGGATGAAAAACACTCAAGCCTTCTGACTCCTGGACCCTAAGGGTCACCTGGAGACGTGCCAAGATGGTTTACCTGCAGTTCTGGTGGAATCCCCGGGTAGCCCTTCTCTCCTTTGGGGCCATGCTGCCCACGCTCCCCTCGCGGTCCCAGGTCACCTTTGTCTCCTTTCTCACCTTTGGCCCCTTCATGGCCAGTGGCTCCATTATTGCCATTGTTCCCATGGTTTCCTTAAACAATCAGACATCATCACATGAGAAAGCCTAGTCACTCATACTCACTGTCTAATTCTATAGAAACATAGTTCCTTTCTTCAAAAATATAGATTCAGTGGCATAAGGGGACCATTTGAAACAAGCCTAAACACAGCCATGAGGTCATCATGGAATAGGATCTCTCTTAAATGGAACAATGAAAACAGACTTAGATACTCTTAAGTCTCCAGATTCTAAAGTCTATTTTTCCTATAAAGCAAGACTTGGAAGAATAGTTGCATAGAAGACTGATTATCAAAGAATCCTTTATAATAGCAAAGATTAGAAACTACCTAAATGTCCATCAATACTGAAAGGGTAAATTTTTTAAACGGTGGGGAATTCCCTGGTGGTCTAGTGCTTAAAACTCTGTGTTTTCACTGCAGGGGGCATGAGTTCTATTTCTGGTCAGGGAACTATAATCCTGCAAGCTGCATGGCACATCCAAAATAATAATAATAAAGGATTTGTAAACAGAATTGTTTTAAAATGGTATATATATATCACAGTAAATAATGTTATATAGTCACAAAAAAATAATGATGAAGAAAAATATTTAATAGAATATGTTTTAGATAAAAGAGGCTACAAATCAACAGGGTTTGCATGATACTACATGTAGGTATGTATATTACATATATATGTGTATATATATATATATATACATGCTTTATCCAAAGGGGAAAAAGACTATAACAAATTACATAAAAATATTTTACAGTGGTTCATTTTGCCTGGGAAATCTCATGGACAGAGGAGCCTGGCGGGCTACAGTCCATGGGGTCACAAAGAGTCGGATGCAACTTAGCGACTAAACATAGCAATCTTTTTTCTAAGTGGATGGAACACAAGTGATTTTTGTATCATCTTATATAACTTTCTGCATTTTAAAAAATTTCTACAATAATATGCACCACTTTTATAACTGAAGAAAAAGTAAAATCATTGATAAAAATTATAACAATAATCTTGAAAGCAAGATTTGGATAATGATTTCAACTCTTTACTCAGTGGGAATTTCTACACCTCTTCCTTTATTTTTACACTTGTTGAATTCCAGGCCCTTCTGCCATTTATTTTGTGTGCCACCTTTGGTCAGGTTTCATAACAAACTTGCAATTCTTCCATACTGATGAACATTGACTGTATTTGCAGGTTAATGTGCTGATGACAAAACTGTTTCTGATGGGAAACATGTAGTCAAAGCCTCTGGCCTCAGAAGAGTGTAGACCTAAGAAGATTTTAGGAGGGTCTGAATGTTCCCTACCCCTAACCACTGCACCTGCTGCCTGCTGCCCGTGATGGTCAGTGACATAGGTTTCAAGCTACTAATCACATAGTCTAACAGAGCAGTTGCTGGTTCTACATTTGGTTTTGTTTGAGAAGCCTCTCAAAGGTATTAAGAAAAAATTAAGTCTCGTTTGTAACTACTAACATCAACGGGAGTAAGAGAAGAGTAAGAGGACTTTTGCCAAAACTTGAGAAAAAGTTGTACTCCCAGGAACTGACCTGGAGACAACAGAGTCAGATAGGCCCTCATATTTGGAGGTTATGGACAGAGGGGACCTGGCTGCCTTCTCCTTGCCTGATCCAGGAGGCTAGCAAGTTCCCCAAATGACCCATCGCTGGGGCCCCACTCAGTAGAGTAGAGATGGCTGAGCGGTGGCTCTAGAGGGACCCAGTGGAGCTCGACAGCCCACCCCATGCCGCCATATGGTGCTGGAGCTCAAAAATGTTCCCATGAGTCCAAGAGAAGTACAAGGGTCAACTGAGAGACAGCTGAGCGTGGAGCGCCTAGAGGCTAGAGAAAGACAAACTCAGCTAGACCTAGAATCAAACAGAAGGATGTGTCATTCAGTGAAAAGGACTGTGAAGATGACTGTAACTCAGACCAGCAATCTCTCCTCCCCACTCTCACTTCCCAAATCCCCAGAAGGCTAGATCTAGAGTGCCCTATGGAGCACACAGTGGTAAAAACACTGAAACAAAAGTATGAACCTGTTAAGCTCCAGTGATTCCACACTCCACGCTGGTGAAGGGCCTCCTGGCGTGTAGGCTGAGGTCCCAGTATGCCTAATGCCTGTGGGATTCTGCGAGAGGTATGGATAATAAATACTCTATCTTATATATTTCTTCCTCATGAACTCAGTAAGCTCAGTTGCCTACACCACTCTCTTTTGGGTTTTCCATGCGCGAGCTCTGGATCATACGCAAGCGATCCCAGATACTGAGGTTCACCCCTGGCTCCTGATTTGGTATGGTCTGCAAGCAGGCTGGAAAGAATGCATCTTTCTCATCCTTACCTGGAATGCCGGGGGGACCAGGAGGTCCAGGGGGGCCCTGGTAGCCTCGGAAGCTGTAGTCTCCATGGCAACACTTGCTGCAGTCTGGGGGCAGTCCTCCGGTTTGTGGAGACTAAAGAAAAAAAAAAAAAGACACAAAGAGAAACTTCAAAGAACGGTACATGTGTGTAATTAGAACTTTTGAATTTCTTCTGGCTTTGGTCCCTAGGTAAGTTTAATTCCAAACAACCCACAACAACATCAGAAAAGAAGGCATGGGGTGAGAATGTCAATGGCAGAGGAGTCAGGGAATAGCTCAGGTGAGGTGATGATCAGAAGGCAAAGGAAATAATAGAGTGGGAAGAAGAATAGGCTCTTTGGAAAGTGGGAGTGGGAGTGGAGGATCGGGGCAGTGTTTCTAGAAAGTATGTTCTGGAAGCTATGGGAAAAGAGAAATCACCTTCAGAAGTAGACTTGGAAACATTCTTTTCTTTTCCAACTGTCTATAGTCTCAGACATAGCTAGACTGAGTAGATGACCCACAAATGATAAAATTACCAGCATCAAATACAGTAATTAAGACTATTGTATATTCATGATACTACTGCGTTAAAAGTTCTTAGAAATTCTAAATTGCAACTCTAGTTTTTCCAACAGTTGCAGCACACAAAAATTGCCTTAGAAAATTAAGATTCATAACTCAAAAAAGTTATTATTAATTATTTACAACTTGAAACAATTTCACTTTTTTAAACTTCTGCCTTTAACATGCAGGTCTGTTTTATATTCCACTTGAAAATTTAAGCAGTTTTTGCATTGTTTGAATCAGGATTGAATGTCCATTGAGTCAGTGATGCCATCCAACCATCTCATTCTCTGTCATCCTCTTCACTTCCTGCCTTCAATCTTTCCCAGCATCAGGGTCTTTTCCATGAGTCAGTTATTCACATCAGGTGGCCAAAGTATTGGAGCTTCAGCATCAGTTCTTCCAATGAATATTCAGGGTTGACTTCCTTTAGGATTGACTGGTTGGATCTCCTTGCAGTCCAAGGGACTCTCAACAGTCTTCTCCAACACCACAGTTCAAAAGCATCAATTCTTTGCTGCTCAGCTTTCTTTATGGTCCACAGCTCACATTCATACATGACTGCTGGAAAAATCACAGCTTTGACTAGATGAACCTTTGTTGGCAAAGTAATGTCTCTGCTCTTTAATATGCTATCTAGGTTTGTCATAGCTTTTCTTCCAAGGAGCAAGCATCTTTTAATTTCATGGCTGCAGTCACCATCTGCAGTGATTCTGGAACCCAAAACAATAGAGTCTGTCACTGTTTCCATTGTTTTCCCATTTCTATTTGCCTTGAAGTGATGGGACCGGATGCCATGATCTTAGTTTTCTGAATGTTGAGTTTTAAGCCAGCTTTTTCACTCCACTCTTTCACTTTCATCAAGAGACTCTTTAGTTCTTCTTCACTTTCTGCCATAAGGGTGGTGTCATCTGCATATCTGAGGTTATTGATATTTCTCCCAGCAATCTTGATTCTAGCTTGTGCTTCCTCCAGCCTGGCATTTCATATGATGTACTCTGCATATAAGTTAAATAAACAGAGTGACAATATACAGCCTTGACATACTCCTTTCCTGATTTGGAACCAGTCTGTTCCATGTCCAGTTCTAACTGTTTCTTCACAACCTGCATACAGATTTCTCAGGAAGCAGGTCAGGTGGTCTGGTATTCCCATCTCTTGAAGAATTTTTCACAGTTTCTTGTGATCAACACAGTCAAAGGCTTTGGTGTAGTCAATGAAACAGAAGTAGATGTTTTTCTGGAACTCTCTTGCTTTTTCTATGATCCAACAGATGTTGGCAATCTGATCTCCGGTTCCTCTGCCTTTTCTAAATCCAGCTTGAACATCTGAAAGTTCTTGGTTCATGTACTGTTGAAGCCTTGCTTAAAGAATATTAAATGTATTCAAATATGACTCTGAGTTCAACTGTTACTTATTCAGTGATAAATGTCTAAAATTTAGGCTTACTGTCAAGGAGGTAGAGATTTGGTAGAAGTTGGAATGGCAGAAGAGTTAGAGTCATTCGTAAAACTTTGAGTCTTCTAAATGGACAACTTTTAATTACAGATAGCATACAAAAAACTTGTGGAAACTTTCCTTGACACCAATTAAAAATCAAAGGTTTTTTTTGAAAATAGCACATTGTTGCTAAGGGATTCATTTTTTAAAAGAAAGGGATGGGATGAGAGAGGAAGGAAGGAAGAGAGAGAAATGAAGAAAAAGAGGGAGAAATAAGTCATTTAAAATTCAAGTTTTCTCTGTCATTAAAAATCCAAGCAGAACAATGGATCAGTGCTTCACACTGTTGCACCTCTAGACACTTATAGCACAGCAAATTCTACTCAATACTCTGTAATAGCCTATATGGGGAAAGAATCTAAAAAAGAATGGATAGAACATCCCTTGTGGTCCAGTGGTTAAGAATCTGCCTGCTAATGCGAGAGACCAGTTTGATCTCTTGTCAGGGAAGATTCCATGTGCTGTGGGGCAACTAAGCCTGTGTGCCACAACCACTGAGCCCACGTGCCATAGAGCTGATGCTCTGCAACAAGAGAAACCACCACAATGAGAAGCTCAAACACCACAACTAGAAAGCAGTCCCCGCTCACAGCAACTAGCTAAAGCCCATGCATGGCAATGAAGACCCAGCGGAGCCAAAAATAAAATAAATAAATTTTTAAGAAAGAGTGTACATGTGCTAAATTGCTTCAGCTACGGCCTACTCTTTGCAACCCTATGAGCCTTCCAGGCTCCTCTGTCCATTGGATTGTCCAGGCAAGAATACTGGAGTGGGTTGCCATTTCGTCTTCCAGAGGACCATCCCAACCCAGGGATTGAACCAGAGTCTCCTATGTCTTTTGTACTAGTAGGCAGGTTCTTTACCATTATCACCACCTGGAAAGCCCCATGTATATATGTATGTATCACTGATTTACTTTGCTGTACACCTGAAACTAATACAACATTGCAAATCAACTATACTCCGATAAAAATTATTTTAAAAAACTAAATTTGCATAAACAAAACATAAAACAAGCTAGAATTTTTCCCTGACTCTTATTTCTTTTTTATGTAAACAGGTTCTCATCTAGTTATAATATTAAGAAACAAACGCTTCATCTGTAGTCCAGCAAAAGCTGCAACAGCTGAGAGCCCAAACTCAAGGTTTCAGGAGCTAGGATTTGAATCAATCTCCTTGTTTAATCTTCAGTCCCTCAGACCCAACCCTGGACAGGTATGGGAGACTATGAAAACTTTCTACAAAACTGGTGGAGGAAAAGAAAATTAGTCAAAGCAATTGGCTGGAAACAAGGGATTTCAGACACTTGGAAAGTCAGACACCGCAGCACTGCCCCACCTTCTAATCCAAAGATGAAATCTGAGGAGTAAGTATTCTGTAATTTCCTGGTATGATTTTGCTAATACGAAATACAGATTTTTAAGCTCCAAGAAATTCTAAGCTCTGCCAATAATGAATTTAAGGGAAGGAGACGGGTGGGGATGAGGGAAAATCCTGAAGTGGAACCATTTATTTAAAAATAGAATTGAAAAACTGAGATGACCAAGAATGTCAGAAAGAGAACTGGACTGGAACCAGAACTCCCATTACAGGTCTGTGTGACTTTCATGAAGTCATTTTCTCCCAGACATCATTTTTCTTGTCCACTAAATTAGACGACAGGGTAAAAATGGTCATGAAATTTCCTTCCAGCTCTATAACACAAACAATGATACTGAAATCTTTCCCTAAGCCTCAGATGGTGACTTCGAAAGCTTTTGTTTTGAAGTCTAATGTCTGGGCACAGGAAATTAGCAAGAGATGAGGTGCACACCCAAGCACTTTGAGAACACAGTTGTTTAGTCGTTAAGTTGCGTCTGACTCTTTTACGGTTCCATGGACTGTAGCCCGCCAGGCTCCTCTGTCTGTGGGATTTCCCAAGCAAGAATACTGGTGTGGGTTGCCATTTCTCAAGGGGATCTTCCCGACCCAGGGACTGAATCCGTGTCTCCTGCATCTCCTGCATTGCTAGGCAGATTCTCTACCACTGAGCCATCAGGGAAGTTGAGAGCACAGAGCTGCCACCAAAACAGGGAGAGATTTCTGGTCACTATGTGGGCCCCATCCTAAGAGCCCTCTTGCAACATTTCACAACATGGTCCTCCCTCTGGCCTGGTCTTTCAAATATCAATCAAATGCAACAATGTCTGTGACCCTTAAAACAAGTTGGACAAGATGTGTTAGTTGAGAAGTTTTCTCCCAGGTAAGGGAGATTCACATACTAGGTAGTTCTGAAGGTCACCTTGCTATCGACTCTTTTCCCAAAATTAGGTGGAATTTGAGCACGAAGTTCATGCAAACGTGTGGTATGGGAGGAAGAAGGTCCCTAAGACAAGTTCCATCTATTCTGTAGATGTAGGCCTAGGGGCAGCTACCGAGAATGAAGCTCTACTATAGGAAATGACTTCAGAAAAAAGGGTCTATGGCTCCTTCTGTGGAAAGGGAAAAGCGAAGAGAAAGAAAGTGAAGAGAAGTGGAGGAGGGAGAGACAGGCGCCCAGGAAGAGCAGGGAAGGTTGATAAAGATGGAAATGCTGAAGAGCTGCAGAGAAGAAAATGCCAGGAAAAGGGAGTGCAGGTCTCCCTGGGAGAGTGGTCCCCCACCTCTACTCATCTTTGCACAAACTCTACGGCCAGAGTCTTCCTTTTAGAACACATCCTTGACTTCACTGCCCTGCTATGCACAAACAAAACTTCTGCTTGCAAAATAAGGTCTAAGGTTTTTAACCGGTCAACAGAATCCATCAAATGGCACTAAAATCATGGGTGTCTTCCTCCCACAGCCCAGGCATGCCACCGACACCCACTCCTCCAGGCTCTCTCAAGGCTCTTCCGGTCACACAAATTTATCTTTTCTGTGAATAGCCATCCTTTTTGTCTCATCCTTTGAGATCCAACTCAACAGCCACTGCCATTCTGACCCTTTCCTCCCAACAGTCTTTTGTGTGTGAACTTTATCACATGGTATTGAATTATCTGTTAATTTATCCCCACGAGAGCCTTTCAGAACTGTTCAGCAATAGAAGCTTGAGTGTATCTATCCCCATCCTAAAATGTGGCTTATAGGAGAAGCACAGGGAAAAGATTGGTGAAGGAAAAAAAAGAAAAAAAGATTGGTAAAGGAGTAAATGAGGATTAAGAAAAGAGGCGGGAAGTGGGGGGGAATGAGGAAAGAAGGAAGCACACAGAAAAATCCTAAGTTCAACACGGGGCTCCATATCCATGAGCAGAGAATTGTACTAAAACTTCTAGAATATCAGTGGCTAAATCTCCACAGTAACTCCTGTTGGGGGCTGATTTGCAAATACTGCAGGAATCCAAGGGAGTTTAAAAGCATGCCCCTTCAAAAGAAAAAAAATAAAAAGGAAACCCCAAAGTGGCTTCTTACCCACCTCATCTGATTTTAATATGCTAGATGCCTAGGGCCACTAGCAAGCAGCATGGAACAGAAACGTAATTTGCATTTCAGTGGCCTGCTGGGTGCCAAGAAATAATGACCCATGACGGCCCACATCTGCCTTCCGCTGCCTCTGGGGGCTCACACCGCCATGGCCAAGAAGGATCCAGCAGAGAGCCCATTCACTGAAGTGGAAAGTCCAAATCAAGGCTCAGACAAAAATATCTTCACCACTGATAAACACAAATCAGTATTAATCAGCCAAAAGACTGTCAGATGAAAGGACAATCTCTAAAAGTGGCTTTCAAAAAGCAGGACTGGGGACTTCCCTGGTGGTCCCCAGGGAAGTTAGGGCTTCTCACTTCCACTGCAGGGGACATGGATTCGTCCCTGGTTGGGAAACTAAGATCTCACTTGCCACACAGCATGGCCAAAAATAAATAAATAAATAAACAAACAGGATTGTGTATAGAGTTTATCTTTTCTCCCGCAGCTTCACAAATTCAACCAGGCCCCACAGAACGGTTTGAACAACTGTATCTGTGGTCAAGTTAGAAGTCCAGGTTTGTCTCAGATCCACAGCTTCTGCCTGTGATCTCGGTGTGATCATTCTGCCGGCCTCAACCCACAGGTTCAGTTTGTGGTTGGAAAGGTTGAGATTTCAACTGCATGGACGTTTTCAGGGCCTATCCATTGCATGTGTGTGTGCATGCTCAATTGCTTTGCACACTCAGTCACTTCAGTCATGTCCCACTATGTGACCCCCTGGACTGTAGCCCACCAGACTCCTCTGTTCATGGGATTATCTTGGCCAGAAAACTGGAGTGGGTTGCCATTCCCTTCTCCAGGGGATCTTCCCAACCTAGGAATCGAACTGGGGTCTCACACACTTCAGGCAGGTTCTTTATCAGCTGAGCTACCAGAAACAATTAAGTCTTATAGTAAAATTTACCTGTTCAAAAGTCATATAATTCAGAGTAACTCTCCTTGCCCCCTCATCTGATTTCATCATGCCGATTCCTGGAAGGCAAATCAAAATCTGCTTCTTCGTTATGTTGTACACCTGAGACTAATATCATGTTATATATACCTCAATTAAATTTTTTAAATTAAAAATATTAGACATTTAAAAACCTGTTTCTTCCTGTTCTTAATGTTTTCAGTAAAACTGAGTTTCATCAATTTGCTATTCACTACACTAAAACATTAACTCACTCCCACACCACCCTGAAAGAGTTAAAGATGCCTCCTTAGATGCTGAGCTTATACTCAGCATTTTACACAAATCCTCTGATTATTAGGCACTCGGTCATACAATAGCATAAGGTCTGCATTTTAAATACAGATATATGTTTTTGTTTTAACTCTTTGGTCCTTTTCAAAACAAATTGAAAGTAGAGACTTAGTAACCTAGAGTGCTATTCAATCAAATAATCAAGCCTGGCATGAAATGTCACAGTAAACTCGCAAATCAAATGAAAAACTCAAAAGGCAGCTTCTCTCTGCCAGGAAGAATTAAGAAAATCCAATTTATGATCTGTAAATGACTATCTCCAGCAACCCGTCTATCGGCAAAGGTCAGCTCTCCTCCTCCTTTCCACACCAACAGAGCAAGAAACAAAATCACAGCAGCGCGGGGCTGATGCTCCACTCCCCCTTCTGATGGGGCGTCTGTGGCTTCTCTTTATCTCAGTATATCAGTGCCACCTCTGTCTAACGCACACTGCCAGCGCCCCTAGCATCCCACAGCAAGCCAGAGAGAGAGACCCTCGAGCAGTTCAGCTAGCTTCTGGAAAGCATTGCTCCCGGGATTCACAGCTGAAAAAAAAAAAAAAGAGCAAAGACAACAAAACTCAGGAAGCTTTGACAGTAACCCTTAAAAGAGAATTCCGAGTACCTGGCCCCAGAATGGGGTGATCTGGGCTAGGTCATCTACCTCGGGGGGCGGTAGCTCATGCGGCCTCAGGGGTTTTAGGTCTGTAGAAGTGTCATTATCCACAGCCCCGGTTCTAGGATGGCTCCGCTCTCTCACTTTCTCCCTTCTGGAGCCGCTACGGCCAGTCTGCTGATGGCTTTGCACTATTCGCGCCACCACTTTATTAGCTCTTCCGCTCACCTCCATGTATTCATCTTGACACAGGCAAAAAGGGAGGAAAAGCAAAGCCAGAAGGTGCCAATAGACGAGCTGCCTCCCGAGCATGGTTCTCAAGAGAGCCACAGAGCCTCCCGGGGAAGACGGCTGGGGCTCTGGGCGCCGTGGTCTCCTCGGGCAAGCGCCGGGGGCTGGAGATCAGAGCTGCCTCTGGCCGGGCGGTTTTTATAGTTCAGCGTGTAATAAATAAGGCAGCAGGCAAGCCAGAGGGAGAGCGGTCCTCCTCCGCGGGCAGAAGGGGCCCCATTCATCACTTTCCCACAGCACAGGCAAAACGATTTGTGTGCACAGCTCCCAGTTGGTGGGGTTCATAAATGTCACACCTTGGCACGTTTTTTTGTGAAAGTGTGAAGGGAACATACACAACCAGCTGGAAACAGGCAGCATGTGTCCGGCGGTTTGCTTTTGCGATTAGACATGGAAAGGCTGCGCTTTTGCGGTCTAAGATGCCTTTTGGAAAAAACTCCTCCCGGGCTTGCCAGGAAATTCGGGCTTAACTGCATCAGTTCCGTCTGAAATGGCAGTGGGAACGCGTTCAGGGCCATCGGGAGAGCTATGCGCTCTCATTATACAGTTCATATTTCCCCCACGTAAAGGAACTCATTTCCCGTTCTGGCTCCGACAGCAGAAGCCAGTTGGGTGACTCCAGAACACTGAGCTGGATTCAGGTTCAGAGTCTCTAGGTTTAGCAAAAGCATCTCCCCATCCTAGGTTTCATTTCCTTTTCCCTAGAGTTTTCAAAAGCCAGAGTTAGATCAAAGTGGATGAAGTCGCTTCTGGCCAGATGAATATCCGACATCCTGCTTCATATTAAAAGAAAATTGTTTCTGGCTCCTCTTCCTTCCGACACATTCTTGATTAAAATGAAAGAAATGCAAAGATTCCAACCAAACACCCTCCTCCAAGTAGATCAGGCTGGAGGAGACTGTCATTGCCTTTAGGATGCTTGCCACATTTTAATGAATTCAGCCAAAGAGAAGGTGGACTTTCCTCTTTCTTTTTTTTTTTCTCTTGGCCTGCTGGATCTTCCTTGCTGTGAGCTGGTTTCTTGAGTTGTGGCACCAGCTTAGTTGCCCTGCATCGTGTGGGATCTTAGTTCCCCAACCAGCAATTGAACTCACGTCCTCTTCATTGTGGATTCTTAACCACTGGACCACCAGGGAAGTCTCGCTAAGCTCTTTGTGATAATAAAGAGAACTCATACAGTTTTGCTGTTAAAAACTGCCTCTATTTCCACATCATTTTATTTAATAGTGCTCATTCACTCACATAACACAAAGTCACTGTCCTCCCCCATGAGAAGAGACCCTGGGCCTTAAAGGCAGTGAGTGGCCAGTATGTGTGATGCCAAAAGGACAAGGGGAACACTGCAGAAGCCACAGCAGGGGAAGCCAGGCCTGAGGATGAGGTAAACAGCCCCTGGAAAGAGGGGGGAAGCTGCTCACAGCTGTCCTCCTCACTCAGCGAAAGGGGCCTGGGAACCAAAAGCCATCTCTCGCTGCAGGACGCCTCATCCCTGCCTTTGCCAGAACAGCGGCTTCTAGAGCCCACACTTTGACATAGAAAGGATTCACTGTGGAGGATGGAGCGAGGGAGGGAGTCAGTTAAATAAAAGTTCTCTCGTTCACAAACACAGGAGTCTTGGGAGTGATGCTTCTTCCAACCAGGCCGCTCCCCCCTCAGTCAGTTCAGTCACTCAGTCATGTCCGACTGTTTGTGACCCCATGGACTGCAGCATGCCAGGCTTCCCTGTCCATCACCAATTCCTGGAGCTTGCTCAAACTCATGTCCATCTAGTAGGTGATGCCATTCAACCATCTCACCCTCTGTCATCGCCTTCTCCTCCTGCCTTCAGTCTTTCCCAGCATCAGGGTCTTTTCCAGTGAATCAGTTCTTCACATCAGTTGGCCAAAGTATTGGAGCTTCAGCTTCAGCATCAGTGCTTCCAATGAATATTCAGGACTGATTTGCTTCAGGATTGACTGGTATGATCTCCTTGCAGTCCAAGGGACTCTCACGAGTCTTTCCCAACACCACAGTTCAAAAGCATCAATTCTTCAGTGCTCAGCTTTCTTTAGAGTCCAACTCTCACATCCATACCTGACTACTGGAAAAACCATAGCTTTGACTAGACGGACCTTTGTCAGAAAGATAATGTCTCTGCTTTTTAATATGCTGTCTAGGTTTGTCATAGCTTTTCTTCCAAGGAGCAAGTATCTTTTAATTTCATGGCTGCTGTCACCGTCTGCAGTGATTTTAGAGCCCAAGAAAATAAAGTCTGTCACTGTTTCCATTGTTCCCCCATCTGTTTGCCATGAAGTGATGGGACCAGATGCTTGGATGTTGAGTTTTAAGCCAACTTTTTCACTCTCCTCTTTCACTTGCATCAAGAGGCTCTACCCTAGTGGAATGTAAGAAACTCGGCCATCCCCACTTCATAAGTCTTCCCTTAGATGTCCAGAATGTACCCCTGGAGGATTTTTTGAGTTCTTTGATGAACACTCTTGAGCAGATATCCCCAGGGAAGGCAGCACATCAAGCTATTATCTGGCATTAATTCTTAACAGAGTATTTTTGAACAGATCTGGAGCAAGAGGCTGGGGAAGGATGGCTCTTACGTCTTCTGGATGAGCAAGTGTATGGCAGATTGTTGTGGGAGAAAAGGCCTAGGGTCTCTCAATGGGGATGCTCCATCATCAAGGAAGCCTGGAAAACATTCTACAGGGAGACTGCAAGGCAAGACATGTCTCTGAAATCTAGGTCACCTCATTCACAAGTTTTCTAAGAGCTGTTTCTGGCAGCTCTGCTAATCTGGATAAGTAGCTTTAGGTCAACCTCTTCTGACTTTCAACTGCGTTGAGATTTTTCCATTGATGTTTTCCACTCTTTCATTTATTCTTGTGGTTCTTAACCCTGTCTGCATAATAAAATAAACCAGGGAGCTTCTAAATATATCATGCCTGGATCTCATCCCAGATATGTTGAGTCAGAATCTCTAGTGGGGCCTGGGCACTAAGAGCTTTTGAAAATTCCCTGAGATGATGCTGTGTAGTCAGGGTTAGGGGTCACTAGCCCATCCTGTCCTTGACGCAATAGGAATGTTGCTGTTGTTGTTTAGTGGCTAAGTCGTGTCCACCTCTTTTGTGACCCCATGAATTGTAGCCTGCCAGTCTCCTCTGTTCATGGGATTTTCCCAGACAAGAATACTGGAGTGGGCTGCCATTTCCCTCTCCAGAGGACCTTGACCCAGTGATCGAACCCACGTCTGCTGCATTGGTCAGCGGATTCTTTACGGCAGAGTAGGAATAAACGACAATAATATCTCTCCTTTGTTGATCGTTTACCATATGTCAACTGAGTACTTCTTTGCTTTAGCTCACTGACTTCTCTAAGTAAACCTATTGCTCCCATTTTATAGATGAGGAAATAGAGGTTCAGAGAAATAAAATGACTCGCCTGGTATTGCAGTTGGAAGGGGGCCATTAGGCTATGCCTCCATCTGTCCTCCTGCCTTCCTATAGCAAAACAAGAGAAAACCAGCAACAGGCAGACTGCAGAGAGAAGGCCAGCTCCATAGCTTCCAGGACAAGAATTTGGGTCTGAGAATTATGAGTTGAATTGTAGCACCCCAAAAGACATTGAGATCCTAACCCCAGTACCTGTGAGTATGATTTTGTTTGGTAATAATCTTTTTAGAAAATCAAGTTAAGATGAGGTAATTAGTGTGGAACCAGATATGACTCTGTTCTTATAAAAGGTGGGAAAACTAGACAAAGAAACAGATATGGACACAGGGAGAACACCATGTAAAGATGAAGGCAGAGATGGGGTGATGCATTTATAAATTAAGGAATGCCCAAGATTGCCAGCAAACCACCAGAAGCTAAAAGAAGGGCATGGAGGAGATTCTCCCACATCGTCCTCAGAAGGAACCACCCTACTGACATCTCCGTCTCAGACTTTCAGCCTCCAGAACTATGAGACAATAAATTCCTGTTTAAGCCACCCAATCTGTGGAACTTTATTATGGCAGTCCCAGAAAACCAATAAAGAAAGCATGTAAAGAAGTCTTTAAAAAAACCTCCAGACCTTATCATTTTATAGACATGGAGATGGCAGTCTAAAAGATTTAGCCAGTTGTTCAAGTTCATGGACAGAGAATAGCAAACCTGTCTCAGAGAAGAGTCCCCAGCCCCAGTATGTCTCCTCAGGCTCCTTCCCAGGAAATGCATTTTAAACCTTGGCTTATTATTAAACCTTATTTGGGTGCTCTGGCAACGTCCTTTGCTCAAAGATGTGAATCAGAGTCAGGTATAATTTCTTGTCTGTGGACTGAGGGTTGAGAACATCTACCTTCAGAAAACTCATGGAAGGTACCAGAGTCCCAGTTCTGCACAGTGATCTCTGGCTCTGAAAGCCCACAGTAAATGCCTGGGGACAGCTGGCTGCTGTCATGCCCTGGGACTGCCACTGCTTACTTGGTTGGCTCCTACAGTATAGTCAGGATGCTGGCACAGCTGAAACAGGAGGTACGGGGCAGGGCACGACCTTTAAAAGAATTACATCGCCATGCTGCTGCTGCTGCTAAGTCACTTCAGTCGTGTTCAGCTCTGTGTGATCCCATAGATGGCAGCCCACCAGGCTCCCCGATCCCTGGGATTCTCCAGGCAAGAACACTGGAGTGGGTTGCCATTTCCTTCTCCAATGCGTGAAAGTGAAGTCGCTCAGTCGTATCTGACTCTTCACAACCCCATGGACTGCAGCCTACAAGGCTCCTCCATCCATGGGATTTTCCAGGCAAGAGTACTGGAGTGGGGTGCCATTGATGTCACTAAAGGACATGATAAAGACTGGTTAGAACCGTGTCCAAGATGGTGGAAGATTAGATTTTCAGTATACCTTGAGCCTTATTATACGCTCATTGTAATGCATTGTTGTTCAGTCATCAAGCTGTGTCTGACTCTTTGTGACTCCATGGACTGCAGCACACCAGGCCTCTTTGTCCCTCACCATCTTCCAGAGTTTGTCCAAGTTCATGTCCATTGAATCAGTGATGCCATCCAACCATCTCATCTTCTGTCACCCTCTTCTCTTTCTGCCCTCAATCTTTCCCTCCATCAAGGTCTTTTCCAATGATCCAGCTCTTTGCATCAGGTGGCCAAAGTAGTCAAGCTTCAGCATTAGTCCTTCCAATGAGTATTCAGGACTTATTTCCTTTAGGATTGACTGGTTTGATCTCCTTGCTGTCCAAGGGACATTCAAGAGTCTTCTCCAGCACCATGTAAAACATTGAAAAAAGTGAAACTGAAAGTCGCTCAGTCATGTCTGACTCTGCACGAGTTTAACCCATGGACTGTAGCCTACCAGGCTCTGTTCATGAAATTCTCCAGGCCAGAGTACTGGAGACGATAGCCATTCCCTTCTCCAGGGAATCTTCCCAACCCAGGGACTGAACCCAGGTCTCTCGAATTGCAGTTGGATTCTTTACAGTATGAGCCACAAGGGAAGCCCATGTAGTATATTAGCATATGCTAAACGATATGCCTACAGGCACCACAACTAGTCCGAGACCAACTATAAAAGGTCAAAAAGTGGGCAGAGGCCCAGTTCCTGCAATTCCAATCCCTGCCTCTTCTCCCCAAATGATTGCAACAATCCTCCCATTCATTAGCCTGTGTAACTACCCAGTGCATAAAAACTAACCACATCATATTTCAGGGCTCTCTTGCCTTTTGCAATGGCCCATACTCTGTCTGTGGAGTATGTTTCTCTTTAAATAAATCCACTTCTTACTTATCACTTCGTCTCCAAATTCTTTAGAGATGAAGCAAGAATCTCAGATTCACAGGAAACACAGTTATCACCGTGAATGTAGAGGAGCAGACACTGCAAATACGTGTGAAAACAGCTCCACAGACCAACTCTGCAAACCAGAGGCAAATACTTGTTTAATGTCACAAAGAAGGCTGTTATGAGATGTGTAGGTATCCTGTGGCTTCCCCCAGGGTGCCCCACTGTGGCCTTGGCCAAAAGGAGATCAGCTCTGGTCTGGCAAGAGACAGTTGAGAATTGTATGGGATTGAACATGTCTTTATATCAGCGCCAACTGAAACGGTGGCTGAGGAAGTCATATGTTTGCATGAGTTCTAGAAAGGATCAGTTGGAGTGTGACCTGCCTCTCTCCTACCCCTTCCCACTGAAAAATTTCCCCTACACTCAGTTCAGTGAATTCTGAGGTTCTAAACTCAAGGCCTGATCCCTTTGATGGGAACCAATTAGAGGTTTGCATGCATGCTTGCATGCTCAGTTGCTTCAGCTGTGTCTGATTCTGTAACCCTATGGTTTGTAGCCAGCCAGACTTCTCTGTCCATTGGATTCTTCAGGCTAGAATACTAGAGTGGGTTGCCATGCCCTCCTCCAGGAGCCATTTTATGCCATTTGAATAAAAACAGGTTCATGCTTGGCACCAACATTAAGGCAAAGTCAGAGAAGGAATTGGTCAACTAGTCAGAATGTCATCATCTTGGTGGAATTACATAGTTTATGGTCTGACCCTCACTAGGCAAGTGAAGGAGACCCATTGCCAGTATCCCAGGAGAGGAGAGGTCTCTATGGCCAAAAGAAGGCTGTCAGAGACTGAGTTTAAAAATACGCATTCAAACATTTTCACTCATAATGAAAAGTATGACTCTCAGATGAAGTATACTTGTTGTACTCACTTGCTAGACAGCAAATGTTCTCTGTAGAAATCTACAAAAGAAGTCAAATTCTAATCAGAGAGATGTGTGATAAGCATGAAATTGTGTGTGTCTGTGGGTATGTGAAATGAAATTTGTTTGTTAACCTTAATGACTGGTATCATGAACCATTTTTGTCAGTAATTAGAGCCCAAGCAGAAAATCAGAAACCATACCAGATATTTCTATAGAGGAGAATTTAGTATTAGAAATGGGTTCAATGCAGAGACAGTAATCACAAGAAGTAACCATCTTTCTTATTACCCCTGGAGATTGCACCCGGACATTTGGACTGGATTAGAGCATTCATAGATGACCTTCTGAGTCTTTCTCTTTCAGGGGATAGTGGACACTAACAGAATGACCTCCCCTAAGAGAGCACAACCCCATTTTCTTCATTCAGAAACTGACGTTTCACTTCTACCAATGGAAGCCAAATGAACTTGATCCAGATGCTGAAGAAGCCTGAGGCAGAAGCAGCTGACATTCAGGAATTACATTTTCTAGCAGGGGCCAGGCCATACCATCCCCCTGGTCACTTGAGGCAAAGTATAGTCACATAATCAAGGTGAGACAAGGGTGGTTTCCTCAGAGATCTTGCTGGACTTAAAGCAAGATCCAGCAAATGGAATCAACGTATGCATATATACATATATATACATAGGCGTATATATGTGTGTGTGTGTTTATATGCATACATGTATCTATGTATTCCTGCTGTGTGTGTCTAGGTTGCTTCAGTCGTGTCCGAGTCTTTGCAACCCTATGGACTACAGCCTACCAGACTCCTCTGTCCATGGGATTTTCCAGGCAAGAATACTGGAGTGAGCTACCATGGCCTCCTCCAGAGGATCTTCCCAACCTAGGAATCAAACCTGTGTCTCCTGCAGCTCCTGCATTACAGGTGGATTCTTTACCACTGGGGAAACCCATATCTATGTATCCATGTATATATACAGAGATATACATGAGTGATTTGGATGCATATACACATAAAGAGTGGAGTAGGAAATGACAAGCCACTCAGTATTCTCGCCTGGAAAGTTCCATGGACAGTGGAACATGGTGGGCTACGGTCCATGGGTCACAAAGAGTCAGACATGACTGAGCACACACACACGCACACACACGCATAAAGAGAGGGCATCCCAAGTGGGGTCAGTGGTAAAGAATCGCCGGCCAATGCAGGAGACGTAAGAGATGTAGGTTTGATCCCTAGTTCGGAAGGATTCCCTGAAGGAGGACATGGCAACCCACTCCAGTATTCTTGCTTGAAGAATTCCACGGACAGAGGGGCCTGATGGGCTGCAATTCATAGGGTCACAAAGAATCAGACAGACTGAAGTGACTTAGCATGAAGTGCCCACACATACAAGAGATTTACTTGAAGAAATTCCACATGCTACTCCACATGCAACTGTGGAGGCTGACAAGTCTGAGACCTACAAGACAGACAAGGAGTCTGGAAATTCTAGCAAGAGTCCATGCTGCAGTTTTGAATCCAAAGATAATGTGGAGGCGGAACTTCTGTCCTCCTTGTGGACCTCAGTCTTTTCTCTTAAGACCTTCAGCTGATTGGATGAGGCCCACTCACATTATGGAGGATGACCTACTATACTCAGCGCCTACTGATTTCAGTGTTAATCACCTCTTTAAAAACACCTTCACAGCAACATGCAGACTGGTATTTGACCCAGAAACTGGGCACTAGGGCCTGGCCAAGTTGACCTGTAAAGTGAATCACTACAGGTGTCATTATAAAAGGTGAATGAATAGATATCTCAGGAAAGCTGGGTGTCTTTGGTAACCTCAAAGATTAATCCAAGAGTCTTTGAGATTCTGGAAAAGAACTTTCTCATCCTGAAATATTCCAGAGAGGATTAGCCCTTGGGCACAAGCCTGTGGGGGTCCCTCACTCTCCCTACCTCCAGGGTCTCTAGATCCAGCCTTCCTTAGGCTTCCAGAGATGTCCTCGCCCCAGCCTGACCCTTCCTGCCCATCTGCAACAGTCATATATTCCTCTCTCCTGGTTAGTCTCCTTGCCTCAAAAGCCCTCTGTGATGGCACAGTTTTTTATCATGTTTTGCCAGTCTTAAGCAGATGACACTGAAACGGGTTCTCTTACTGTTATAATAAATGTTTACACATTCATTTCACACTCAGCATCATCTCCATGGCAGACACTATTTGTTTGAGGCCCAACAACTACTATTCTCTTTCTTCCTTGTAACAGAATCTTGATTTTGTTCTTCTTTCTGAGGAAGCAAGCCTCAGCCACAGGTAATAAATCAGGATTGATGTCATCTTTCTGCCTGTGATTACTTGGGGCATCGACATTAACATAACCCAGTGGGAAAGGAATCTGCTAG
Source organism: Neotragus pygmaeus (assembly GCA_006410875.1). Classification (NCBI taxonomy): domain Eukaryota; kingdom Metazoa; phylum Chordata; class Mammalia; order Artiodactyla; family Bovidae; genus Neotragus; species Neotragus pygmaeus. Next base: position 157,688 of record SJYV01048081.1, on the reverse strand, counting down.
AGTCCTTAGGGGAAGGACTCCTCAACTTTTAAAAACAAACATGCAAAATGGAAAATACACTTCTGTCTCTTTCACTTAATATTGTCATGTTTACAGATGAAGTGGAACAATATGGACAACCCCGAGGACAGCAGAAGGGAAAGATGTAAAGAACCTGATCTTCGAGGGCTCCTATGAGCCACTGATTCTAATCTCCATGCCACTGGACTGTCTTGTTCTGTGAGAGCAAACATTTGTATTGTTTATGCCTTTGATAAATAGCACCGTCTTTATTAATAGTATTTCTTAAAAAGTATTTCTTAATACTCTGCACATTTGCCATCTTTCAACTAGGCAGAAGGGATCCTTGAGGGAAATAATAACACCATGTTTATTATTGTACACAGAGCCTTATTCTGCAACTTTCACATAGTAAATACCCCATAAATGCCTTTCATTGGTAGAATAAGTAAACGGAAAATAGAACCCAAACTAATAGGTTATGTATGGACCGATTAGTGAAAGCTTGCTTTTAGTGGAGGTAAATAAATCAATTATAAAGAAACCAAGAAATTTGGAGGCTGGGGAATTCTGCCCCTAGTTGCAGGTCTCCCAGTACTTCCTAAAGAGGCAGTGTACCCCTACTTCATGTCAGTCCCTTTTTCCTCCAGGAAGGCTTTTATGACTTCTCACAGCAGAAACAATGCCTTGTGTTGCCATTGCATTGTTCTCTTCCTAGACATTGCCCAGCCTCCCTTGCTGTACAGTTGGGACCAGGTGACTGGATTTTGGTCAGTGGACATGGGTGAGGTAAGACACTTCTGAACTTGGCCTTGAAAATCTCCAATGAGATTATCCTATTTTTCTTCTCCCACACTGACCTTGGAGGCCACGTGTTCCAGATGGAGGCTGTGATAGCAGAGCCTCTGTTAGCTGAGTGACTGGGTGGAGAAGAACCCTGCTGACCCCTATAAATCATGTACTCTAAGTAAATGATGAACTTCGTTGGGTTAAACCACTGTCTTTTGAGGATGAATTTATTCACATGGGTAGTCTATATCCTACCCCACTTAATAGGCATCCTTAACTAGAGCAGTTCCTTCTATGTTCTTGGAGCACTAAAATCTCTTCTTTGTAGTACTTTCCCAGTTAATATTTGTGTTTGTTTCTTGTATTCTTTTTTATTGAAGTATAGTTGATTTGTAATGTTGTGTTAGTTTCAGGTGTACAACAAAGTAATCCATATGTATATATATATATAAGTGTGTGTGTGTGTACACACTTTTTCTTCTTCTGTATACATATAAAGTACCACATCTTCTTTATCTATCCATCTGTCTATGGACATTTAGGTTGCTTCCATGGCTATTGTAACTAGTGTTGCCGTGAGCACCGGGGTGCATATATCTTCTCGAATTACTGTTTCCTAGGTATATGATCCGGAAAAGGCAACAGCACCCCACTCCAGGCCTCTTGCCTGGAAAATCCCATGGATGGAGGAGCCTGGTGGGCTGCAGTCTGTGGGGTCGCGAAGAGTCAGACACGACTGAGCGACTTCACTTTCACTTTTCACTTTCATGCATTGGAGAAGGAAATGGCAGCCCACTCCAGTGTTCTTGGCTGGAGAATCCCAGGGACGGGGGAGCATGGTGGGCCCCCGTCTGTGGGGTCGCACAGAGTTGAACATGACTGAAGCAACTCAGCAGCAGCAGCAGCAGCAGGTATATGATCAGGAGTAGGATCACTCATTCGTATAGTAACTCTCGTTTTAGTTTTTTAAGGAGCTTTCATATTGGTCTCCATAGTGGCTGTACCAATTTACGTTCCTACCAATAGTGTAGGAAGGTTCCCTTTTATATGTACTCTCTCCAGCATTCATTATTTGCAGATGCCAATGATGTTGTGTTCTTTTATTAACGTTGTTCTGTTCTTTAGAATGTGTATTCCATGTGAGATCTTTTGTTTTCTATTATATTTTTAGTATTCAATATAGCACCAGGAATATAAGTGCAAATAAATATTTGCTAATGATGAACAAACGGATGAGTGGGTGAATGGATGAATGATTGACAGATGGATGGGTAGATGGGTGAATGGATGGATGATGGCTGGATGACAGATGGGTGGATTTGCAACTCTATGGACTGTGGCCCTTCAGGCTCCTCTGTCCATGGGACTCTCCTGGCAAGAATACTGGAGTGGGTTGCCATTTCCTTCTCCAGGGGATCGTCCCAACCCAGGGATCAAACCCACGTCTCTTATGTCTCCGGCATTGGCAGGCAGGTTCTTTACCACAAGTGCCACCTGGGAAGGCCATGTATGAATGAAAGGATGGACAAATGGATACTGATTTTGACTTCAGACTCAACTGGAGTCCCAACTCCCAACTTTTAAGCTGTGTTTCCTTAGCCATTCTAAGCCTCAGGTTCCCTATTGATAAAATGAGACTAATCATATTTATATCCCATGGTGGTGGTGAAGATTAAAAGAGACAGTTCTGTAGTGAGGCACTGTCTTCCCAGCACATTTCTTGGCATCCACTAACTATTATTATAGCTCAGGGATAGAAAAAAGGAATGGAGCTGGAGGAAATTATTAGAAAGAAAACATCTGGTCAGTATAAACTTTATTATACTTCCTGTTAGTGAGTAAGCAATTAAAAATAACATTTGAGTCATTAGACTCATTAAGAGATTTCAGATCAATAAAAACAATGTGTTTCTTTTTTTAAGTGCTGGGAGAAATGTTTCCTCCATTGAATTCAGCTTCAGGAACTATGGGGTGTTGGTGTCCAGTAAATAGCTTGGAAGACTGTGTAATTTTAAAAGATATTTCATTAACTTCTTTTATTTCTCAAAGATACATGTGAGGAAATGAGGATAGATTTCTTTTCTAGGCAGAAACAAAGATAAAACTCCTGAAGGAATAAAGCTCTGAAGGTATATGAATAACTCATAGAACACTTTTAATTCACCTTGAAAATTAATCATTTGGTTCAGCAAATAATAGAGCAGCCCTGTCTTGCCTGCTTTCATGGTTTGCCACAGGCCGTTCCAGGATCTTCTGGAGGTATTAAAGAGAAAAATGTTTCCACATGAGTAATGCTGATTCCAGACACTCCACCCCAACCACAGAGTGGAGTAGATCTGGGGTTGGCGTCCCAAATACATTTCTTTATTCCAAGCCTTAAAGTAGGCCATACAGGAGAGACATTCTTGGATTCTAAACCAAGAGTCTACCCAGCCATGTTGGCTAATGAGCATCCTCATCCCATTGGTCCTTATGCTCTGGTGTGACATGGTGCTCTCATCTTTCAGAGCCATCTTTTCCTTCAGGCTGCCAGACTTCCCACGAAGCCAGTCGAGTGCTCCTGTCCATGACGCCATCCCTGGCTGGCCCCACTGAGGATGAATTTGGACGCAAAATCAGCCAGCTTTTTAAAAATAGTAATTTTATTTATTTATTTATCTTTGGCTGTGCTGGGTCTCCATTGCTCCTCGGGGTTTTCTCTAGTTGTGACGAGCAGGGGCTACTCTCTAGTTATAGTGTGTGGGCTCCTCATTGTGGTGGCTTCTCTTGCTGCAGAGTACGATCTCTAGGGCACACGGGCTTCAGTAAATTGCAGTTCCTGGCCTCTAGAGCACAGGCTCAGTGCTCAAGGTACACAGGCTTTGTTGCTCTGCAGCATGTGACATCTTCCCTGACCAGGGATTGAACCCTTGTCTCCTGCTTTGGCAGGCAGATTCTTAACCACTGAGCCACCAGGGAAGCCCCAGATCAGCCAGGTTTTACGCACTTAACTGGGATGTGCATCCGTGGAGAGGTCACATGATTTATAGCAACAAGAGCATCTTAAGAAAAGCAGATTTCATCTAATTCCCCTTGTCCTGTTATGTCTGAACAGATAATGGCCCAAGAAAGGAGAAGCAACATGCCAAGGGAACTGAGCTAGTTAGTGGCAGAGTTAGAATGAAAGCACGGGTCTGCTGACTTCTAGATCGGTGACCTTCATGCTTCATGAATGGTGTGGTATGTCTCTAGCACAGCAAAATTCTGCTCTTCAGCACTTGGGTACTGAAGGGAGATGAAATAATGGTCTTGGCTTGGGTGGATCTCACTCTGGCTTCTAGGGGAGACTCAGCTCCCACCATCTCCTTTAAGGCTTCCCTGATGAACCAGAGTGACAGCAGAGAGGGCGCCAGGCTGGTGTAGGAAGACTTGGTTTTGGGTCATAGTTCTCCTTCACTAACCAGCCTGTGGTCTTTAGCACTTGGCTTCCCCACGCTGCCTCCAGAAGGGTCCAGGGTCCCAGGAAGCAAGGATGGAGAGCTGCTTCCATATTCTCTCTCTGGTTGGTTCCTATCCTCTAAGAACACGAATCCCAGGCCTCCGAGATAGGACAGGCCCCTTGAGTTAACCTTCAGCGTGGGGAATGTTGACCTTGGGCACACTCCTTCTCCTTTCCTGGGCCTTTGTCTACTCAGACATAACAGGGCAGAGGAGGCGGGGTGGAGATTAGATGAAATGGACTGGAGCTGGCTCTGCTTTTCTTAAGATCCTTGGCTGCGCTGCTCTTGTTGCTCATAAAACTTGTGACCTCTCCATGGATGCACAGTCCAGGTAGATGCATAAAAACTGGCTGATTTTGCACCCAGATTCACCTTCAGTAGGGCTAGCCAAAGATGCACTCATGGGACTGGAAAGGGTGGGCCTCTAGGTAAATAGTGAAAAATAACAGGAAAATAGATTTCTGTACTTTAATTCCCGGAGATTCAGATGTTCTGGTTGAAGGATCGACAACCTCTTCTGAGAAGGGCCTTGGCGTAAGTATTTTAGGCTTTGCTGGCTGTCTAATCTCTGTCTCAATTACTCAGCTCTGCCTTTGCAACTTGAAAGCAGCCATAGACAAGACAGGAATGAATCAACATTTCCTTGGGCTCCAAAAACCCTGCAGATGGTGACTGCAGCCATAAGATGAAAACATGCTTGTTCCTTGGAAGAATAATGATGAGCAACCTAGATAGCATATTAAAAAGCAGAGACATTACTTTGCAGACAAAGGTCCAGCTAATTAAAGCTATGGTTTTTCCAGTAGTCATGTATGGATGTGAGAGGTGGACCATAAAGAAGGCTGAGTGCCAAAGAATTGATTCTTTTGAACTGTGGTGTTGGAGAAGACTCTTGAGAGTCCTTTGGACTGTAAGAAAATAAAACCAGTCAATCCTAAAGGAAATCAGTCCTAAATATTCATTGGAAGGACTGAAGCTGAAGCTTCAATACTTTGGCCATCTGATGTGAAGAATTGACTCATTGGAAAAGACCCTGATGCTGGGAAAGATTGAAGGCAGAGAGAGAAGGGAATGACAGAGGATGAGATGGTTGGATGGCACCACCGACTCCGATGGGCATGAGTTTGAGCAAGCTCTGGGAGTTGGTGATGGAGAGGGTGAGGGACACGAGTTTGAACAAGCTCCTGGCATGCTATAGTCCATGGGATAGCAGAGAGTTGGATATGACTGAGTGACTGAACTGACTGAACTGTTCTGGTAAAACTATTTACAAAAACAAATGGAGGCCCACAGGTTGTAGACCCCTGGTTTATTCTAAGCCTAGTCTCTCCAGGGTCTTCTTGACTGAATTAGGGAACAGTGCAATTTACCAGGGATACTATCAGTATTTGGAAAGATACAGTTAAAAAAAAAAAATAAGGGATAACAGATGATGCTTCTAAAAGAGCTGTGGGAATCTAAATTTTTCATCTACTTCATGAACGTGAAAGTGAAGTTGCTCAGTCGTGTCCGACTCTTTGTGATCCCATGGACTGTAGCCTACCAGGTTCCACCATCCATGGGATTGTCTAGGCAAGAATACTGGAGTGGGGTGCCATAACTTTTCTGTTTGTCTTTTGTCTTCATTTATATGTTCATGGCTTCCCTCATAGCTTGGTTGGTAAAGAATCCGCCTGCAGTGCAGGACACCCCAGTTTGATTCCTGGGTTGGGAAGATCCACTGGAGAAGGGATAGGCTACCCACTCCAGTAGGGTACGCACTCCAGTATTCTGGGCTGGAGAATTCCAAGAACTGTATAGTCCATGGGGTCGAAAAGAGTCAGACACAACTGAGAAACTTGCACTTTCACTTTCATATCTTCATGATATTTTTATCATCTCCTCCTCCTCCTCCTTATTGATTACCACTATGGGTCACTTGTTCTCCACCATACAGAGACCAAAAGGCATGTGTATCAATCAGGGATGTGGGTGGAAGCAATCGAAACTGTCACAGGATATCTTAGGCAAAAAGTTCACACTGGGAAATTGTGAGATGCCCATACAATGGACTGACAGCTAGAAGACCAGACTTTGAAACATGTCACGAAGGCATTATAGAGGCTCCTATACAGGACATGAATCAATGTATCTTGCAGAAGGAAACATAAGGCTGCAATGTCATCGTCTAGGGATCAGATCCTGTGTCCTCCTGGAGACCCACGAAGCCACCATGACTAAATTTTAACTGACCCTTCATTCTTTTTTGTTTAGTTGAAGTCCTGCCTGATTCTAAACCACACACACACCCCCTCCACAGTTAGCAGCGGGTAGGTAGGACAAGAGATCTCTTTATTTCAAGTGTCCTAGTGGACAGCAGGCCATTGAGACCCACAAGCACTACACACAGTGGGGAATTCTCCCATATGGACAGGGTAGGGGCATGGGTTAGCCAGTGCAATGACAAAAGTCAGCTAGCACAGTTGAGAAATTCAAAGCCAAATTTGACCCCTGTGTGAAATACCCAATTCACATCTGTGGACTGACATCTGAGGGGTAGATTCTAAATTGACCAGAACATTGTTCCACGTGTTCTGCCTATGGGCACAGGCATGAGTTGGGGGTATGGATTGTCAATATAATCAGACCCATATTCCCTGCAGTCGAAGGATTTTCAGTTCATGGAGGGAGCACAAGGCTACAGATTAATCACTGACATGGGATTATACCTCTGTCAATGCTGGGTGGGCCACATGTGTTTTCTAAGTCCACAGGGTCTTTACCAATATATTGAAACTCCAGAGACAGACACAATGCCCCAGCAGTTATGCCTGCGAAAATCTCATATTTTCCAGTGTGCAGTGGGGAATGTGCATATGTTCATCACTTTTCAATCCTGAAACACACAGCAGCTGGGAGACAGCTGCTCGGCCTGAGGATAACAGAGTTCATTGCCCCCTGATAGCCACTCTTCATTAGCTGGTCATTTTGCTCGCACAGTTGCAGTTCTAGGTAACAAGCCTCTCTGGGGATGTATCACCTAACCTGGTCATTGTCATTAGAATTTCTGGGATTGTTCTTCTCGAATTTAGGGGCAGCATTCCTCAGATTTACCTTGAAATGCATGATTTTTACAAAGTGGAAAACAAACAAGTGTGTATGCTCAGTGGGGTCTGACTCTTTGTGACCCCATGGTCTGTAGCCTGCCAGGATGTTCTATCCTTGGAATTTTCCAGGCAAGAATACTGGAGTGGGTTGCCATTTCCTACTCCAAGGAATCTTCACATCCTGGGGATTGAACCCGAGTCTCTTGCATCTCCTGCACTGGCAGGCGGATTCTTTACCGCTGTGCCACTTGGGAACCCACCATGAGTTTTACACTTGGTCCCCCCAAATTTCATTAGTTTACATGAAAAGATTCTCTGCTTTGATTGAAAGTTTTGCAACACTTTGATGAGTTCTAACCCATTACTCTGTAGTTTCACAATAGGCAACACATTGGAAAGGGAGAGAATATGGGGACTGAATGAGCACAGAATAACAAAGCTCAGTTATAGGTGCTCATCATGATACAGCCTCTTTGCCCTTCCCTTACAGTTGTTTGTGTATCTTTATCACACTCATGGTTTTACCTGTCCCAAAACACACACACTTATTTACTATTTATCCAAGAGTCCTAGTTCACTTTTTAAAAAGTTTGACATTATTCGGGGTTGTAGAATTTTACTTGTTAATTTTTATCATGACTTTGTAGTCTAGTGAACCTGTCCAGGTAATTAATGCACTTTTATGAATTAGGATATAATATAAATAAAAAAGAAAGAATTTTTTAAAGTTAGTTTAACAAGCACGAACAACTTACTCCATGCCACAACAACTTAATGCCATCAGCAGACTCCAATGTCATCTTTAGCTGAACCTGAGCAGAGTCCAGTGGACCAAGCTCTACCTTCAGTTCCCTTACAAAGTATAACACTTAAAAAGGATGCTGTGGTGTTTCTGGGCTAATACTCCATCTAGTACCTCAAAAATCTGTGACATTTTTGTACACCCACCTATTTTTGTCTGAAACTGTCACGCTACCTGCTAACCATGCAATGGAGATGTGATAAACATCTGGTTTCAAAGACCACACTTTGAAAAGTACTAGGCTTTCGCATTGATGAAATAAAAGTTATATCTGAAGGCAGGACAAGAAAAAGATTAAACCTAGAATTCTCTCTCTGAGTTTGTGTGGGCCTCCTCCCGCCCTCGCTCCTTAACATGCAGTGTGCATCTGCATTGCATTAACCACAGCTCCTCAAAGTGCCTGCTTGACCATAAAGATTGCTTTTTTGCCTTTTCTCTGACACTAGCAATGTAACTTCTTAAGAACAGTGTTCTTTCCCAGCTCTGTATGGGGTCATGGTACGCTTTGGGGCTCGCTTTGTACGTGAATCACTGGACTATGTATCCTTTGTGAAGTTTATGTAAAATATCAGTATGTCATTTTAATTACAATCACTTATCTCAAAAATGTCTATGACTGTGCTTTTGACTTCTAACAGGCAGAACAGTTCTCAGAGCTTCTGAGAGTCTGTTTGCTGGGTCATGATCCTTGGTTTGGCTCGAGCAAAATTCCCTTTTTCTTCTGAACTTGATAGTTCATTGAATTTTTGTCAACAATGTCAAGTGGTAAGTAGAGCAAGTGGCATGGAAATATTTAGACCCTAAAATCATTGAATTTTGGGTTGAAAGGATCTCTAGGAATCATCCATAACACCATTGAAGTTCATGAGCTGTGTGAATGGCTGATTATATGTGTCAACTTGTCTGCACCACAGTGCCCAGATATTTGGCCAAACATTATTTTGGACGTATCTATGACTGTGTTTCTAAATTGGATTGATATTTAAATCAGTGGACTTTGAATAAAGCAAGTGGCTCTCTGTAATGTAAGTGGGCCTCGTCTGATCATTTGAAGGCCTTGAAAGAACAAAGACGAACTCCTCCCATCCTTCCCAAGCGAGAAGGAATTCTGGCAACAGATGACCCTTGAACTTGAACCACATTAACTTCCCTGGGCTTTTAGCCTGACAGCCTACTGTCAGATTTTGGACATGTCAGTTTTCACAATTTGGTTAGTCAGTTCCTTACTTCATGCTTTTGTTTGGTTGGTTTAGTGACACGTGCAGTTTCCCATTAATAAAGTTAGCTGATACCTGCGCTGTGTGCTTCAGTCGGGTCTGACTCTTTGCGACCCCATGGACTGTAATCCACCAGTCTCCTCTGTCCATAGGATTCTCCAGGCAAGGACACTGGAGTGGGTTGCCATGCCCTCCTCCAGGGGATGAGCCAATTCCTTAAATAAATCTCTGCCTCTCTCTTCATGTATTGGTTCTGCTTCTCTGGACAACCCTAACACAAATCACTAAGGATGAATGTGTGAAACTGAGCCAAGCCCAGGACAGAGGTGACAATGAACTTATAATAATAACGTATGACTAGCCTTCTTCAGGAAATGGTTTGTGTGGACACAGATGATGTACAGGAACGTTCATCTTCATGCTATACACCATGAGGGCAAAAATGTGCAGCTGTCTCCTGAGCCATTTATTCCCAGCTTACTTTTGCCAATTGAGAGATCTTCCCTATAATCTTCTTTCCCATAATCCATTCTCCAGAAAGATGTGCCCTTCAGCAATTCTAAAATATTTATAAATGTGCTTTCTAAATCTTTTAGCAGCAATCCTTTGCTGATTTTTTTTTTTTTTTTTAATGACTAGGGAAAGTTTCTCTGTATCCAGGAAACTTGTCTTCATAGCAATGAGGAAGGCTGGGAACCTGAAGCATATGCTTCACATTGACCAGTTTAATTCAAGGCTAATGAGGCCTTCCTGTCTGTGAACTAAGGCAGAAGGTATCTTGAGTTCCCAGAATCCACAGTTCCTCCAACAGAACCAGGTAAACACTTTTTTTCCCATTGTAAACATGCCAGTGCATACTTGAAGAAAATGGCCTTCAAATAAAGCCCTAAATTGCTTTCCTGGTCAGGAGGCAGGCCTCCCTTGGCTCCTCAACACCTGAGTCCCAATCTGGACCATTTTTGGTGAGAAGGAAGAGGATTGCCTCTGGCTTATTCCCGAAGATGGCTCAGTCCACTGAAAGCATGTCTGTGAGTTTCTCCAGACACTCTTACAGAACAAAGAACAAAGTCAATGATGGGGAACTTCTTTTGGAAAGTTTCAGCCGGATTTATTTCCCCATCATATGTGTTTCCCCTCTGTGGATATCATAGGAAGCTTCTTTTCACTTCAGACTTGGTTCCCCCACCCCTTTATTTTGCCTATCTTCTCTGAAGTTTAAATCAAGACTATGAGCTCTTTGTGAATTCTGACTCTGCCAACACTGAGTAAAAGTTGCTGATGTGGTGCGGAGGGTAGAAGGAAAGCAATATGGTCGGAGAGAGAGACAAAGAAATGAGGGGCAAGGCAGAGACCTGTTTAACCATTTTTTCTGCTAGAGTTCCTGCCAAAATCTATAACTCACCCATACGTTGTTTCCATGGCTATTGAGCAGCTACTCTGCATGCATCCAAACAACCCAGGGGGCTCAGAGGAATGTCATTCTCATCAGAATATGATAGTTTTCAGCCCCATGGAAGCCTAAGTCAGACAAATGATGGGCTGGCAAGGGAGGCTTGGCCAGCTCTCAGCACATACCAGAGCATGGAGGAGATGGAAATGTTGCTGGAAGCTAGCTCTGCGTTTTCCCCTTCCTCTAGCAGTTGATCTAGCTCAAAGCCTTATACAATGTGCTAATTTGCAGAAAGTAGATTTTCAAAGCCCACTGTTGGAGTCACAATTGTCCTAACATTCTATCTGCCATCCTGCATGAGGCTCAGTCAACTGCCCCATTTATTTCAACCAGTTAGTCTAAAAGAAGATCCTAAAGGCACACATAGGGGCCTCTTCTTGCTCTCTTAGGAGTGGAAGACAGGCATGATTTACTTTCCTTCCCTACTGGAAAAAGAAAGGGAAAACAACAACATATGTATATCATATATATACATAAAACTATCATATATGATAAATATATATATATAATATATATGATAAAACTATCATATATATTTTATATTTTTGTTTGTTTGTTTGTTTGTTTATGCCAGGCTGGATGAATCACAAGCTGGAATCAAGATTGCTGGGAGAAATATCAACAACCTCAGATATGCAGATGATACTGCACTAGTGGCAGAAAGTGAAGAGGAACTAAAGAGCTTCTTGATAAAGGTAAAAGATGAGAGTGAAAAAGCTGGCTTAAAACTCAGTATTCAAAAAAATAAGGTCATAGCATCCAGTCCCATCATTTCATGGCAAATAGAAGGGAAAAAATGAAAACAGTGACAGACTTTATTTTCTTGGGCTCCAAAATCACTGTGGATAGTGACTGTAGGCATGAAATTAAAAGATGCTTCCTCCTTGGAAGAAAAGCTATGACAAACCTAGACAGTGTATTAAAAAGCAGAGATATCTCTTTGCCAACAAAAGTCCATCTAGTCAAAGCTATGGTTTTTCCAGTAGTTATGTATGGATGTGAGAGTTGGATCATAAAGAAGGCTGAGCACCAAAGAATGGGTACTTTCAAACTGTGGTGTTGGAGAAGACTCTTGAGAGTCACTTGGGCAGCAAGGAACTCAAACCAGTCAATCCTAAAGGAAATCAACCATGAACACTCAGACTGATGCTAAAGCCAAGGCTCCACTACTTGGCTACCTGATTCAAAGAACTGACTCATTGGAAAAGACCCTGATGCTGGGAAAGATTGAAGGTGGAGGAGAAGGGGATGACAGAGGATGAAATGGTTGGATGGCATCACTGACTCAACGGACATGAGTTTGAACAAACTCCAGGAGATAGTGGAGGACAGGGAAGCCTGGTGTGCTACAGTCCATGGGGTCACAAAGAGTCAGGCACAATTAGCAACTAACTAATAACAATAAGAATCTACACTATCACTCTAATTTAGGTTGCAAGAGTGACTATGTGTTACTCTTTAAATGACCAAATAATTATTGGCACAATAACTGAACAAATGAATAAATGTTCACATCTTCAGCATGACAGGCACAAAAGTCCCTAGTGATACTTCTCTTAAACATTCACAATGGAATCAAAGTGCTAGGTGTTAAAAATACAAGTGGAACAAAACAGTCCCTCCTCTTTAGGGACTCACAGTCAGAGGAGGCTATGAGAACAAAGAATTACAGCCACGTGAAAAGTTACAGTGAAGGTTTACACCAGGTTCAGGAGACCAGAGGGGAAGCTGGAGGAACCAAGTGGATCCCCACCCCTTAACAGCTCTATTGGTTGGCTTGAGCCATCACAACAAGGTACCACAGGCTGAGCAGTTTAAACAACAAGAATTTATTTTTTTCAAAATTCTGGAGCCTGGAAGTCTGAGATCGAGGAGCCAGCAGGTTTGGTTAACCCTGAGGCCTCTCTCCTTGGCTGGCAGATGGCTGCCTTCTTGATATGCCCTTACTTGGTCATCTGTGTGCATTCAAACTTCTTATAAGAACACCAGTCAGACTGGATTAGGGCCCACAGCAAAGGGCTCATTTTAATTCAATTATCTCTTCAAAGGCCCTTTCTCCATATATAGTCACATTCTAAGCTACTGGAGGCTAGAGCTTGAACATGTGAACTTTCGGGGAACATCGCTCAGCTCATAACCAGAGCAATGGCTACTGAGGAGCCTGGCCCACACTTCAGGCCCCAGCGTCCCAGCCTCCAAAATGTGCCAAGTCCACCACAACCACCAGAGCCCCTGGACTCTGCCTCTGCAACTCCATCTCCCAGAGTATTATTACACGATGGGGAGGGGCCGCCTTCTTCAGCCCCTGATGGAAGGGTTAGTCATGTCCTTAAGTGATACCCTTCTGAAGATGCAATCAGCCTGTAGAATGTGACTATTTATACCAGCTTGACCACAGGGGCTCTCATGCAAATATTTCCTCACTGAAATGACCTCACCGTCTGACACTGTGGAAGTGGCCTTGAGCAACGTTAGAGAGCTGACAACTTGCTTCTCCACATCTGCCCTGGTCTTCGATTGACACGTCTTCTTATGTCTTGTCCACAAAGATCTGGTGTTTCCACATAGCCCGTTCCTCCACGTGAGAGGAGAGGCCCATTGTGTTCATGGATAACCTGGCCACTGATGCATTAACCTTCCCATGATGGCTACATTTAAAGAGGAAAGGACAGAGAAAATTTTAACTCAAAAGGATATATGGCTATGATACTTTTCACAAATTTTACCAAGTGCTTTTCCTAAACCTTAAGTATTCAAAGAACTCCCTTTTGAAATGCCTCAACAATCTTTCCTTTTGTAATTGCTCATTAGTCTCACTCATTAGAGGTGCTCATTTGTCATTGGTTTTGCTGGGCTGCAAGAGGTTCCCTAACAGCATTTCATGGATTTCATGAAANTATGGCTATGACACTTTTCACAAATTTTACCAAGTGCTTTTCCTAAACCTTAAGTATTCAAAGAACTCCCTTTTGAAATTCCTCAACAATCTTTCCTTTTGTAATTGCTCATTAGTCTCACTCATTAGAGGTGCTCATTTGTCATTGGTTTTGCTGGGCTGCAAGAGGTTCCCTAACAGCATTTCATGGATTTCATGAAACCCTGGACCTGTGTTAATATTTGCAATGTTACTTTGCAATCAGCTTGCCTGGCACTTGCCTGTTGCATGGGATAAAACTCTGGGAGAGGCTGAAGACAGAGTTGTGAAGAGATGATTAGTGACAGATGTTAGTTAAGTGAGGAGGGAGAGATGGCGGGGGTAACATTTCTATATAGTTAGGTCATTAATGACCTTTAATTCCTTGTTTGGGGACTTAAATAAGGAGCCTTTGGATAGTAAGGCTCCTCTCTATTTCCCTCGCATCTTTCTGGCCATATCCACAGATCACCAGGCGTGGCTTCCTCGTCCTGTGGTATGAGGAGTCAGAAGGAAAAATGAAAATAATTTTAGATTTAGATCTAGAATGGACTACCGGTTTCACTAGGGTATCTGTTCTCCTCTACTTCCTTATTACTGAGAACATGCAGGGTATAATGGGCTTTCCTGGTGGCTCAGATGGCAAAGAATCCACATGCAATGCAAGAGACCTGGGCTCAATCCCTGGGTTGGGAAGATCCCTTGGAGAAGGAAATGGCTACCCATTCCAGTATTCTTGCCTGGAGAATTCCATGGACAGAGGAGCCTGGTAGGATACAGTCCAAGGAGTTTCAAAGAGTTGGACATGATTGAGTGACTGAACACACACACAATGGCATAATGGCCACTTAGACTAGAGATTACATTTCCCAGGCTTCCTTTGGGTTAAGGGTAGCCATATGAGCAAATTTTGGCCAATGGGATAGAAAAGGTCTTAAGGGTGATGTCTCCATCCTTTCTCCTTCCTGCTGATGGGAATGTGGATGCCACGGCTAGAAGTCAAGCAGTTATTTTGTACCATGAGATGGAAATCATATGGGGAAGTACTGCAATTAAATAGAAAGAGCCTTAGTCCAAGACTACTATGCAGTTACTGTACCAGCTCTTGGATTCAATTCAAGTCAATTCTGGATTTCATTGCTATAAGAGAAATGAACTTCAGCCTTATTTATGCCCCTTTACCTCTCTAAAGGTTAAATTGTCTCTCACCTGGAGTTGAGCCTAATTCTAAGTGATACAAGATTTTTCCAGGTACATTACATTATTCCCCTCAATCCTCAATTCTACATTCTTGTGCACAGGGAGAACTAAGTGTCTTTTCAAACAAAAATTACAGCTGTGGTCCTTGTTCTCACCTTAAGAGTTAACCTCAGATGGAGGAAATTTGGAATATGTAAGATATGGCTCAGGTAGAACAAGACAAACAGATTCACTGTAATGAATGCAGTGTTATCTACAGCTAAGAGCAACATGAAACTGAAAGACCAGGAAAGAGAGACAATTCACATTTATAAACCACCTACCTGTACGCGTGTATCATACAAAGCACGGCAGCAGGTGGAACAGGCCCCAAAGATGTTCATGCCATGATCCCTGGAACCTGGGAAGACACTCTATTCTGTGGAAAAGGGACTTTGCACATTTGACTTAGATTACAGACACAGAATAGGGAGGACCTTGGAGTTGGTTGGAGGCAGAAAAGATGCAGCTGGAGGGGAAGCTGGAGAAATTCCAAGTGTGAGAAGGCCTTGACATACTTTTGCTCACTTGAAGATGAGGGGTCAGCTGACCAAGGAATGGAGGTGGCCTCAAGGAGCTGAGAATGGCTCCCAGCTAAGAGAGGTTCCTGTTGGATCACCAGGAAGGAAGGGAGGGAGGGCGTAAATGATGGTGCGGTTATTCAACAGATAGCCTGTGACTATGAAACATGAAACCTTTTCCTTGACACAGAAGATGCTCACCCTACATGTATCAAGAAATGTCGGGTGAAAAAGGTACTTACACAATTAGCATATGTGTCTACAGTGCAAAAATTTTCAAAGTCACCAAACTCACCTGTAACACCTACTTTTAAAATTTGTTCCAAACTTAAACTAAATTTGTATCTTGAGCTGTCATTTCCTTTAGAAGCGCTGCTGCCAGTGCAAGACATTGGGTTAAGTTATTAATAATTCAATCACTTCATGTATGAAAATTTTCAATTTCAGGAAGCTCCCTGAAATTTTCCCATTTTTCCCCCCTTAGGATGACAACTAAGTTCTTAAGGGAAAGGTTATACCTCAGAACTACAGCTAAAGGACATCTTTAGGGGTGTTCTGTGTCCCTCCGGGCCCAGAGCAGCCACTCAGGGGATTCCCTCAGGCTCAGCTCCAGTATTATCCAGCAGCCATTTCTATTTTCTGCCACAGAATCTCCTCTTCTGGTGTGTGCTTCCATGCGGTTTGCCCTGGAAGTCAGACAGAGGGTTTCTCTATTTTCAGGACGAGTGAGGGAAGGAAGGAAGGTTGGGTAGAAGCATTTAGGACTGTACTACTTTCAGGGAAGTTTGGCAAGGCTGATGGGGAACCCTCAAACCAACATCACCTATCCCAGAAATGAGCCTGCTTGCTGTCCCTGCCACCACCGAGCTGCCCAGGGAAAGGATGGTCTCCATGGGAACCTGATGGTGGATTTCAACCACAGCAGCGGGGATGTTGGTCATTTATGAGATTAAATAATGAGATCTAAACATGTCCAAAGCCTTGAAGGTCAGAATCTTTTTAAGAAAGCCACTTATAGCTAGGCATGTCCGACTCTTTGTGACCTTGTGGACTATAAGTATAAGCCACCAGGCTCCTCTGTCCATGGATTTTCCAGGCAAGAATACTGGAGTGGGTTACCAATCTCTTCTCCAGGGGATCTTCCTGACCCAGGGATTGAACCCAGGTCTCCTGCAATGCAGGTGGAGTCTTTACCACTAGCACCACCGGGAAAGCCAGGGCATGGTAAGAGGCTGAAAATATAATACATTTGATTGCTGGAAATTCTTCACTTGTTCATTTGTTTAGAAAGTCATTTTCCTTTCGCAAGCTCCAGTTGCCCTTAGCTGGGGAGACAGATATGAATCATCAACACAGGTACAAATGCAAATATATTTACATATGCAAGTATGTATGCATATACATTTTTAAGATAATTGAGACCATGTTTTAGCCATTTTCTCTATATTCTTTTATTGATTTTTTAAAATTGGGGCAGATTCATATCTTTGTAACTAAAAGTTCTTGCAATGATGGCAATCAAATGCCTCTATGCCTATGGAAATTACTTAAAATGCACAGCCCAGGGGGCCCCTTTCTTGTGATGGCCACCAGAAAGATGCTGGTACATGGTTGAATTCCATGACAGCAAGGAACAGCATCAAAATATGCTGCTCCAAATATGCCACTTTGGCATAAAGATCATTTCAAGCTGAAAGCAATTGACAAAGATCAGATTGAGTCTCTACTTAACCAGGCTTCCCAGGTGGCGCTAATGGTAAAGAACCCATCTGCCAATGCAGGAGACCTGGGTTTGATCCCTGGTTTGGGAAGACACCCTGGAGGAGGGCATGGCAACCCACCCCAGTATTCTTGCCTGGAGAATCCTATGGACAGAGGAGCCTGGCAGGCTATTGTCCATAGGTCCCAAAGAGTCGGATACAACTGAAGCAACTTAGTACACATGCACTCTCCTTAACCAAACTTCAGTTAGGCTCTTCTGAGCACAGCTTGGCTAAATCTTGACTTTTGTACTTGTGTTTTATCTCTACACTATCCAGTTAGCGATCCTGCAGTCAGTTTAGTTGGAATCTCCACCTTCAATATCTGATCATCCTCCATATTTAATCAGGTTCCTCACCTCCACCAGTCCTGGTGCTAATGACTCTGGCCTGCCTTTCCCAAGAATCAGCCTCCTCTTCCATGTTTCCTTAGTAATTTTCCTTCCACTGACCCCCACCCTGCTTCTTGGCTATAAATCCCCACTTGGCCCTGCTGTAATTGGAATTGAGCCCAGTTCTGTACTGAGGTCTCTTTTCCCCTACTGGAGTAGTCCTGAATAAATTCTGTTTTTGCCATTTTACTATCCAGTTGTGATATTTCTTTAAAAAGACACAGAAACACTATTTGTCTAAAATCAGGGCATAAATTTCCCTTGGTGGAGGTTTTCCCCATCCCTTTTGCATACCAAGAAGGACAGAACAATTCTAACTCACCATTAATCTCCAGAGAAGATTCTAGACTCTTATCAGCCCAGAGACACAGGCAGAGGAATCTGCATAATAAATCTTACTGATTGACCCTTACCTCCCATGACTTTCCTCTATTTACTTTTCCACAACTTACTGCCTCTAAAAGTTCAAACTTCTTTTCTTGTCTGTCCCAAGTCTACAATGTATCTCTTTATGGTAAAAATGGTCTATAAGCTCTCAGGCCTAAGCACCTCAGAGGGTCTTCATTTCTTTTATATGAAGTACAAGTACATATAAAAATATTAACATCAAATAAAATGTGTATGCCTTTTCTCCTGTTAATCTACCTTTTAGAAATCAATTTAATTTCTAGGGCTCCAGAGGCAGAATGTAGGAGGGCAGAAAACTTTTTTTTTTCCCCTCCTCCACAGTTTAACAGGAGTGAAAATCAGCATGGAATGAGGAAGGGAAAAGAGCATCAGTTTCATCAGTGAGAAGAGTTTCGTTGTGTTGCAATCTAGTGGTTACTCTCAAACTGAACTCTTTCTCAAATAGACTCTGACATTTGAAAGTGAGCATGGTCCTTAAATATATCCTATTGGTGTAGGTTGAACTTTGGGGCCTGGAACCTGGGGTTGATCTGCCCACAGGACCCTGGAAACAGATAGTAGCTGATTGGTTGGTTTGAATGTGCCTTTGACCGTGGTTTAGTAAAATGGGTCTGCACAGCATACACAGGCCCAGTATCCATTTGCTTTTACTTATTAAAGTGACAGCTATTCCCAGAGTCATCAGGGACCAGTTTTGTAGAATTTTATGTATCTGAATCCCCTGAGTCCAGTCCTTACGGGTTAGGGGTCCTGCCTTCTCNAACCCTCCTGTAGGAAGCTGAATATAAACATTTCCACCATGATTTTAGAGTTACTTTTTACTAATGAAGGAAACCAAAATCTCTTGTTATTCTATATGTATATTTTTAAAATCTGTGTATCTTTTTTCTTTGAAATTGTCACATTGCAGCTTCTGTTCATTTTGGTCTTGTCAGCCCTGCAGGCACCTCTGAAACCCCTCCAGCTTTCCCCAGCCATCTTAGCCAGGCACCCTCCAACAAACGAGGGGCCTCTCATAGTCTTTGATATTTCTGAAGAACAGAATTGTCCACAAAACTCCAGTGCTCCAAGATGTCCAGTGCCAAAACCAAGAACAAAAAGCAACCTCAGACCAGTGGCCAGAGATTCTCACGTTAAAGAGCAGAATTCCCGGAGCAGTCCGGTAGCCGAGCAGGAGGAGGCAGCCCCGCGCCGGCCCCTGCCTCTGTGGGAAGGTGCCGGCCGCCCCGAGGGCCAGGCCGCAATGAACACGATGAGTGCAGAGCAGAGCCGCAGCACTGTCGTTTCCAGGATCAAAGCACTTGAGGGCCAGACAAGTACAGAAAGCTTGGGACTGCCCAAGAAGCCAGAAATTGTGCCCCGCACAGTCCCGCCAAGACCTGCTGTTTCCTCAGGGAAACCCTCGGTGGCTCCCAAACCTGCAGCCAACAGAGCCTCCGGAGAATGGGACTCCTGGACCGCAAGCAGACTCAGGGGGCCCCCCACCCCACACTCTCCGCCGAAGGAAGCAAGGAGCGGCTCTGTCACCAAACCCGAATTGCCAAAGAAACCAAGTCCTGGCCTTATCCGGAGCATTAACCTTGAGAGTCTGGGCGGAGGGCCCGCTGCTGAGAGCCCCAACGGTGGGAAGAAAGCCCCGACTCCCGCTCCTCGGCCTTTACTGCCCAAGAAATCAGTGTCCTCAGAAAACGCCCCCTGCTCTGTGGCTTTGCTGAAACCGGTCACTGTGCCTCCCCGACTCTCAGTGGCATCACAAGCCAAAGCCTTCAGGTCACTGGGAGAGGGACCCCCAGCCAGCCCCCCGGTTCCTGCTCAGCAGAGCAAGCCTCCAGGGGACATCGACCTCATCAGCTTCGATGACGATGTTTTACCTGCTCCGGCTGGGAACCTGGCTGAGGACTCTGTTGGTCCAGACATGGTTCTGGGTGAGTAAAATCCAGAAGGAGAGAGGAATCTAAACTTCTCAGAGGGTTATCTTGAAATGGCACCTGCTATTTTCATTTCCAGCACGTGAGCTCTTGAGGTATGGACGTGCACATGTGTGCACTACATGCCTGTGTGCGTAGAGACAGGGAGGAACAGTGAGGTTAAGAAACAAGGAGCTAGGTGGAAGAATCAGAGCGAAGGGAAAATCCGAGGTGGGGAGATAGAGAAAAAGAGGGAGATGCATGGGTTTTTAAAAATATTTATTTGGCGGTGCCGGATGTTAGTTGTGGCATGTGGGATCTTTAGTTGCTGTGTGTGAGATCTAGTTCCCTGACCAGGGATCATATCAGCACCCCCTGCATTGGGAGCTCGGAGTCTTAGACCACCAGGGAAGTCCCACATGTGCTGATTTCTGTCATCAGGGCAGAAATAAGCCGACTGGGACCAGGGGCTTAACTAGATGAGAGGCTGGCTCCTTCCTCGGGCAAGTGGAGATTGGAGCACAAGGAGGAGACTTCTTGGAGATAGGAAGTCATGCCCCAAAAGGGCTCCTCAGATTGACTGAGCCCTGAGGGAGCGCCGAGAGAGGGGCCAGCAGAGAGGGGCCAGCCCTGCGGAGGACTTTGGCAAAATATGTTGCAAAATGTTGTTCCACAATCTTCACAGAACACCTTCCCTTTGGGAATGCTAAAGTTTTGTAAATAGAATACAACAGTTGTAAGTTTCCTGCCAAAATTAGGACAGTTAGATTTCCCAAGAGGCAGAGAGTCTTTTTTTTTTTCTTTCCTCACACTGTTCAGATGGAGAGTGTGATGGTAAAGCTTATCTTTGATTTGCCAAACCAAGCTGCTCTACTTGTCATCAATAAGATTCCATTTACTGCTCTTTACTTATTTGGATAGAATTTATGAACATATAAGCATAATACTATTTTCAAAAGGTTAGCTGTTATCTTCTAAATGTTTAAGATGCACCAAAATGATATAAACTCTGTAATGCAAAACCAAATTCTGCAGAGCACAGATGCATTTCAGATGATAACAACCATATATTTATTAAATATTTACCACGCACACAATGTAGGAACTGGCTGTAGCATGCCTCTTGTCCATAAGAAGTGAAAAGAAAAACAGTAGAATATATTGAGTTTCTGCTGTGTTCCAAACCCTCTGCTAGATCCCAGACATACATTAACCCTCAGCAAGGCATCGTGGTTCATTTACATATGAAGAATATCAGACTGAGATAAACACCTAACTTAATCAGTATCATAAAACTAATAATTTTCCAACGCAGGATTCAAGCTGCATCTTTTTATTCTAAGTCTAGCTTATTTTTTACGCTGTCATGTTGCACCTCAACATTTTCATGAATCCTTAAACCAGGCAACACATTAAAAACTTTTCAAGTCTTCAGTATAGCGTTTTTCATGTAAACCTTTTTGGTGTTAACAGGGTTCCAAGTAGGACAGAGCGGGTTAGATCCAACACCAGCGAGCTGCGAAGGGGTGGGAACAGCATAAGCCAGAGCAACGCCACCTTCTGAAGCCGCTCGGGTCTGTGCTGATGGCAGCGTGGTGCGTAATTGCTGAGAGTTTATTCAGTGTCATCACGCAGATAATTACGGTCATCTTCAAAAAGGAAGGTCAACAAGATCCATCAACATGAGCGCAGTGTCGAGCTTCCTACTCAGCCTTTTCTGTTTCTTGCTTTCTGTACAACGTTTAATTATTGAGGCACCTTTCAGGAAAAGGTGTAATTTGCTTGCCCTACCCGACTGCTTTAACCATTGCTCTCGCTTGTGGAGTTATCCTGAACTGAGCACTGTCCTGTTTTTATTTATTTACTTATATGGCATACCGGAGCTTAGTTCCCCAGACGGGGCTTGGATCTGCGCCCCCTGCCCTGGGAGTGCCGAGGCTTAACCACTGGGCCACCAGGGAAGTCCCTCTGTCTTCTTTTTAAGCCTGCTCCCCTTCCTGTATTCTGCCCCTGTCCCAGCTTCTCCATTACACCGCAGCCTTCCTAAAGAGTCCTGTAGCTCATGCTTGGGCCTCCCCACCTGTCACACGCAGTGGCTAGTTGTTTGAATTTAGAGTCAAGCAGGCTGGGGTCCACCGCTTAATTGCTGGGTGGCCAGAGGCAATTACTTAACCCCATAGTGCCTTGGTTTCCTCATCTATAAAACATGATCATCATACTCCTAGTGGAGGCATTGCGAGTATTAAATATAACTATGCAGGAAAGCTCTGTCACATTGTCTGAAACACAGTGTGTGCTCATTAAGTGGTGGTTATTAGTCTTACTTCTTGCCCTTCACATCCAGTAAGTTGCCAACTCCTGCTGGTTTTACCTTATGAGTAGTTCTTTCTCCCATTTCCATCCCTCCTGCTACTGGCCCAGTTTTTTAATCTTCAGGTCCAGATAACTTGAGCTTCTGCTTCTGCTTCTAAACCACCATCAACCATACCATGCTTACCCAAGGGGTGTTTCTAGAGCATACATTGGACCTTGTTGCTTCCTTGCTTATTAGCCTCCAGAGGCATTCAAGATTATCTCTGAATTCTCCAAAATGTAGGGGGATTTTTGTTTAATGACTGGGGCTTTGTGACTCTTTTAGAGAGGGAAACTATTTTTTGTTTCCACTGGGTCTTCGCTGGTGCACGCGGGCTTTCTCTGGTTGTGGCGAGGGAGCTGCTCTTTGGAGCTTCTCCTTGTGGCGGTTTCTTTCCTTGTGGCACACAGGCTCAGGAGTTGCAGTGCACTGACTTAGCTGCCACGTGGGCTCTTCCTGGACCAAGGATCAGACTGGTTTCCCCTGCACTGCCTGGCAGATGTGTCACCACTGGACCGCCAGGGAAGCCCTGCACACTTTTGAGACTGCAGTATGACGGACCTACCACGTTATGTTGGTTCCATGTGCATAGCCTAGTGATTCAGTATTTCAGAATGATCACCATAAGTCTAGTTACCATCTGCCGTCATACAAAGTCATTGCAATATTATTGACTGTATTCCCTATGCTGTACAGCTTTGTGACTTTTTGATGGTATATTAATAGTATTGTCTTTGTAAGTAAAGGATTATGGTCTCTTTGTGAAAACTTGCCTAATCATTCTGACATTAGCCAGAAACTGGGGGAGGAACCCAAGAGAAAGGCAAGAAACTCACAAATAGGCCTTTGCTTCTTTTTCTCTCCCCTCAAAAAGAAAGATAATCCAATAAAGTAGTTTTCATAAAATGAAGTTGCCATATTAATCTCAGGAAATAGAGATCAGAAAATACTGAAGCTATGAAAACATTGTAAGGATTAGAAAAATTATTAAGGGGAAACTCATAACACAGGCGTTTAATATTGGATTCATTTCTTAGCTGGAATGCCTTCCAGGTTAATGTAATGGAGCTGAGAAGCATTAGCAGTTCCTCTTCACACCTTTACAAATCATACACAGTTGTCAAAAAAGCAGAATGCTTCTGCTCTCAGCCCCATTACACAGACCAGAATAATAGTTTAGCAGCCAATTTCTGCTATTAACAGAACGCAAGGGGAAAAAATGACAGAAAAGCAAGCCAAGGATGGTGAAACCAATTATGATAACAAGCATATTATTAGAGACAGGTAATGGGCAGAAAACTGCATTACCATCATGTTTTTCTCGACCTGGTAATGAAGACCATGCGAGTATAGGTGTAAAGAGGCCTGCTTGTTTGGCAGCAGGTGTAGAGCATTGGTGTGCGGGGCTGGAAGGAGGGCCGAGTAAACACTGCAAGTAACAGTAGAGAAAGATGCCATGGACTTTCCTTAGACTTGGTTAGGAGATGCTTTTGCAGACAGTTTTGATTTTTTTTGTAGAAGCAAAAGGAAACAGTCTGATAGAGAAAATTATGACCCTGAGGTTCTTAACCCTTTCTGGATCATAGAACTCAGAGAATCTGATTAGCCTATGAATCTTTTACTACCTTGAAAATACTGTTTTGACATATGTGCACAACTGGAGGTACAATTTCCAGAGCCTCAAGGGCCTATTCTTCACCCCAGATCAAGGACTTCTATTATGAAATATTGGAAATAATCCTCAGTGGACCGCTTACATAAATTCTGATGCATCCATACAGTGGAATATTGTGCAGTAACTAAAAAAGAGGCAGACACCTGTTATCCTCTACTATGGACCAATCTCCAAGATATTATTAGGTGAGAAATACAAAGTATAGATAGTATTCATAATATTTTAGCTATTGTTAGTGTTAAAACACATACTTACATGCCAATATGCTGTGTCTTTGGAAGCCATGTAAAAAATGCTAAGAAGGTTATCTTTTATGAGGGAACTGGGTAGTCGGGGGAGGTTGGGGGAACCTGGCCTTTAAATAGCTGGACATAAGCAGAATTAGGATGAAAGAAACTAAGAGAGATATCGCTTGTCTTTGCCCCAGAAGAAAAATGGCCTCCTGCACTGGTCCTCAGCCTGTGGGTCATGACAGGCTGAGGATTTTAAAAAATAAAGAAAATTTTAAAATAGTAAAATACAGTGTTTCTAAACAATTATATTATTCAAGGTTACAAATAAAAGCTGATTATTATGAACTAAATATGACTAAATTAGGCAAATTCAAAAATACTTGTTTATATTCTTTCCTATTAAATAGAATCACTGAGGAGTAATAGCCCAGTAAAAAAGAGAGGTTTTTTTTTCTGGTTATTTAATGAGTTTTTGTTTTTCTGGTTACTTTATGGAAAATTTTAGGGCTGTTATTACCTTGAAAAAGCAACTAAAGGGACAAGTATTTTCATATTTTTTCCTTTTTATTTCTAAGTGATTTTTGTTTCAATTTATTTGGCACAGGTGTTTTTTCAGCCTAATTTTATAACTTTTTCATGTGATTAAATTTATTTTATTGGATTTCTTTTCAGTTACAAAGCAACAGTTGCTGTAATGAATCAAACAATATAAACAGTAAAATAAAAAATTAATCTCTCTCCAATCCACTCAAATCCCCAGGGTAACCAGTGTGAACCATGTTGTATGTAGCTTTTTGTGCCTTTGAATGTTCCAAACCAAAGCTTACAAATGTGTACACATATATAAACTTTTTCCTGCTTTTTACAGAAATTTTTACCGAACTGTACCCATTACTTAGCAGCTTGCTTTTTTCATTTAGTACTGAGGTTTAAGGTCTTCTCTCTGGGCCAGTAGATCTAAGTCTGACCCTTGTTTCCTTACACCTGCCTGATATTCCCTGGGATGGGCACAACATAGTCGGGTCAGTATTTCCTCTAGTGATGGACATTTCAGGTTGTTTCGTTTTATTTATTTATTAATTTGCTGCTACAAAAAAATGCCATAGCGGACAGTTTCCTGCCTGGCACTGCCAGGAGTTCTCAAACATGAGGTGCCACCTTTGCTTTCTAGGTCAGCTACTTACATTGCTGTTGGAGAAAAATAGCCCCCTCATGAAAAGACATAAAAAGTAAACATATGGTGTATCTAAAGAGAGACACACAGCATCATCAAGATGAAAACCAGGCCTCTGGCCCCACCTCATCACTGCAGTGATACCACATGCCCTCCCCACCTATCTGCACGCCTCTTCTGGATGGCAGCCCGGGCCAGCGCGGACAGAGAGGCAGATGCCGAGCTCGCTGACTCAGGGAGTCAGCTGGGGGAGGTCACTCAGCAGACCCGCTCCTGCCAAACAACAGTGCTGGAACACTGAGACTGCCTTGCTTCTCTGTATTGAGAAAGAATTTTTTTTCCAGAGACATATATAGTAGAATAATTACCCATGATCTGAGTGCCAGTTATTAAAGAGTAGCTTGAAATTAAAGAGTAGCTTTAAACTAAATTAAAAATAAGGACCAAAAAGAGAGAAAGTGAATGTCTAGGATATTTTAAATACTTTGTGTTTAAGTTTAAACCCAGCAAGTGTAAAAGAATGACTACACCCTTTAATGCAGTCAGTGAGACCTGCAGGATTTGGGACGGGGTTCCCTGAGGCCTGTCCTCCAAGAGCAGGCACATGTGGGAGCCCCTGTGCCCAGTCCGCCGAGAGCACTTGAGGGGCTTCTTCTCCTTCCCTGCCCACCTTCCTCATGCTCTCACTCCCAGAATGTGGGAAAGAGTGTAGGTGGTCTCCTAGCCCAGAATTTCAGATGAATTGGGGAACGACTGAAATGATGCCACACTCAAGATTTTCCTTTCCCTCCACAGTCACCCCCTAAACGCACCAACTAAACACCTATCCTAATAAGTTGGTTATTAGCTTACAAGGCCCCAAAGCAGCTGTTAGAGCAGACATGCTGCTTGAATGGGAGAGCACCAAGGGCGGCTGTCAGTCTCAATCCTTTCTTGAGTGTTGGTCCTTTTCCCAGGAGGAAACAGCTCTGAGAGGATGGGCCGTCGCAGGCACAGTTGCGGGGTGGGGCTGGTGAAGGCTGTGCCGCAGCCACAGGAGGGGTCACTCCTTGGCGGTCAGCAGGTTCCAGCAAGGGCCACAGAGGCGCAGCAGGGGCAACAGCAGGGGAGAGAGACGAACAGGAAGGAAAGCTGTGCACACGGGAAAGATATGCTATTCCTAGGTTTGAATAAAATGTATGCCCGATTACATGGGGTCTTCAGATTCTTCCATTTCAGCCAGCAGTACTCGGATGAAATGTTCAGGGAATTCAGGTTCAGGTCATACTTGCAATAATGGGCTTTCATATCGGGGTACCTACCCCTTTTTATCCTTGAGCACTGCTATTTCCCAAAGACCAGATGTGTATTATTCAACTTGGAAAAACTGTTAGAATACGTAAAATCCAGTTGTTGGAAAGAGGGTCCTGGAGCCCTCCGCTCCGCACACCCCGTTGCTCTGCCATTTCACCTACAGCCTGCTTCCCTTTGGCCCACACCTGAAGCCCCCCCTTGCTCTGCGTTTCCCGTTATCAGTAGCATGTCTCACCTTGTAATATACCACACTTCTCTATACTATTTATTGTTGTCTCCATCTCCTGCCCGAGTGTAAGCATCATGAGGGCAGAGTTCTTTGCTCTGTTCACTGACATATTCCCAGTACCTAGAACAGTGTTTGTTACGGAGCATGCACTCGATCAATACTGAATGAAAAAAAGTAAAAGAGCAAGTTACAAATGTTACCTACCCCCTAGGTTCTTGGATTCCTTAATCAATAGAAATTGACTAGAGGCCAGACAAGAAATTCAGGCAAGGGTTTATCGGGGCCCCTCCTGTAACAGTGGGGAGCGAGAACAAGCGACAGCTTCCCTTGCTCACTGACTCCCCAGTGGGGGCCAAGCTGGTCCCTGATATGTAGTGAGTCACGGGTCCAGCTGGAGGGGTGGGTGTGGGTGTGTGTGTGTGTGTGTGTGTGT